>CAUYUJ010014371.1:205000-255000 GCA_963575745.1 Prorocentrum cordatum | reverse complement strand
AATACACGGCAGTCGAAAGCGCCGCTGCACAGGCTGATAAACAAGTGGCGTAACTTACGCAACCCGCGTATCCCTCTGGATGTAGGTTTCGCTGAAGATCTCTGAGGATGTACATATGTTTGCCGAATGTTTGCTTTCACGCGCGCTGGCACGCTCTACGCGGGTCACGCGCATGGCCTGTGGCGCGCCTGGTACGCACGGTTGGGGCACGCTGCGCACGTGGCGCATCTAGCACGCCTGGGCCCCTGGCGCGAGTGGCGCACCTGGCGCCTGTCTTGGTGCCCATCGGAATGCGACTGCTGAATCTGCTGGATCACGGGCACTGCTTGTGCGGTGGGAGGGCGGGCGAGAGTGAGCGAAACAGGTTGGGGCGTCCCTGTTGGAAACTTGACCCCTCCCCATACTAACTACTCAAGGGTCTAGAGCCCAAGACCCCCGACGTCATGATTCTGTTCATAGCGACGACCCCCAAAGGTCTCGACCCGCTCCCCAAGACCTGTGCTTCGCCGCGGGTCGTGGTTTGAGGGTTCCGAAGCCCCGCGAGGGCCCCAAGAGGCCGAACACGACGAAAAACACCCCGTCACGGTTTTGAATTACTCGAGGGGGCCTGGGGCATCCAGAAAAGCCCCAGATGGCCCCAAGATGGCCTCAGCATAAGATGGCCTCCTGGGTGGCCCGATATGGCCTCCAGCGTGGCTCCACGAGGCCGAGAGACAGCCCCAGGGTGGCTCGATGTGGCCATATAGGCTGCCAGAAGAGAGCCTCAAGTATCAAATGCTCCCCAAAAGTTACTAATTTTGAGCGCAATTTCGAGAAGGAGAAGAAACGCTGAAGGCAATGTCCACGAAACATGAAATCGCATGTCCTCAACGTGATTGTCTGGGATACCCTATGGAAACACCAACCGCAAAGCTGAAAATGTTCGCAACAGCTCCAACTCTGAGCCATGATATGGAACCACCCATTACAAAAACATTGGCAGCCTTAACAGGAGAACAGGCTGCTCCCCAGAAATCCAGACGACAGCCCCGATCGGACATCGGACAGCGGACTTGCAGCTTTCGCCGGCGAGGGCGTCACAGGTTGGCGCCGTGGCACCAGACATGAGAGAAGCTGGAAGATGTTGGGTTCTGAAAGGTTCCTAACGAGTTAGTGAAGCGTGCATGCATGTGCATGTTGTTGTATATGAGTACTGACCAAATCCATGTGATTCAAGCAGGTGTCCTGGCAAGAAGCACAAGTATCCCTTTCCCAAGGTGCATACCGATCACCATGGTAACTAGCGCGAGCGCGATCCGCTGCAACGACGAAGGCCGCCCTCGCTGAGCAGCAGAGGACGGCGGCGGAACAAGCAGCCCAGATCCAGAGGCTGACAGACAGCGGCCCAGCAGCGGCTGACGACAAGACGCTGGACAGCATCGTGGACACCAAGATTCTCAGCAGGATCGGCATCTTCTTAGGCACAAGTAAAGATTGGAGGCAGTGGTGATTCGTGTTGGAGTCGACGGCAGGGCTAGTCGACCTAGAGCAGATCATGACCCACTGCGATGTTACGGATGAAAAGACTTGGGCTGGGACGCGCAGTCAGAGTCCATCAAGCGTTCGGATGAACGTGCTCTACCAGTTGCTGATCGCGACCACGAGAGGCGAGGCTCTTTCGATCCTCCAGATGGCCCCGAGGAACCACCGCGCTATCGGCTGGAAGCGACTCAAAGAGGAGTGCGGGCCGAAGCCTGAAGGCAGGCTCACCGCCGTGCGAGTTGGAGTGCTGAGGTTCGAAAGGAGGGCCGCCGTGACGAAGGGCATCCGCGCGTGGGAGGTAGCGTGGAAGGAGCGGGAGCAGAGCGTCTCACTCTACGGGGATCAGTCCGTGGAGAAGGCCAGCGGCGGCACCAAGGTCGCGGCCATCACGAGATGGGCCCCACACGGCGTCAAGGCGGTGATCCGTCAAGCCATGGGGGCGACAGGTCAAGACTACAACGTGCTCGCCCGAGTCGTCACCGACTTCATCGCGCACTAGGAGAGCGCCTGGAGGCGCTCAGTATTCCAACGACGGTCCAGTGCCAGTGGACGTTGGTCTAGTGAGGGATGGAGACGTGGGTGGCATCCACGGGCCTCCGAAGTGGTTCGGCAGGGACACCAGGAGGCAGGCTGGCAAGGGCCGCAACTCGGATGAGGACGGAAGCACCCGCGGGGCCAAGGCAAGAACCCAGAGCGAGGGGCACGGGGAGGAGGGAACGGGTCAGCAAGCCCGTGCTAAGCTGCGGGCTCAGGGTCATGCGAGGCGCCATGATCAACCTGGAGATAGGCAGCAGTGGCATGGTCCCGCCGAGCATGAACGGCGTCGAGAGGCGGATACCCCTGACGATGGTCGGGAAGACCTTCCACGCGAAGTGCCCTATGCTGGAGGGTGGGGCTCATGGGCACAGGGTGGCACCAATGGTTGACCAGGCGGCGCAGCCGGTACTGTTACCACCGCGGGCGCAGGAGGCGAACCCTCCGGCGTCACCACCAGCACAGGAATCGCAGGCAAGCCCGAGTGCAGACGGATCTCCGGTCGTTGCTCCCCCAGCACCTGGCGGAGAGGAGGCGCAAGGTCCTAGAGAGATCCTTGGTGCCCAGTCGTAGGTCGATGCTTTGAAGACGCGTTTTAAAGGAGCACAAGAGGCTTGGAGTCACGGACGCAGCGGTCCATGGCACCACGAAGCAGTTGTGGGAAAGGCTTGTCATATGCGAGCACATGCTGGACGAGAGGATCAAAGTCACAGAGGCCCTCGACAGACGACAGCGGCGACTTCAAGAAAGAATTTACACAGAAGCGCCGAGGAGGCTAAAGAGAACCGAGAGGCCAGACGAAGAGACGAGACGGTGAGGCTGCACAAACTCACCCATGCGAGGTTCGGACCGTAGACAGAGCGCGTTTCACGGGCGCTTGCCTTGGGAACATTTGGAGGCGCGTTTCGAACCGGGGGGTGGGCCCCACCCCCCCAACGCTCGGCGGCGTCGATCAGAACCAGGGGGACTCCCCTCCCCCCTAGCCCCCCCCCCTCCTGAACCCCCCCCACAAGGTGGGGGGGGATCAAGACCACCCCCCCCACCCCTCTGGCGCCGGTTCCGGCGCTGGCGGCCGCCAGCAGCGCCGACGGCGGGGACGCAGCAGCGATGACAACCACTACCACCACCACCACTACCACCACCACCACCACCTCAACCCACCACCACCAACACCAACCCACCACACAACCACCACCACCACACCACCACCACCACAACCACCACCACCACAACTCACCACCACCACCACCACCACCACCAAAAACCCACCACCACTACCAACACCAGCAACACCACCTCCACAACCTGCCACCACCACCAGCACCTCCTCCACAAACCACCGCCACCACCACAACCCACCACCACCACCACCACAAACCACACCCACACCACCACCAAACCACCACCACAACCACCACAACCCACCACCACCACCACCACAAACCACCACCACACCACCACCAAACCACCCCCACCCACCACCCACACCACCACAACCACCACCACCACCACAACAACAAGCCACAACACCACCACCACACAACCACCGCCACCACCACCACCACAACCTACCACCACCACAAACCATCACACCACCACCACCACCACCACCACCACAAATCACCACCACGACGACCATCACCACAACAACAAACCACTATCACCACCACAACAACCCCCACCACCACAACAACCACCACCACCACAACCAACCACCACCACCACAACCACTGCCACCACCACAAACACGACGACAAACCACCACCACCGCCACCACCGCTACCACCTTAACCCACCACCACCACAAATACCACCACCATCACCAGAAACCACCGCACCACCACCACCACTACCGCCACCACCACCACCACCACTTCCACAACCTGCCACCACAACCACCACCTTAACCCACCACCAACCACACCACCACAATCACCACCGCCACATCCATCTCCACCACCACCACCACCAGCCCACCACCACCACCACCTCAGAGAGGCCCCAAGAGACGCCCAAGAGGCGCCCAGGAGTCTGCACAAATGCCCTTCAGAGGCCCCCGAGAGCCCTCCGACGAGACACCAAGAGGCTTCCACTAGGACTCTGACCCAAAACCAAGGCACGGTGGCGGAGCGTCGTCGTCGTCGTCGCGGTCATCGTCGCCGTCGTCGTCCTCGTCGACGCTCCCCGCCGCCTCCGCCCGCCGGCGCAGGCGCCGGCGCCGGCCCAGAGAAGGAAGTCGTCGTCCCCGCAGCCGCCGCCAGCCGCCGCCGACGCAGGCGCCGGCCCGAGGAGAGGGAGAGGAGAAGTGGGAGGAAGGGGGGGAACGCGGGGAGGGGGTTCCAACCACCCCCCCTCCGTCACGGGAGGTGGGGGGGGAGGGGTTCTAACCCCCCCCCCGCCTCCATTCAGGGGGGGGGGTCCGGTTCCAACCCCCCCCCTCCAAGCAACCACAGAACGCGCTCTTTCGAACCGTGGTGCCTCGAGAGCGTCTACGGCCAGGGAGATGCTGCACCTCATCGCGGAATCCAGTTCCTCACCGACAAGGAGCCCGAGGTCCTCGTTGTGCAGATAGACTGCCATTTCGTGAAGGACGATGGGGTGGCGACCGAGGACGGCTCCAACAGGTTCTCGATCACGATCGCGGTCGTGGACTGCGACATGGGCGCCTCACTTCAGCTGAGCCTCCCCGGGGAGCGGCAACCAGGACGACGCGGTGTCGTCGATCGTGGGTTCCCTCAGGAGGCTCGGGGCCAACAGGTTCAGGCCCAGGTTCGATGTTAAGCCGAACTTCGTCATCGTCGCGAATGCTGTGACAGCCAAAAGGTTGAAGCTCGCCGGCTACAGTCATGGTAGAGCGGACCCCAAGGTATTCTTCGCAGTCTCGTAGGGCCGTGGGGGCGCGAAAAAGATACTACAAGGCCAGACTCGTACGATCAGAGAGGCCACTGAGAAGATAATTGGCATCAAGATTGGACCAGGTCACACTCGATGGTCATAGATTGTCAGGCACGTGGGTTCCTCATCGTATCACGTGAAGTTGACGGGTCGCACTCCACACCAGGGGGCCACCCGCACCAAGTACAACGGCGCGACCCTGGAGTTTGCGGAGGCAGCTTTGTTCAAGCATTCTGATGTCCTCGAGCGTCCACGTGACAAGAGGTAGACGCAATCGCACGCCCAGGAAGATGTGCGAGAAGAGCACTTCCGTAGGCAAGACCTACGAGAGCGATGAGTTCCTCATGGGGACGAGCAGTGGCGTGCACCTGGTCAGGACCGTGCCCAGGCGCCAAGATGATCGGAGTTTCCTGGGATCGCGGCTTCGGTCAGATCGGAAGGCCAAAGGTCAAGAAGGTGATTGTGGTTCTTGCTGCCCCTCCTGCGAAGTGACAAGACGAGGTCGAGGCAGAGGATGACAAGGAGAAGAAGATTCCAGACATCACCGTCGAGAGGGGGGTCGTCGAGGGCTCCCACTGCCACGCCAGCGAGAGCAGGAGGACAGGCAGTGCTTACTTGGACGCCTCCGAGGCACCAGCAACGACAGGCAACGCATCATCATCGACCATCTCAAGTTGTACCGGTACGTGGTCCCGCCGAGTCTGAGGCCCCTGATGTCGAGATAAAAGACGTTGGGGGTGTCGAAGGACACATCGTGGATAAGGTCGACCAGTTGTCGACCATGAGCCATGACGTGGCCATCGACTGGCACGTTGGCGAGTTCGACGGTTACTTGCTCAAGGCAGGCAAGTGCAGGGAGACCAACGCGATGCAGGAGTGTTGAAAGTTCGAGGCTGCATCGCCAGACGAAGTGGACGCATCATGGACGCGGTTGTCTACGATCCCGGTGATGCAGCCGACGGGAGGTGAGATTCGGTGCCGGCTCGTGGCCAGAGGCTTCAAGAAGACGGACCCCGAGTGTGAGGGCTTGTTCACTCCGGCGAGCGAGCCGACCACAGGCGGGCTGATACGCCCTGCGAAATGCTTAAGAAATCATGGGTTAAGAAATTTATAGTCTCAGAACTTGAATAAAAAACCCAACATTTCTATTAAAATCTTAAGATTTACATTGAAACGTTAAGAATAATCGAGACTCTGGCCGAAAACTTACGTTTTCTTAAGCATCGCCTAAGGTGTAGACTTGAAAGTCGTGAAGCTGAGTCCGCGAACGGTCATCCTGGATGCGGCGAGCGCATACTGTCACGCAGACCAGGAAAGGCTGGTGGTCGTGCCGCCTCGGGAGTGGAGCGGGGGCTTCAGCGACTTCATGTAGCGCACTCTCGTCTCGGAGGTGGATTTCAAGCAGTGTCCAGATCAGCCTCGTTTCTTTCGACGGGATCGTGATTCGGCGGACCTATAGCTTCACCAGGCCGATATCCACTCCACGGCGCCCGAGGACAATCTCGTGGCTTTCACGACGGAGCTGCGTGAGAAGGTCGAGCTCAAGGTAAACAAGCTGCTCAAGGCTGGCACGAGGTACGAGCACCTGAAAGATGGACGGGTCGGGATTCTGGCTGTCATATACCTACAAGCAATAAGAAGTATGCTGACAATATCGTGAAACTGCTAACCTCAACGATGGCAAGGCCAAAAGCTCGTCAACACCCGTCGTGATGAAACAGCTTCCCAAGGACAAAGAGAAACCCCTGAGCGACGAGGGAGTGAGGGTCTACCAGCAGTGCGTGGGCATCGAGAAGTTCATGGTCGACTACTTCAGAGAGGTTACCTTCGCCGTCCACGTGCTGCACAAGATACTGTCGAAGCCCACCGTCAACGACATGAAGCGGCTCGGCAAGGAAATCCTTGCGAGTTCGAGACTACGCACTGCTCTTCCCAAGAGATGGAGGTACTGAGATCCTCGAGTGCTACACCGATCCAAATTGGACTAGAGACGCTACGGACCGCAAGAGCGTGGCATGTGGCATCTTACGCTGCGGCGGCTGCACTCTCCTTGAGTACTCGCGCGCCGGAACACGCACGCGCTGAGCTGAGGGAGGCCAAGTACTGAGGAATGGCGACGATTGCTGCCGAGGCCGTCCACATGCAGAGCGCAATGAAGTTCTTAGACATGGAGGTCAAGATCTGCGTGGACTCCTCAGCGGCGAAGGCCGTGAGTCATCGAGTGGGAGTAGAACGGATTCGCCATCTTGAAGTTCGCACACTCTGGCTCCAGCCCAAGGTGCGGGACAAGCTGGCAGTGATCGAGCAGGACGGCGAGACGAACATCGCCGACGAGGGTACCAAAGTGCCGTCGACCAAGAAATTAATGCTGTCTGCGGGGTCAAATGGCGGATTCTCGAAACCCTGAACCCAAAAATGTTGTCATCGCTTGGCGAGCGTCTTTTTTCTTCCGCCGCCTTCCGCGAGCCTTCCGCCGGCTTCCACAGGCGGATGCGGCCTCGTTTTACTTTCGCCGACCGTCCGCGGCCTTCCGCCGAGGAAGAGATGGCACCTCCATCGATCCTCGAAGGCGAGGCCCTCTTTGGAACGCTCCATGGGGCGACGCTCTTTCGAGAGCACAGACGACATCGAGGAGAGCATGGCGAGTCGGGTTGGTCTCATCAGCGACTCGACGTCAAAGCTGGCAGAGACCCGGGTGGCCCCGAACGCTCTTCTCGAGAGTCTGGGCAGAACTGCTGGAGAAGGCAGGTGCGTCGCCTACGGCCAGGTCGAGCGTCGCACCGAGACCATCTTCCAGGACGATCTGCTCGGCACCTGGATCCACTCGGAGGGCGTGGTCCTGCTCGCAGCAATGATCGTCATGGCCCTCATGATCTGCGCGGCGGGCTGCTGCACAGGTGTGAATCGGCAACTCCGGGCGACACCAAGGAGATCGAGATCAAGAAGGAGAAGGCCGAGGGCAAGTCGAGGCCGATCAAGAGCAAGGTCGAGGGCATGACAGTCTCGACGCAAAGCCAGCAGACGTACACTTGACATCGGACGTTCCCTCGGTTCGTCTCACTGGGAGAGCGGGCTCACGGAGCCTGGATCGGCTGAGGGAGACCTATGGTATCCTGCTGGAGGGTCGTGAGGGCTCCTCACAGAAGGGCTTGATCGACGCCAGAGGGCTCGCGAAAAGGGTCCCAGTGGTAGGGCTCTCGAGGCAGGAGGATGGTGGAATTCCACCGGGGTCCGCCATATTCTAGACCCCCCCCCATTATTACAAGAAGAGGAAGCCATGAAAGACGGCTGCCAGGCTATCTTCTCTGGACCCAGCGACGCCGAAGTGGTCGCGCTGAGCCCGATGTACTCCAAGGCTTTTTGGACGCTGCTCGTCGAGCGGTCCGATCAGCCGCCCAGGTGGACTCCGACGGCGCCCTAGGGGGCGTGTTGGCTTTCGAACGGTTCCAAACAAGTTAGTGAAGCGTGCATTCATGTTGTGTGTGTGAGAGAGTGCTGGTCAAGGCCATTTGATTCAAGCAGGTGCCCTGGCCAGTAGCAAAAGCATCCCTTCCCCGGGGCGCACAACGATCAACAGAAAACACCTGAAACACACCAGAACTCGCTCAAGAGGTCTGCGGCTCCCAGAGTTCCTCAGGCTGGCCTTTCTTTGAGGGTGCTGAGATTGACCTCAGCTTCGGTTTGCCCGCCTAGCGCGAACTCCACGAAGGCCCTCTACAGTTGATTCAGGGGTCTGCTCGAGCTGATCACGAGCATCGATCTAACAGCTGATCCTCCGTAGTGGCACTGTGTGCTCCAACAGCTCGCTGAGTTAATGCAACTATCCAAAAAAAGTCTGGATATGCTGATGGGGATACGCGAAGCGTCAAGAATTTGATGACGGATGCGAAGCGTCAAGAAATCGCTGTGACGGATGACTGAACTAGGAGACAAACGAATCATGTGTGCATGCGCTGATGCACGGGTAGCTGCAAAAACATTGGCTGACCAGGGCAACGACATAGGGCAAGACCAAGAGACAACAGTCAGGGCGCCGAAGCGAGGCGCAAGAAGTGCAGGACGAAGGCAAGCAAAAGGCAGCATCGACTGCAAGGGAAAAGACGGGACACCGACGAAGCCCGCAACTACGCCCGCACGATACAGTAGGAGCTCGACAACACGGAACCTGCCACCAGAAACCCAGCCCCGAGACCCCAGGACGTGCACGGATGTTTGGTGTGGAAGCGCCGCGCTCTCCGCAGCAAAGCCGCTGAAGCCCAGAAGAAACCCAGGGCACCCTCGAGGCAAACAGGGTGTTTCTTGGCACGGGTTTCCACTGTACCGGGCAGTTGTTAATACATAGGATTTTGAAACATATGGGATGTTTAATACATGATCCATGTATGAGTGAACTTAGGCATGAACCCATCGTTGTTTTTGATACTGAATCCCTGCATTTTTTATACACGATCCGCACGCGGAGCATGTATTAAACACGGCCCTGTAGTGTGGTGCTCGAATGCTGGCGTCGGCGAATCCGTGCTCCGGGGCCCCCCAGCCTGGGGCCACACGCCCTTTTTGTCGGAGGTTTTGCCCGAGGGGCTCCCCCAGCGTGCCGCTCCGACTGGCAACCCCCTGGGGCCCTCTGGACCTCGCGAGCGGTGCTCCGGAGGCCGTGGGGGGCCTCCTTGGAAATCCAGGGGGCACCTCGGGCCAGGGGCACTTCTAGCAACACCCGAGCTTACAGATGATCCCTCTTCGGGCTGCCTCCCTGCGACGCATCCCGCGTCTAGACGCTGCACGGCCCCGCCCGAGGTGGCCACGGGCCGTCCCAACGCGGCTGCAAGGGCCGACACAACATCGCCAAAGTATTCCTTCTGCGGCAACTCATGGGAGCCTCCCAAACCATGTTGTCGGGTCTTTCGAATCGACGCCAGTCGACGCTAAAACGACGCTCATCGACGCTAAATCGACGCTAACCGACTCTAAATCGGCGCTACCTCATCGACTCCCATACGCTAGTCGACGCTAAAAGCAAAGTTACGAGGGTACACAAGGCTCCCACGAATTGCTACCGAATATTCCCCCCAAGGGCTCCGAGAGTTCCGCGAGATGCTGGAAGGACCCCAAGGCGTGCCAAGAAGACCCCGAGAAACGCTGGAACAGGCTTCCAGCGAGACCCGAAGATGCCCAGACGAATCTGAACTTGTGGAACATAACAAACGCAGTCTGCTTTCGAGGCGTTGGACGGCGTCAGACCGGGAACGCGTCAGAAAGGCCCGATACGCCCCCTAGAATAGAGACACCACCAAGAGGTTTCGACGAAGGACCCGAGGACCTCCCGAAACGTACCACGGCGGCTGCAAGGTGGGCTCGAGATCCGCACAGACGGCACCAAGATGGTTCGCCCGAGCCTCGGCAAGCTCGGCAGAGCCATGGCGCCCAGAATGGCTCCAGGGCGACGAAGAAGGGCCCCAAGGGGCTCGCTGAGGGCGCTCGAAAGAGCTCCAAAGGGCTTCCCAAGAGACACATCGGAAACCGCCAAGACGCGGATGGAGGATGAGGAAGATGAAAAGCAGGAGGACGTAGGAAGGAGGATAAACACGAAGCTGAGGCCAAGGCGGGGGCCAGTTTAGACCCGCGCCAGGTCAGACAGGGGGCTGAATTGGAGCGGATGTTCAACTCCTTCTCATCCTCCTCCTCATCCTCCTCCTCCTCCTCCTCCTCCTCCTCAACCTCCTCCTCCTCCTCCCTCTCACTGCTGCGCGGCTGCACGTGAAGCGAAATAAAGGGGTGACCGTAGACAGGGCGAGAAGGTAAGGGTAAACGCACAGAAACATGTAAATTTAGGAGGGGTGACGCTGTAAATGACTGCGGAGGTGATGACAGGATTGAGGGAGTAAGCTCCAAAGTGGAAAGCCACAAGCTGAAGCGTTCACTTCCCCCTGTCCTCCCAACACTCAAGTAGTGCCCAAGGCGCAGAATGTGCCATGATCGACGTCCAGGCCTCAGCCACACAAAACCATGTGAAACCCAGGCTCTCCATGTGCACCAGATGCGCCAGTTGCGACAGGTGCTGTGCCAGGCACGACAGGCACGCCAGCTCTTCCAGAAAGGTCAGGCGCGGCTGGTGCACTAGGCGCGCAGAATGCGCCAGGCACGCTCGGTGCGTCAAGCACGCTAAATGTCGCAGTTGCACCAGGTGCGCTGGGCTAAATGCACCATGCGCACCCGGTGCGCCTATTGCGTCAGGTAACGTCAGGTAAGCCGAATGATACATGTGCACAAACAGCGCTGGGTGCCACAAGTGCGACTGGTGCGCCCGAGTCATGCTCGCGCTCGTCTCCCAACAACACCTTGGTAAACGGAAGGAAAGAGCGACGCATACGTTTTTGTTCAGTGACGATCGGAGAGGCAGACATTGTCCGCTGTGATTGCGTCGGACACGTACTTTCGTCTTCATGATGCTAAATAGAGATGCGCAAGATGTTCATAATTTTGTGTTGGTAATTACAACCATGGGTGGTGAGAGGGTGGACAACATGATGTGGAGCAGACTGTGCCGCCGCGTGAAGCTTGAGAGATTGTCTCGAGTGAAGATGGAAGAGGCACAGGTGCAGCCCGAGCCGGGGACGGCGTCCTCAACCAACAACGCAGCCGAACTTCTGGCGGGCATGCTTCCCCCGGCCCAGCCAGCACTGTCAACGCATCCGTTCCAGCAGCCCTGATTGAAGAGGCCCGTTCAACGCACAAACTCTCCAGCGGGAGATTGAAGGGGCCCTGGGACACACAAATAAATACACACACATAAAAATATGTCCCATATTTTCCGAAATTTTCTGGGTTGTTGTTTTCCCCCCCACTTCCCATATTTTCCCATATGTTCCTGGGAACCGACGATTCATTGTGTCTGTGTGTGTTTTTCCCCCTCCTGAGAGATCTAGCCATCCGAGCGACGGCACCAGTCAAGCCACGACGGCGCAGCGTGCTCGGCAGCCCGCGCGCCGCGCCCGCGCTCCCGAGGTGGCCTCTCGTGGCAGCGCTCCGCGCACGGGCGCCGAGGCGCGGCGTGCGCCTCGGGATCGCGTTCACGCGCATTGCCCTGACATGCCCCTGCTGCGCGGGCTTGGCGAGGACAGTGCGCTCGCCGACCAGCACTATCTATATCTATATATATATATATATATGTGTCAACACCGAAAAAGCAGCTGTTTCGTCGGAGGCGCTGGCGAACGCAGGCACGACTGCAGGCAGGCTTGGCTCGCCCGCCGAGAAACCGAAAACACGCGGCGCGAGCCTGCACTCGCTTCTGAGCTGCAGAACGGGAGGGGGGGCGGGCGCATGCCGTCGCTGTGATTGGTGAGGGTTGGTGGGAGGGGGGCTGCCCAGGTGGAGGGGGAGGCGCTACCCAACCACAGCGAAACGGCGAGGGAGAAAAGACCGAGCCCTCTTCGATTAGCCACAATCTCTCGCGCCCGCTCACTCCCGCTGGCACTCCCAGCTCAGAAGTAGCAGACTGTACCCAGTGCGCGCTCAAGAAAAGGCCTTGTGGGCAACAGCGGGTAGCCAATGTGGACACATACGTGGAGGCATACAGGCAAGCTTCGTGGGAGGGGCGTGCTGTACAATTCGCATGAGAAGTTGTTGCCTGGGGGCAGTGGGAGGGGGGCCTGGATTGTCTGGTGCGCGTGGTTCGGTATCATACCGAAACCTAAGACCTGGCCGCTATCTGCTAGGCGGCTCCGATGCGGCGTGAACCTTGCACAGAATTCTGTAATGATGATTGGAGCTGTAGGTTGTCTGGTCTGTGTCAGTACGTGAACTACGCACTATGATTTATCAGGGATGGTGACGGGCACGAGATTATCCCCAGTCGGCGGCCACCCGAGTGGGGGAAGCGTGAGCGTGAAGTCTGGAGGGTGCGGGGAGGAGGGCGGAAGGACGAAGGAGAAGTGTGGAAAAGATGCAGGGAGAGAACGGTGGCAGGAGGGTATAACAAGGCCGGAGGGTGCAAGGGGCACTAGACGATTGGGGGCGGCGGCTGCGACTGCGGGCGGGTGGGCGGCGGATGATGAGTAAGAGAGCAAGAGTTGCAGAGACAAGAAGGGCAGTGGCAAGGGTAAGAGCTGGGGCAGGGGGGTGAGTGCAGGGGCGCAAAGGTTCGCGGCGCCGCTCCCCCCAGATCGCAGGGCCTTTCGGTGCTGCTCGGGTCACGGTGGCCGAGGCGTTGCGGGTGCCCTCGGGGAGGTGCACGGGAGGCGAGGGACGAAGATGTGAGGAAGGGGGGGGGGGGTGGGAGAGCGAGGGGGAGACCAAGGGGGGGGGGGGGCGGGCAAGGAGGAAGAGCACCGAGGGGAGGGACGAAGATATGAGGAAGGGGAGGCGTGGGAGCACGAGGGTCCTCCTCCTCCTCCTCCTCCTCCTCCTCCTCCTCCCCCTCCTCCTCCTCCTCCTCCTCCTCCTCGGAGGCCAGGGGGGGCGCAGGCGAGGAGGAAGAAGGGGGGGGGAGGGAGGGTGCCGACTGCGGGCACGGAGATGTGGAGGCGGCAGCCCCGCGCTCGAGGAGCAAGCCGCTGCACGGGAGGGAACGGTCAGGGGAGCCGAGGCAGGCGGAGGGCACCGGCGAAGGCAGGGGGCACGGGCCCCTGAGCGGGCTGCGTGCTGGAAGCTGGGGGTGTCCCGTGACCCGCACGCGGGCTCGATGCCCCTATGGCGTTCACAGAGCTGGGGGAGGAGCTACATCTGGGGCTGGCGCTCTTTCAAAACTGGATAAGGCCCCTGAATGGCCACGAGGCGGACAGCGCTTCCTGTCACAGCATGTCAGCGATGCAACACGAAGCAGGGCTGCAAACCCGCTGCCTTCGAACACATACGGTGATGCCTCCTATCACTTGCTGTTTGCCATCACTTGCTAATCCGCGCTGCCAGCGTCTGTTGCTTCCTGAATGCTGCGGTGTGTTGCTGCTTAGTTGCTGCTGCGTGCTGCTGCGGTGCTGCTTGCCGCCACGAGCTGCTGCATGCTGACCGGTACCACTGTTTGCTGATGCTGCTGCTTGCCGATTGCTGCTGTGCACCGAAACTCGCTACGGTTTGTTCCCGCTGGCTACCCGATGCTCCTGCTCGCTACCTGCTCGCTACCGCAAAGCCTCGTCTCGCGGCTATGTGGGCTCCTCTTGGGGCCTTTCATGCGCGTGTTCCAGCCTCTTGAGGCCCACTGGACAGCAGCCACATAGTCTGCGCAAAATGCGAGGAGGCTCTTGGGCTGCCTGGGGCCTTCGAGAGGTCATGTTAGGCCGCACTTGGGGCCCACTGGGAGACCCGCCCGCCTGCGACCCTTCGGCGATCCGATGCCCCTGCCTTCCTAGGCCTCACAGGTCTTTGCGTCGCGTCTCTTGGACTGGATCAGAGTCATATCGAAGCCTCTTTGGGTCTCTCCTGGACCGACTTCGGCCCCACGATGGCCGTCAGTCTTGTTTTCGCCGTGCTGCTCTTGGGCCGTCTCGGGGCAAGCGGACGCACTCCTGAATGTACCCTGGTCCGTGGGCTTGTCTGCCCGGGGACTCCCGGGGAGCCCGGCCGGGCCGAGAATCGACCAAGAAAAAACACAGCCCCAATCCCAAAATCGCGGATTCGCTGAGGATTCGAAGATCGGCCAAAGATTTCGGGATATGTGTTGCGTTCGTCGTTGTCACCCTGGTAAAACCCTGGGCCCAAAAATCTCCTACCCCGGAGTCTCGAGGAGCCTGCGTTCTGTTCTGGCCCTCGCGCTTTCGGGTTTGGGCGTCGGTTTTGAGTTTTGTGAAGAATGGGCCGAAGCATCCGCACCGCCAGCCTGAAGGGGAACTGGAACACACAAATAAATACACACAAATAAAAATATCCCCCATATTTTCCCATATTTTCTGGGTTCCTGTCTTCCCCCCCACTTCCCATATTTTCCCATATTTTCTGGGAATCGCCGATTAATTGTGTCTGTGTGTTTTTTCCCCTCCTGACAGCCCCGCAGGCAAGAGGGGCGGGCGGGCCGAGCCCGGCCTTGGCTGCGCGGTGCGCGCCGGCCATGCCGAGCAGGGCCACCGCCGCAGAGGCGCCTGCCCTCGCAGTCTCGTGCTCGTCCTCGCCCTTGGCCTCCGCGCCTGCCTCTGCATGTTCCTCCTCCTCGTCGTCGTGGTCGTCCTCCTCCTCCTCCTCCTCCTCCTCCTCCTCCTCCTCCTCCGCCTCCCCTCGCCCCCATGCGGGCCCCAAGGGTGGCCCGACGAGGCCCCCCACTCCCACACGCGGGTGCTCGTAGACGCACAGGTGCACAACCAGACAAAACGCGCGCAAAGCCCGTGCACAGCACAGAATCACATCGAGGTAAAGACTACCCACTCCTCTCTTCGATCCTCCAAGCCCCCCCTCGTCACCGAAGGGCAACCAGTGGCAATCGAGGAAATCCAAGGTGTATTAATGACGCCATACTCGTAATCCCCCAACCCCGTACGTCTTCATTGCACCCTGCTCGTGGTGTCGTCGCGCGTCAATGTAAAAATCAGCATCGAAGACACCTGCGGCGAATCACCGCTGCCCCCCTGCCATTCTGGAAACGCCGTTGTGGCCCAACGCTGGGCCAACGCTTGGCCAACCTATGTGATCCCCCAGCCGTTACGGAGCCCCTTGGGGGAGGAAGAAGGAAGAGCAAGAGAGGAGGCCGACAAGATGGCCTCTTGGCGATTTCTTGGGGCCTCCAGGGGGCCTCTGTTGGTGGGCTCTTGGGGCCATCTGCGGTCGTCTTAAAGCCATCTTGGGCCGCATTGGGGCTATACTGAGCCAAATAGGCAATCTTGGAAGGCATACTGGACAATATTGGAGGCCGAATGAAGCCATATCGGCCGGCTTGGAAACCATATCGGCTGTCTTGAAGGTCATATGGGACCGTGTCGGGGCCGTGGTGTGCAATCTTGGGGCCGTGTTGGAGGCCTCGCGGGCCCTCTGAGGCTGTCGGAAACCATCGAGAGCGAGAACGCCGAAGTCATTAAAGACATCCAAGGGGGGTCAAATATTGTTGCCTCTTGGCGCCCTCTTGAGGATTGGCCTCCTAGGCCGCCTTGGAGGCATCTTGGGCCGTCGTGAGGCCATCTTGGGCCATCTGGAGGGCATATTGGACCCGCCTGGAAGCGATCTGAGGCAATCATGGCCGTATTGGTAACCATCTTGGACAATGCTGGAGGTGAATGTTCTGGGCTTTCCGGCCTTTTGGGTGAACGGCGGATTGGGCCCCATGCCACTGGGAACCATTTTGAGGTTAGGAGACGATGTGGAGGCGATCTCGAGGTCATGCTGGGCCATCACGGATGCCTCTGGGATCGAAGCGAAACTCATACCAGAACCTACAGTGCTTCGGTGACCTTGGATTCTCGGGCTGTTTCCCAAGGAAGGGTGGATTCCCAACCATGCCCTGACGAGCTCGGACAGCGTTGCGCGGGACTCCCAGAGGCGCCCAATGCTTCCATGAAGCCGAGGCCTGGGCCGCGGAGGGACCCTGCACGGTGCTCAACACGCAGGACTCGAAGGGGCCCGGGGACACGTCGCTTCGTGCCCCGGGGGCACGGTGGCCGCATCTGCACAGGCACAGGACTGCCACCGCTGCTTCACGACCCCCAACCTCGTCAGAAGCTCCGCCCTTTTTCTCCACAACACTGCTTCGGATTTCGCAGTGAAGGGGGGTGGGTCTGATCCGGGAGCGGCCTACTCGGAGCGGTCTAGGGACTTTCATGGCTGGTCTGGGGGTGGGTCTAAAATGTCTCGTCTGGAAAGGTTTTGACCACCCCCCCCTCTATTACGAAACACGGAGTAAGTATCACTTCTGACCCCGTGGACTCAAGATCTGCAAGCGATGCCCTGTCTCATCAGACGGGGAGCGTGCGTACGACCGCGCGGGAATACGCACCGCCACGTGCCCAGCAGCCTCGTGCGCGCCACCGCTCACGCGCACTTGCGGGCAGTCCCGCTCCCTCATCGACAGGCGCGCAAATCGGGGTGGGCGAAAGGGTAGGATAGCGAAGGGCAGGGTCGAGAATCAGCTCGTGTGGCTGGTCACCCTGGCGCCTCCTGGCGCCGGGAGGCCCCCTGTCTCGAGGACTGGGCCCAGCGGCGAGGCGGAAACCAGCCGCATGCAGCAGATTTCGTAGCCCCCCTTTCCCTACCCTGCCCTTTCGCGCGGCCCCATCGCTGACACGCACACAAACTTCCACAACAACCCAGACTAGTCTCCTCCTCCTCTTGCTCCTGCTCCCCCCCTCCTCCTCCTCCTCCTCCTCCTCCTCCTCATCATCATCATCATCATCATCATCACTATCATCTGAATCAGCATCATCATCATCATCATCATCATCATCATCATCATCATCATCATAATCATCTGAATCAGCATCATCACCATCATCACTTCTCCTCCTCCTCCTCCTTCTCCTCGTCCTCTTCCTCTTCTTCCTCCTTTTCCTCCTCCTTCTCCTCTTCCTCCTCCTCCTCCATCCCTTTCCTTATAGATAACTCCTCCCTGTCGCACCCCGAGGCCAGTTTTTAGGGCGGGCCGGGCGGTTCGCCTGAGACTTCGTTACCACTTATGACTCTGAAGGTCGCTTCCAACATGTGGCTCTCGCCTTAGCGCCGAGCACATCCGTTTTTTAAATTCGCGAGAGTTTCACCCATTGAGGGCGGGTCGTTTTCAAAATGTGGCTCTCGCCGTAGCGCCGCGCACATTCGTCTCAAGAAATGCAAGAGTTTCACGGATTGAGGGCGGGTGGCTTTCAAAATGTGGCTCTCGCCTAAGCGCGGCGCACATTCGTCTTAAAACATGCAAGAACTTCACGGATTGAGAGCGGGTGGTTTTCAAAATGTGGCTCTCGCCTGCGCGGCGCACATTCGTTTTAAACATTTGCACGAGCTTCACAGATTGAGGGCGGGTGGTTTTCAAAATGTGGCTCTCGCCTTCGCGCGGCGCACAATCTTTTTGCACAATTGCAAAAGTTTCGCGGATTCAGGGCGGGTGGTTTTCAAAATGCGGCTCTCACCTCAGCGCCGCGCACACCCGTCTTGAAGAATTGCAAGGGTTTCGCGGATTGAGGGCGGTTCCTGTTCAGGGTGTAGCTCTCGCCCTAGCGCCGCGCACTTTTACTTTTACCACTTACAGGAGTTTCACAGGTTCCCATGACCAACGAACCAGATGGCGTGTGGGAAAAATCCGAGATTATGCGGGTGCAACAGTTATGCTGATTCGCTGTGTTGAAGTCCCAAAAGTGGCGTTCTGGCACGATTCTGGATCGTCAAGACGCAACACTCAAGTTGATCCGTGGCGTTCAAAGCCCGAGACCAATGTCTTTGTACGCTTCGGGATCTCCAAACAGCTGTCTTCCAACGAGGCAGCTCCCTCAATGGAAATGAACCGCTGTAGGGGCTCATGAAGAGGGAGCTAGGAGGGAGGGTCAGTTCCAACATCGTCGATGACTCTTGGGTTTCCACTGGTCCTCCTCCTCCTCCGCCTCCTCCTCCTCCTCCTCCTTCGGCGGGCGAAGCCGCCCCCCGTTGTGCTTCCGCCGGCCACCCTCGCCGAGGAAGAGAAGGGGGCAGGCCCCCTCGAGCCGCCCCGAGGGCGAGCCCCTGTTCCGGGGCGCCCCCGCCCGCACGCAGGGGGAAGGAGCGCAGTCGCACCCACGCATGGGAGCACCGATTCCACAGGGGGGAGGAGGAGGAAGGAGGAGGAGGAGGAGGAGGAGGAGGAAAAGGAGGAGGATCAGGACCCGTGTAAACCCAAGAGTCATCAAAGATGTTGGAATGAACCCTCCCTCCAAGCTCCCTCTTCATATCATAAGCCACTACAACGGTTCATTTCCATTGACAGAACTACCTCTTTGGAAGACAACCGTTTGAAGAACCTGAATCGTACCCAAACATGGTTCTCGCGATTCCAACGCCACGGATCAACGTGACTGTAGCGTTTGGTCAATCCTGAACCGTGCCAAAACTCCATTCCTGGGACTTCAACACAGCGAATCAACATAACTGCTGCACCCGCATGTCCTGAATCCTTTCAAGACACCATTTCTAGCACGTTGTTGATGGGAATACATGAATCTCTTGAAAACGCTCAATTCGAATGTGCGCCGCGCTAAAGCGAGAGCCGTATTTTGAAAAGGAACCGCCTTCAATCCGTGATGCTCTTGCAATTGTTTAACACGAATGTGCGCCGCGCTCAGGCGAGAACCACATTCTGAAAACGACCCAAACGAATGTGCGCCGCGCTGAGGCAAGAACCACAATTTGAGAACGGCCCGCCCTCCATATGTGAAGCTGTTGCCAACCATCAAGCCTCAGAATCATACGTGCTGAGGACGTCTCGGGCGAAACGCCCGGCCCGCCCTAAAAACTGGCCTCGGGGTGCGACAGTGAGAAGGTATCTACAAGAAACTAGGAACTGAGGATAAGGAATAGGAGGGGGAGGAGGGGGAGGAGGAGGAGGAGTATTTGAATGAGGATGATGATGATGATGATGATGATGATGAGGAGGAGGAGGAGGAGGAGGATGAGGAGGAGGAGGGGGGGAGAAGGATTAGGATTAGGACTAGGATGAGGATTATAATTCGGATTAGGAGGATGAGGAAGAGGAGGAGGAGGAGGAGGAGGAGGAGGAGGACGAGGAGGGGGAGGGTCGTGTGCAAGGCGCCCCGCCGCCCGCGCCTGCCCACGTGGCCGCGTGCCCGGCGCGAGCCTCGGCGGCGGCTGGCCGTCGCAGGGCCGAGGAGGGGGGCGGGCACGTCGACGCCGACGCCGGGGCAGCAGCAGGTGCAGACGCCCAGGCCTACCGATGCGGGACGATCCTTCGGCCCCACCCACTCGGACCCCACTCGGGAGACTTGGGTCCCCACGGCCTCCCCCGAATCGGGGGGCCCCGCAGGAGGAGGAGGAGGAGGAGGAGGAGGAGGAGGAGGAGGGCCCAGGCATCGGGCATGGTCGGTTTTGTGCGGCCCAGGCATGTTCTGGGGGAGCGAAAACTGGCACGAACAGATCCGAACTGGCAAAAACATGGACAAGATGGCGAACAAGGCGAAAACGGCATGTTCTAGGGGAACTCAAAGGTCCGCGCGAATTTCTCGGATCCGCGCTGGATCCCCCCTCCCTGGCGCGCGGAGCGCGCCAGGGGCGGCGCTGGAGGCGCCGCCAGGGGGCCCCAGTGCCGATCCGAGAGATCCGCGCGGACCCCCGAGTTGTTATGCTTATGCCATTGTCCGTCCCCCTGTTTGCATCTCACTTCGACCTCCAGGGGGCGTCTGCGGGCCCTGCCTCAAAAGTGGGTCCGGGACGACCTGATTCCCACCAGACAAAACTGGACTGGACCCACCAGACGGCCCGGTGGTCTCGGACGCCGCTGCAGACATGTGGAAAAGCAGGGTCTCCAGGGGAGCCCACAGACACGGGGGCGGCGGCTGTGTGTCGGGTCCAATCCGTCGGGTGGCCATGGAGAAACACGGCCAGCACTGCCCATATAGAGAACGGGCCGAGAATTCTGGGGCCCACGGACTGACAAAAAAAAAACGCATCCTCGAATGTCTGGAGAGGGAAGCGCGGGACGGGAGCGGATGGTGAGGAGAGCTGGGGGTGGGTAGGGGATCGAATGAACGACTGAGCGCCCGAGTCGCGCGCGTCGCAGGACGGAGCCCGAGCGTGCCCGTTAGGGCATGGCGTGGAGGGCGTGGCCCCGCCTGAGCGAGTTCCATTTCTTGAGTTCCTCTGCCTCACTCTGGGCACTGGCTGGGCAGGCTTCCCGAACAGCGGGGAGAAGGACACAGAAGGGGGCGCTTGGGCCGCTTGGGGAAGGGAGAAGAGGGGAGGCAAACAAGGGGGGCCAGGAAGGAGAACAGGGGGGAGCGGGGCACTGTGTCGTTTCTCCACTGCCAAGTCTGCTGTGAGCTTTGGACATGGCCTCAAGTTCTTGCCGAACCAGGCGCGAAGCCGCGGGATTGCAGTGCCATGCCACCAGGTAAGCAGGCTCGAAGATGACCTCAGTAAGCTTCCCAAGAGGCTCACAGAGGCCCCAGGGAGCCTCCTAGGCCTCCGAGATGATCTCTAAACAACGCCCCCCTGGCTCCAGAACCCGATCCCAAAACCCCAACGCCCTAGACCTAAACCCTAACACTCTAATCGTAACACCCTAACCCGAACAACCCAACACCCTACCACCGACACCCTGACCTACGACTTACCAGACCGCCCTAACGCTGACACCCGAACCCTAACATCCTACCCCGACCTAGACCTGACACCTTACTCCGAACCCGACCGTCCAAACCAGAACCATACCACCCTAAACGTAACACCCTGACCCCAACACCAAAACCCTACAACGGGACCCAACTACAACCACCATGACCCTAAAACTCGGACGCTAACACCCTAATCTAAACACACCAAGCCTAACACTAAAACTCCAACCCTAACACCAACAGCCGACCACCCCGACTCTAACACCCTAACCTTAACACCCTAAGCCTACCACCCGAAACCTAGCAGCCGAACCCTAAGCCTACCGCCCTAACACTAACCCTACCGCCCTAATTCTACCACCCTAGCCCTACCACTCTAACCCACAACAGCCTCTCACTACCTAGCCCGAACATCCCACTCCGAATCCTACCGCCCTAACCCGACCCCTCCCACCCTCACCCTAAACACCCTAACCCTAACATTCTAATCCCTGACACCCTAATCCGAACCCCACCGCCCTAAGCCCAAAGCCCCGATCCCTAAACCTTAACACCCTGACCCTACCACCCTACCCCTACCTAACCCTAACACCGCTCTCCGAACCGTAAATTCCAAACCCTAACCTTCCTGCCCGCACCCTGAAAAGCCTGACCCAAACACCCTAACCCGAACCCTACCGCCGTAAGCCCTAAGCTCTAAGCCCTAAGCTCGAAACTCTCCAGCCCTACGCCCTAAGGCCACAGCCTTAAGCCCTGAGCCGTAAGCCATAAGCTATAAGCCCTAATTTCGAAACCCTAACACCCTCACTCTCAGCTTTAATTCCTAAGCCTTAAGCCCTAAGCCCGAAGTCCTAAGCTCTAAGGCCTAAGCTCTAAGTCTTAGGGTTTAGGATTGAAGGCGCAGGAGTTGGAGACCCCAATCGGTAAGGGTGAAGCGTGCGGCCCCCGTTATTTCACGCGCGCGCGACAGTACCCTCACGCGTCGGCCGACCTGTCGCACGCGTGAAATAACGGGGGCCGCAGGCTTCACCCTCACGCGCGCGTGAGGGCGCGAGTGAGGAGCCTCGGAGGCTCCTCTGAATCTCCTCAGAAGCGGCCAGAAACGAGCCACTCTCTGTATTGGATTGTGGATTGGGCGAGCCCTTCTCGGGCGCCCTCGGAAACGAGGCCTATGAGGAGCTTCTGAGGTCGGAAACGCGAGCGACAGGTCGGCCGACGCGTGAGGGTACTGTCGCACGCGTGAACTAACGGGGGCCGCACGCTTCACCCTCACTCGCGCCCTCACGCGCGAGTGAGGGTGAAGCGTGCGGCCGAGAGGTGATGGAAAACACGCCCATCAATGAGAGGGGGGGAGATGAGAAGGAGATGGCCCGTCGGAAGGGTCGTAAGTCCCCCTGTTTCCGAGAAGTCTTCGGAGCCCTCACCGGAGACAACAGAAAACACTTCCCAGAAGCCGCGGGGGCTCCTGAGCCCCGCCGCCTTCCGAGGAGGCCCTCTCCGTCTCAGTTCCCCCCCTCGCTCGCCGCCGAGAGACGTGCGAGGGGTGTGCCGAAACTGGCGCAGGGTGGCATGCGCGCGCGCCCGCTCTGGCCGCAGGTGGCACTCGCTGGGGTCCGGGGGAGAGGGCGCGGCACTCGTGCGGAGCAGGCTGGGATGGGCGGGCGCGCGCGGCGTGCGCGTCCCCACTGGGGCCGCAGGTGGAGCTCCCCCCGGTGGGGGAGGGGCACGAAGCGTAGAGGGAGGAGAAGGGAAAGGAGGGGGAGGAGGAGGAGGATGAGGAGGAGGAGGAGGAGGAGGAGGAGGAGGAGGAGGAGGATTTGTGACATCCACGGCAAGGGGGAAAACGAAAAACAGAGGGTCACAGAGAGGGGAAAAGAGAGGGGAACTGATTACTCATCGGAGGAGGAGGAGGAATGGGGACCTCCACCAGACGCCCCCCAGCGGGCGGGCGCGCATGCCGCCCGGAGTGCGCTGGGCTGTGGGCAGACGGGAGGCGCAGGGGCAGGGAGACGGGGAGGAGGCGAGGTGGCAGCTCGGGCGCGGCGCTGGCGATCCAAAAAAAACAAGGGTGCAAAAGCACAGAAGGCACCTGGCCATCGCTCGGACGTCCATGCCCTGTGTTTGTTTCGGTTTCGCGCGTGGGTTCTTCTCCAAAGGATCAAGGGTGCTCCTCGATGGTCCTCGCCGAAGGAAAAATGCACACGTCCGAGCGACGCCAAGGCATGGGAAGAAGTGTCACCATGCCTGTTGGTTCGAAGCTTTTGGGCAGAAAGCCGTCCTCGGGGTGGCTGTCGTTGAAGGGGCCCCAGAACACACAAATAAATCCACACAAATAAAATGATTCCCCATATTTTCCAATATTTTCTGGGTGTTTGTGTTCCCCCCCCACTTCCCATATTTTCGAATATTTTCCCGGGGATCGACGATTAATTGTGTCTGTGTGTTTCTTCCCCTCCTGAGTCGTCAGGAGGAGTGGGATGGATGAGCCCTTGTGATCCTGGGGACCGCTCGTTGGGCGCTCTCTTACGTCCACCACATGGGCTTTCCTGTGGGAATGGGGCCGCTCAATTCATTCACTCTTGAGTTCCTTTCCCCGCCCTCGACTCATCCTGCAAGGGCTGAAAATCGGCTGCGACATTCAGAACATGAACTGCCAGTACCAGTGCCAGAGGGATGAGCCCCACGGCGCAAGGAATGAGGTAGGAACAGAAGAGATGTGTTTGATTGCGACGCGGATGAAGCTGGGAGCCTGACAGCAAAGGTCGGCACGCAACTCGCAGAACACCAGCGAGGCTCAAACTTTCTGCCTGGGCGCCAGCGTTGACAGTCCAGCACAGTGGTAATTTAAAGGTAGAGTACCAGTCAAGGACAGTAGCGCGCACTGTCTTCCAGAAGAGACAGATCACCTTCGTCGGCCGTTGAGGAGCGGGAGGGAGGGAGGGAGGGAGAGAGAGGGGGTAGCAGACACAAGCCAGAGGCTGGGGAGACTAACAGGTACCGCTACCGCTGCTCCCAGGACATCTCCAGGGGTGCGTTCTGGCCAGGATCTCGAGGCAGATCCAGCGGTGGCGACGAGGACCTCCCAGGAGGCCCAGAAAAGGGGAAACCGAGGGAAGGGGAGAGGTGTGGGTACCTTTTCGGAGGGGCCCTGGGACACACAAGTGAACAGACACAACTAACAGGAGTCCCCATCTTTTTGTCCCATAGCTTCTGGGTTCTTGTCTTCCCCCCCCCACTTCCCATATGTTCCCATATGTTTTCTGGGGATTCGACGATGCAATGTCTCTGTGTGTTTTTCCCCCTCCTGACTTGTCCTTCTCTGGGAGGCGGGGGACGTCCGCGGGCGTCCGCGGGCGCCGGGCGAGCGCGCGCGGCGTGCCTGGTCCGACTGGACGGGCGTGTCGGCATCGCGCGGCGCGGCCTGGCGGGGTGGGGGAGGCGGGGGGGGGACGAGGAGGAGGAGGACGGGCGGTGAAGGCCACGAGCAGGGAGGGAGGGAGGGAGGGAGGCGAAGAGGGAGAGAGAGAGAGAGCAGAAAGAAAGAGAGAGAGAGAGAGTCAGAGGGAGAAGGCGCGCCATAGAGAGAGAGAGAGAAACAAAAAAAAGAAGGGAGAGAGAGAGAGAGGGAAAGCGAGGGAGAGCTTAAAGAGAGACTCGGAAATACACAGACATATGTATGTGCAAACGAGAGAGGTACTGAAAGCTAGAGAGGAGAGAGAGAGAGAGAGAACAAAAAAACGAGAGAGAGAGGGAGGGAGGGAAGGAGAGAAAGAGAGAGCACATGCACACATAGCAGAGAGACCACATATGATATATCCGTCACCGTGCCTGCGCGGAGTGGGCATGTTAGAATGCTCCTGTGGTCCCTGCCTCGTGGAGTGTTTTTTAAACATGTTTTTCAGGGACGACACCCCCCCTGTTTGCACGCGGGGTTCACCCCCCCACCCCCACCTAAATTTGCTCCCCGACGCTCTTTTCGCCCTCCGGACGGCCAAGATGGCCTCCAAGGCGGCTTCCAAGACAACCATGACAGCACCAAAGCTGCTCAAGAGGGCCCAACGGCTCAAGAGGATCTCAAGAGAGCCTGTGGACGGCTCAAGATAGCCCAAGAGGGCCTCAAGACGACCAAAGAGGCCCCCAAGACGGCCCGAGAGAGCTCCGACAGGCCTTCCTGGAGAGCCCGACACTGACACTGACACTGCGCCCCCACGTCACACGGGACGGCCCTATGAGGGGCGGGGCGGTAGCGCCTCGGCGCCGACAAACAGAGGAGGAGGAAGGGAAGAAAACAGAGGAGGAGGAAGGGAAGAAACAGAGGAGGACAAACAGAGGACAGTCCCACGCTGGGGAAGGGAAGAAAACAGAGGAGAAGGAGCCGGCCGGCAGGTTCCCTCACCTTGATTGCCCTTTGGTATTTAAAGTAAAAAGGCTTTGAGGTTCTCGCCTGCTCGGGTTTCCGACAGCTCAAGCCGGCCCAAGAGGCTTCCAAGAGGCCGCCAAGATAGCCCCAAGAGGCCACCAAGAGTTCCCCGAGAGGGCCCGAAGTCAGCCCAAGAGGACCCAGGGATCGCCCCAGGGGCTCCCAAAAGAGGGCCCCAAGATGGTCTTGAGGCACTCCAAGACAGCAGCACGCCGGCCCAAAGAGGCCTGCCTCGTGGGCTGTCTTGGGCGGTCGGAAAACCAAATATGCCCGAACTTCAAAAACGTTCCAATACCAAAGAAACATCAATGGTGTGGGCCTTTTCGGGCTCTCCTGGATGGAAGCCCGCTTGGAGAGCTCGTGGGCCGTCTTGGGAGCCTCTTGACCTCTCTTGGGGCCTGTTTGGGTTTGGGGGAGGGGGGAGGGAGGAGATGGTGCGGACAACACCCCGACAAAGCAACGCCGTGAAGCAATCCTGAAGGAATTGCCAACGCTGGTCGAATACACCGCTTCGCAATGTCAAGCAGGACGTGAAAATCGACGCCAGGCTCAGCCACCCGTGGCAATCAATGCCCGGGCAGTTTCCGTGCAGGGGGAGGGGGTGGAGGAGGAAGGCAGCGAAACTGGCTGGGCTGGGCCTCAAACCGAAGAGGCGAGACAGCGAGCCTCGCGCGTGCGCAGTTCGCACGGGTGTCCCCTCTCGAGCGCTGGCCCCAGGAGGGCCGGCAAATGCAAAACACAACGCCCATCTGTCTTGGGGCCCTCTTGGGAGCCTCGTGGCCTCCAGGACAGCCCTCAAGGCAGCCAAAATGACGGCACGATAACCAAAGCGGCTCAAGCGGCTCCCAATATAGCATCAATACAGATTAAGAAGCCCCAAAGACGGCCCAGGAGGTTTCCAAGATGCCCTCCTGGAGGGCCCGAGGCGGTCAAAATCATTGATTCCATCGGGTGTTGGAATGATTGCGAGGTTGTGACCTGTTCGGGTTTCCGACCGCATATGACGGCCCAAGGTTGCTCCAAATGGCCTCCAAGAGAGCTCCAAGACAGACCAATAGGCACAAGAGGCCCCCGAGTCACCCCAAGAAGCCCCAGAACGGCCCCTGAGAGGCTTCAAAACTTCCTGCATGAAGCCCCCGAGAGGCCTGTCACGACTTTCCAACAACAGTCCTATACGCATACGATCTACAACAGCCCAGGCGCGGTGGCGGGATGGGCCGAAGGCTAGGTGAACGTATACATGTGGGATGTGTGTGTGTCTGTGTGTAAAGAAACCACACATCACATACATACCCACATAAAGACATGCATACATACAGTGATGCATACATGCACGCATGTATACATACATACAGATATACATACATGCATGGATGCATGCATACACACATGCGTATATACATGCATACATACATACATACAGACAGACAGACAGACAGATAGACAGGCAGACAGACGTACATGCATGTATACACAACCAAGTTACGCACATACAGTCAAACATGCATACATACACACATGCATACATACATGCATACATACACACATACACATACATATACACATACATACATACAGACAGACATACATACACACACATACATACATACATACATACATACATATATACATACATACATACACACACATACATATATACATACATACATACATACACACGTACATACAGACAGACATGAATACATGCATACATGCATACATGCATACATGCGTACATGCATGCATGCATGCATGCATACATACACACAGACACACACCTACATATACATATCGGTGCGGTGCAGCCATCCACCCATACCAATGCATACGTACAAACATCCCCACATACGTACAGTCAGACATACATACATACATTCACACAAGCACATACCCATACACATACACATCATTGGGTATATACCCATACGTTCATACATGCATGGCGTCAATACAGGCATGCAGGCAGGCATACATGCATGCATGCATGCACACACCTACATGCATTCCATGAATACATATATATATATATGCGAACGAAACCGTACACATATATACATTAAACATGTTAGTCCTACATACAGACATACATGCATACAGATATTCATACACACATACCCACATACATACGCGCATACAAGTAGATGGGTAAATTTATATACATGTATACATACATGCACGC
The DNA here is from genome assembly GCA_963575745.1 of Prorocentrum cordatum. Classification (NCBI taxonomy): domain Eukaryota; class Dinophyceae; order Prorocentrales; family Prorocentraceae; genus Prorocentrum; species Prorocentrum cordatum. The sequence continues at coordinate 227,234 of CAUYUJ010014371.1, read as the reverse complement.
ATACATCCATCTATACATACACATGTGCATATACACATAGGTGCATATGGATACGCAGATACATTCATGCACACATGAACACATACACGACACATATACATCCATACATACATACACGCATACGTACACACAAACATCAATGCATACATGCATACATGTAAACATACGTACACACGTACATGTAGAGAGAGGGAGAGAAAGAGGAAACAACAAAAACACAGGAATAAGGAGTACACATATATATATATATATACACATAAATACAGGCTAGAACCATCAGGCACTCCTCGCGGGCGCTCAAGTTATCGTAGATCCACCAAGATGGTCATTTGGATGCCAATCACGTCCTCTTGCTTTTCCGGGCTGCCTCGGGGCCGTCATGCAGACTTCTTCGGGCACATCGGCCTCAGGATCTGCATGAGCACCTCGCCCTTGGGACCTACACTGCATCGGCACACCCTGCCGTGGAATTGCCTGATAACGGAGGTCTCAGAATTTATACGGGCACCTCGGCTTCGGAATTGAGATGGGCACCTGAGTCTCATAGTTTGTATGGGTACCTCGGCCATAGATTTTACATGGTCGCCGCTGAGGGGCCGCACGGCAGAGGCGAGGCAACACAAGGTCCTGAATTCTCCTCCTCCTCCTCCTCAGCCTCTTCCTCCTCCACCTCCTCTACCATCCTCCTCCTCCTCCTCCTCCTTCTCCTCACTTGGGGCACATTTGGTGCTCTCTTGGGTACTGTTGGAGCTCTCTTGAGACACTCTTGGACCGTGTCTGGAGCTTCTTGGAACGTCTTGGGGCCCCTTGTGGATCATCTTGAGGCCCGTCGTCTTGGACGATGTTCAGGCACCAGGCAGGCCTTGCACAGGTATACGCGTTGCCAAGAGATGGGGCGATGTTTGCCTCTCGAGGCCCCCTTGGGAGTCCTCATGGAGCGCTCTGGGGGCGTCTTGGAGGCCTCATGGACCTGCTACGAGAGCCGTCTGATTTGGACGCCCGTAATGGGTACGGAAAGAATGGGTACAATGCCCAACAACAAATGTTGTCCCAAACCAACAGCGGCCGCTGTTGGACTGCCGACCCTTCTGTCTCGAATGGACACACGCCGCGGCGGCGTGGACAGCGAGTCCTGTTCAAAATGAAAAAGAACTGCAGTTGGGCATTGTACGCATTCTTTCAGTGCCCATTTCGTTCGTGCAGATCTGATAGCCCTCGAAATCATCTTGGGAGCAACTCGGAGCACTAAGGAACGGCCTTCACGGCGCTCCGAGCGCTCGGAATGCTGACCTCTGAGGCCTCCCCATGACCGAGCTGGGTCCCTCGGTGCACACACGTCTGCGGTCGAGGCCGTGGCCCCGGAGGACCCGGGGCGCAGGCCCCCGTGCACATGCAAATTTGCGCACATCCCCACACACATATACATATATATACATATATACATATATATGTGCACATACACATGTATAGATATAGCTGTTTACCTATATAACAATATGTGTGTATATGTGTAAATGCAAACCTATGTACAACTAGTTACACGAATATACGGATGTAGATACACGATGGGAGGGCCAGATGAAGAAAGAGAGAGAGAGAGGGAAAGTCCCGCCAGCCCTCTGGGCTTAGGTTGTGTAGGGCGTTGCCGATTCCATGATCCCCCTCCTGCCCATTCGGGGGAAAGTTATATCCGTCCTTAACAGTAGACACCCTTCCACAACCCGTCCTAAACCAAGGAAATTGTCGACACCCCACACACACCAATCCTGGCAACAAACCATACAACATGTTCGGGCGCTCCACGGCGGTTGACAGGGGCGGTAAGGGGTGCATGAGATTGCCTGGCGCACGCAGTCCCAACATCCGAACCCAAAAAATTATATAAACGGCATGTTGCACAACCCCATTCGACCATGCGCGGGACGACCATCCTTCGGGGGGGGGGGGGGCTTGACTTCTGTTCCTTATCGGTGGAAAACGTTCCCACACCCGACCAGAAAAAAAAAACAAGTGCAATGCCGACCCCACCCCCGCCATCCATATCACAAACCATGCAGCATTCATTAAGCGCCAAGGTCTGGGTAATGTTATGAAGCCCTGTGATCACTTTCCATTGTTTGCTACACGGACGGCAGGCGGACATCAGATTGTCGGATGTGTGGGTGTGTGATGTCCCACCGTTCCTGTCAAAATCCCGTGCCAAACACGTTGTGGAAACAGTTTGGACAGCCCACCCCGTCCCGATGCTCAGAAATATCCTGTATCCGTGGTGTCCTCGAGGCCCCCAATGGCCCTCATCGTGTGCTTTGCAAGTAAGAGGCGTTGTACACTGGCGGTGGCGGCGGATAAGCCGGGGCACAAGCAGGAGGAACAGCGATGATGAGGAAGGGGGGGGATCAGCAAAAGCAGGATGGTAGGATGATCAAAACACCCAGCGAAAGTCGGGGGATTTGTTGAGCTCAACGCCCGCACAGCCTTGGTGAAAAAGGACACAGCAGCGGCGGCTGGGAAACCACTGCTCGCAGTGAGAGAGACCTCACTGACCGAAAGAGTACCTCCAGCAGCCCCATGGGCTAGGAGGCACTGGCCTCACGACGGGCGACCGACGACAAAAGACTCGCAACAACGAGGAACGAATCGGATCCATACATGTTGCCGTCGCTGGTGCGAAAGGATCCCTTTCTGCACGGTAGGAGCGAAGCCACGCTCCCGACCTTTTGGCCAACGCTGCAGTGGGAGCACCGTGCTCCAAAGACCAAAGGCGTTCCGATCGAAAGAATTATAGAACGTGACACATTGAACAATCATGTGTGCAAACGGTACGGGGGAGTGGCGAGAGAATGCCGTGTCAAACTCAGATCACGGAGACTTCTTGCTGTGGACGACGGAGAAGAGAGGAGGGAGACAGAGGTAAGAGGCAGGATGAGGGAAGCGGGATGAGGAGGAAGGCGTGGCGGAGGAGCGGGAGGACGCTGGGAATTCAGAAAAAGGAGGAGGAGGAGGAGGAGAAGGGAATGGGGTGGAGAAAGGGGGACACGGACGGAGAAACAAAGGGAAGAAGATGAGGAAAGGGAACTTTGTTTGGACTTTGCTTGGCAGCGCGTGTTAAGTAGCCAGTGGAGGGAAACGGCGATTCGAAGACGGAGAAGGCCGAGGAGGAGAAACGGAGAACCTGGCTGGACGTGGGAGGGGGAGGGAAATGAGGTGGAGAAGGGGGGACATGGACGGATAAGCAGAGCGGGAAGGATGGGAGACGAGGAAAGGGACCTCGCTTGGCCTTGGCGTGGCAGCGCGTGTTCAAGAGTCGGTGGAGAAAAACGGCGACTCGAGGACGGAGAAGGCCGAGGAGGAGAAGCGGAGGACCCGGCTGGACGTGGGCCCCGCAAGGCGAGGGGAGATCGCACGCAGTCCACTCAAGTCCATGCATCTGCGGCTGCAAACGCATACGATTTCAAGTTCAGCTGACACCCTATGACTTCTACACACATTCTTGAAGCTGGGCGAAAAAAGGCATACCAGTGGCTGCTAAAACGGCAGTCCCGGAAGAAAAAAACAGATTCCCCGAATCAAGCTCAGCGCACTAAATAGTAAACGAGCCGCTTCCCGGAATAAAAACAACAATTTCCCGGATCTCCGTTTTAGCAGCCACGGGTTTGCCAGCCTTCGCTCGGCTTCTGACATTCAACCCTCAACAGCAACCAACCTCACAAACAGCCTCAAGCAAAAGCAAAGGCTATGCCCCTTCAAGTCAACAACGAGGTGCAAAGCTACCCATCTGCAACTCACATTACTTGCGAACCCGTGAAACTTCACAATGCAGAATTAAACGACGACCCTGTTAATCGAACCCGCGATATCCGAGCACTGCAAAGCCGCGACAATACGACACGGGGGTTCCATGGCACCAGAAAGCCGCGGCATTAAGGCAACAATCACACGCCCAATGAGCGGGAACAGGAAAAGCAGGACCAGTGATGGCCGTGAACAGGGACACCCAAACAATTCGCGCACGGTTTCGCATAACATCCGCTAATACCTCAGACGAAACGGAGTGTTCGATTTGAGGCGTCGCACTCCCGACCTCCACATACGCTTCCATATCATTACACGCAGCGTATATACACGATCGGCGTATATACACTCGTGTATAACTCATGTCGCTCTCGGATCCTCAGGCAGAACGCAGTTCACGCTGCGTGCTGCCTGAGGATCCGAAAGCGACATCGCCCACTTAGTTAGCTGCCAAGGTCCTGGGAGGAACGAGCAGCTGGTGGAGCGAGGTTGCTCCCGTCTCCCTTTCGCTCGGGGATGGACAGAACCTTCTTTAGTAGAACGTGGTTTAGTGAAAACGACCTCGGGCCCAAACCTGGCGGGCGCAAGCTTGGAAAATGACGGCCGCGGCGCCCTCTCGAGAACCGAAACCGGACAATTCACTCATCGACGTGTCAGGGTGGGGGTTATATCCAACCCCGACCGAACGCAAAGCCGATCGCGACGCAGCCAAACTGACCGAAACGAAGACACTTAGAACACCGACACCTGCCAAGATAACACTCAGCACCCGATCCCGCCAGATTGCGCTTGCATAAATAATATCCCCCCGATCGACCTTGAGATCGAGATGGCGAGCGGGAAAGTGATCAGAGATGGGGGGAACAAATACCAGAACTCTAACGAATCACACGTCGGTCGGAAGAAGTAGGTTGAAACATGAAGTAGGAAGGCGGATAAAGTGGATTGGGTCCAGGCCCTCCCAGAGAATCGCAAGACACAGCAAGAGCATGCCGCTTCTTGAGGTAGGAAGGCGCTTGAATCTGGGAATCCAAAAATACCTACTTTCAACGACCGGCGTGTATTGAACTTCGAGAACCGAGCTGGGAGCCTGACGGCGCAGCGGTCCACTCGGCGCACCACCTCGCGCACACCAGGGGGGTCCACGGCCCCAGGCAGGGGGCCCCGCGCGCGAGCCCGGCGTGCCCGCCCGCGGGCGCGAGACAGAGGTCGCCAGATCTCATCCTCCTCCTCCTCCTCCTCCTCCTCCTCCTCCTCCTCCTCCTCCTCCCCATCCTCCTCCTCCTCCTCCTCCTCCTCCTCCTCCTCCTTCTCCTCCCCCTGTTCTCTTCCTCCTCCTCCTCCTCCTCCTCCTCCTCCTCCTCCTCAACCTCCTCCTCGGCTCGTGCTGGCCGTTGGGCCAGGCGGCCCGTCTGCCTGCCGATGCCATCGGCTCACGGGCAGAGCACCCACCGATGCGAGGACCCACCGATGCGAGGTCCTGTCAGAGGCTCACGGGACGAGCTGGCCAACACCCCGTCAAGCAGCTGTGCCGATAGAGACTCGCACAGGGCAACAGAGCGGAACAACTGGCAGAACGAATCGTGCTGCCCTTTGCTGGACGTCCGGGTCAGGGCATCGCTGGCTCGCAAGAGGATACCGCAAGACCTCCGGTGTGGCGGAAGAGGACGAGGGACGAGGAGCGAAGGGAAACGAGGGAGAGGAGCGAAGGGAGACGAGGAGGAGAAAGGAGACGAGGAGGAGAAGGTAGACGAGGAGCGAAGGAAGACGAGAAGGGAGAGGGGGAGGCAACAAAGGCGAGGGACGAGGAGCGAAGGGAGACGAGGAGGAGAAGGGAGGGCAGGAGGGCAGAGGGACCGGGAGGAGCAGAACGAGGACAGGAAGGAGACACGGGAGATGGCTAGAGTTAAGTCGGGCCTGTCCTCCTACAGGGGGGATTTTGGACGAAGAATAAACAAAAAAAACAAAATGGTCAAAGATGGTTGAAAAAAAATCCCCTGACTATTTTTGACTGTTTCTGAATATCCCTCCTGTAGAGGGACAGGCCCGGATAACTGGAACAACTGCATAGTCCCAAACTTTTGGCGCTCCGCGCGGGTCTCTTGGATCTGCGCTGGGGCCCCCTTCCTAGGGGGCGGCGCCGGAGGCGCCTCCGTTGGGGGCACGGCGCGAATCCACAAGAGAGCCGCGCGGAGCGCCAAAAATTGATGCTTCTGCCATCTTTTTAAAATCCGCCTCGAAGGACGAGGACCAGAGAAGGAGGACAGGAGGACAGGACGAGGACAGGACGAGGAGAGGAGGACAAGACGAGGACTGGAGAAGGAGGCCAGGAGGACAGGCTGAGAACGGGAGGGCAAGCAGGACAGGAGGGGCGAGGATTAAGTCGGGCGTGTCCCCCTACAGGGGGATGTTCGACGAAAAATCAAACATACCCTAAGAATACCCCAAGAAGGTCAACAAATACTCAAAAAATCATCCCCTGACTATTTTTGGACTACTTTTCTATTATTTTCGGGGTATTGTATTTTTCGTCGAAAATCCCCCTGCAGGGGGACAGGCCCGACGTACATAAGGCGAGGCAGGGGCGCCGAGGAGGCCGGGCGGAGCCAAGACGGGGAGGGCCGGGCCGGCCGCGCGAGGCCACGGGGGGCCCCCTCGCGGCCTGCGGGGGTGCCGCGGCGCCGCGCGTGAGGGCGGGCGCGAAGCCGACGGCTGCTCCGCCTGGCGCGAGGGGCGGCCGGCCGTCGCACCTCGTGCCCTCCGGGCATGAGCTGCGGGCAATACTTATTCGGGGAGACGTAAGACCCGGGTACGGGGGACTCGGAAATCCCCGACGAGGTCGTCAAAAAAATGACGAGGCCGAGCCTGCATTTTGACGAGGCCTCGACTTATGTCTATGTCCACTGCAGTATGGAGTCTCGGGCTCCCTTCCCAAGAAGCCCGAGGCGCACTGGATGTGGACGAGTTTGCCCCCCAGAGGCTCGCTTTTTATCCATATCCAGTGCGCCTCGGCCTTGTGGCGCCGCTTCCAAAAAAGTCCACGAGGCACTGGATATGGACATGAATCTTGCCCGCATGAGCTGGGTCGCGCCGAGAGATCGACTGTTTGGACGCACGAAATGGGTACGGGAAGAATGGGCACAATGCCCAACAACAAATGTTGTTCCAAGCCAACAGCGGCCGCTGTTGGGCAGGCGGCCTTCTGTCTCGAATGGACACAGGCCGCGGCGGCGCGGACAGCGAGTCCTGTTCCAAATGAACAGGAACTGCCGTTGGGCACTGTACCCGTTCTTGCCCTGCCCTTTTCGTTCGTGCCGAATCGACTGGGATCGGAAACGGGTCGGGTCGCCAGCGAATCGGCCCCCTGATCGGATCGAGGTCGGATCGCCAGGGCAGCCTCCGGCTGGCACCGGCCGATGCCAGTGGAACGGACCGAAGCGGATCGAATCGGAACCGCGGCCCCAGCTGGCGAATCGAGTCGCATCGCATCGACTCGTGGGCGGCCCTGCCCTCCCGCCTTTCCACGGTCGGGGGAGCTCTTGCTTGGCGCGTCGCAGCGACGGCCCCGGCGAGGTGCTCTCCCGTGCAAGCGGGCACAGCAGGAGCTCGACCGCAGGGAACCCTCCACCAGAAACCCGACCCCGAGACCACAGCACGTGCACTGTGACTTGCGGCGTGGGAGGGCCACGCCTGCCATCGCAGAACCATCGACGCCCAAGAATCCCAGGCCTCCTCCTCCTCCTCCTCCTCCTCCTCCTCCTGCTGTTGCCTGGCGCGGGTGTCCGCTGTCGCGGGCCGGTGCACGCCGCGGGGCGAAAAGGCTGGGAACGGCTCCGCGCGCGGACCCGCCGAGGCGTGCGGCGCCGGGGCGTGGGGGGGGGCCAGGAGCGGCGGAGCGGCACTGACGGGCCTGTCTTCCACCACCACCACCACCATACGTTGGAGGGGGGCAGGAAGAGGGCGAGGAGGAGGACGAAGAGGACGAGGAGAACGAGGAGGAGGAGAACGAGGAGGCGGAGGAGGAGGAGGAGGAGGCGGAGGAGGAGGAGGACCCCCTCCCCCGCCAACTTACGGCGGTGGTGGTGGAGAGCAGGCCCAGCGGGCACGCTGTCCAGAGGCTCCTGGCCGAGGTGCCCCCTCCGCCCGCCGAGAGCGAGGCCCGGACGGCACCGACCCCGGACGGTCCCGGCGCCCCGCTCGCCCCCTCGAGCCCTCGCGCCCTGCCGCCCCCCCAATGTCTCCGTCCGCCAGTGGCCCGCCCGCCCGCCCAGGAGGAGAACGGAGCCCACACACCCTTCCTGAGCCCCGGGAGCGACGGTGGCTCATCAGAGCCTCATCGCCAGCCGTGGCCGTAAGCCGCCGCTCCGACAGAGCGCGTCTCGCTGGCAGCTGACGCAGCGCGCGCGAGGCAACTCTGCAGGTGGGTGCAGACGGTCAGTCTTCCTCCTTCGAAAAACGCGCTTCTTCCCCTCATCCTGCGGGACGCCCCAGACCTGCTCCCGCTCCCGCTCCGATTCGCGCTTCCGCTCCTGAGGCTGTTTTCATTTTCTCACCGATCCGCCTCCTCTTCATCCTCTGCCTCTTCCTCCCCCATCCCTCCGCCGACGTTCCTCCCTCTTCTCTGCTCCTCCTTTCCTTTTCCTCATGCAAAACTTGTCCCTGTCGCACCCCGAAGCCAGTTTTTAGAGCGGGCCGGGCGTTTCGCCTGAGACTTCCTCACCACGAATGACCCTGCAGCGTTAAACGTTACAACAGTTTCGCATATTCAGGGGGGGGGTCAAAATGTGGCTCTCGCCTTAGCACCGCGCACATTCGCTCCAACAATTTGCAAAAACTTCGCACGGAGTGAGGGGCGGTGGTGTTCAAAATGTGGTTCTCGCCTTAGCGCCGCGCACACTCGTCTTAAACACTTGCAAGGGTTTCACGGATTGAGGGCGGGAGGTTTTCAAAATGAGGCTCTCGCTTTGGCGCCGCGCACATTCCTTTTAAACAAATACAGGAAGATTGCACGGACTGTGCAAGAGTTTCACGGATTCCCATGATCAACGTACCAGAAACAATGTTTGGAGCACTTCTGGATTATGAGAGCGCAATAGTTACTTACATTGATTCGCGCGCGGTGTTGAAGTCCCAGACTGGCGTCCTGGCAAGATTCAGGATCGCCAAGACGCAACCAGTCAAACTTATCCGTTGCGTTGGAATCCCGAGAACAATGTTTCAGGATCTTCAAGTTCCCTCAGTGGACGTGGACCCTTGTGATGGCCTATGAAGAGGAAGCTAGGTGGGAGGGGTCATCCAAACATCATAGAAGACTATTGGGTTTACACTGGTCCTCCTCTTCCTCCTCCTCGCCCTCCTCTCGTTCTCCACCAGCTCTACCTGCCGATGCTGCTCGTCCGCCCCCCGTCTCATGAGGGGCCTCCCGACGGCCTCGGAAGCCAACGGCCGTGGCGCCCACACTGCGCACCGAAAGCGCACAGCCCGGCCCGAAGGATGGGCAAAACTCGCACCCGGCCCAAACAGCGCGAGAGGCGCAGCCTCCGTGCGGGCGCGCAAAAGCCTGAGGCATGCGAGCACCACCGGTGCCGCAGAGCCCAACGGACGCAGGGGCGAGAAGATCGGGGGTTGCTAGAAGTGCACCTGGCCTGAGGTGCCCCCCCAAATTTTCGTTCCATGGTGCAGCCCCTGGAGCCCTTCTGTGCCTCGTAAGGGGTGCTCTGGAGCGCGTGGGAGTCGCCTTCTGAGCATTTGCTTAGGGCGGAGGGCTGAGGGTGAAATCCACATGGGCTTTTGGACCTCGAAAAAATACCCGCCTTGTGGTTGGCTGGCTTTCAGGGTGCGGTTTGTGTTGTGTAGCGGCCTGTGTATATGTGGCGCCTGGCTTCTGCGACGATGTCACGATTGCGCCCAGTCGTGGTCAGGCACCGTTGACGGTTCGCACCCAGCAGTCTTTCAAGCAAGGCTTTGCCGCCCCGCCGATGTCACCCGCGGGTTGTTCATGCCTCGACGAATCCACGCTCAGCGCATCTTTCAAAATGCGGTTCTCGCCCAAGCGCCGCACGGTTTTTTGAAGTGTTTACAGCAGGTTCAGGAATTCTCAAGGCCAGCGTCCCATGAACGATGTTTGGGCACGGGGTCGGACCGTCAGGGCGCAAGACTTACGTTGATTCGTGGTGTGGAAGTCCCAGGAATTGTTTTTCTGTCTGGCGCGAGTCGGGATCGTCAAGACTTAACAGTACAAGTAATTCGCGGCGTTGAAGCCCCGGGAAGGGTGTTCTGAAACAGTTCGGCATTGTCGGACGGCTGTCTACCAACGGGGCACGTCTCCCAGTGAGAATGAATCCTTGTAGGGGCCAATGCAGAGGGAACTTGACATGGAGGCTGTATTGCAAGATTGCTGATGAGCGTTGGGTTTGCACTGGTCTCGCGGTCTTCGTCATCCGCCTCCCAGTCGTAAGTACATGTGTCGCCTCCTCCTCCTCCTCCTCAATATCCTATCCTCACCCTCCTCGTCCTGAGCTTCCCTCTTCTATACTACTTATCCCATCTCTTCCTTCTCTACACCACTACCGTTCGTCATTCAATAGATTGTCCTACTTCTCTCGGTTGCTCCGAAATCATTGGTATTGAGGTTCATTCCTCCTCCTCCTCCTCCTCCTCCTCCTCCTCCTCATCCTCCCCTCCTCCCCGGTCGTCTCCCCGCCTCCCCTCATCTGCTATTTCCTCCGCCTCATACCTCCTCCCAGAGGCTTGCTCTTCGCTTATCCTCCTCCACCCACTTATCGTCCGGTTTCATCATCATTGTCCCCCACCTCCTCCTTGTGCCCCTGTTCCCGTCTTTCTCGCCCTCCTCTCCCCCTACTCTTCCCCTTCCTCCTCCCTTCCTCCCCCGCCATCTCCATCTCCTCACCCTCCTCTGGCCGCTCACTCCAGCCTCCCACTCCCCCCTCCATGTCGCCTTCACCCTTCGACCACGTTCCCCGTTCCCCTCCTCAGCGTTGGGCCTCTTCGGTCTACCCTCCACTACGATTCACACAATGCGTCCCCCCACGCGTGGTATCGCTCGAATTCGTACGCTGAACTATTTCTCGAAGATGATCAAAGATGCTCAACCAAGGTCCACATCGAGAACAAACAACTCCGACGGTAGCACCCCACATGATTATGTGTTTAGCTTGCCTGGGAATCTCCTCCTGCCCCCTCGCTTCGCCCACCTACTCCTGCCTCCTCCTTTTCCTCCTGCCTCCTCATCCCCCTCCTGCCTCAACCCCTGCCTCCTCCTCCTCGTGCCACCTCCACCACCACCACCTCCTCCTCCTCCTCCTCCTCCTCCTCCTTTTCCTCCCCCTCGTTATGCCTCCTCCCCCCATTCCCCATGCTCATCCTGCCTCCTGTGTCCTCCTCCTCCTGCTGCGTTCCCTCTCCCTCCCCCTCCTCCTCTTCATCCTCCTTATTTTCTTCTCCCCCTCCTCCGCCGCCTCCCCTCTCCATGTTTCTCTTCTCCCACTCCCTCCTCCGCCTCCTCCTCCTTTCCTTCGTGTCCATGTTCACCCCCTCCTCCTCCGCCTCCCCAACCTCCTGCCTCCTCATTAGGCGTCCTGCCTCCTCTTGGGGACTCGTGGGGCCTCTCGGGGCCTCCTGGAGCCTTGTGGGCCTCCTGGGACATCCTGGGGTCTCCTAGTGCACTCCTCTTCCTCCATGTCCTCCTCGTCCTTCGCGCCCGCTGCCTCCTCCTCCTCCTCCTCCTCCTCCTCCGCCTGCGTCTCTTTCTCGTCCTGCATCCTCCTCCTCCTTCCTCGTTCTCCTCCTCCTCGTAGGTGCGGGCCCCCCTATGGGGGGGGGCTCCCGCCTGAGCCCTCCTCACAGTTCACTCACAGACGAGGCTCCCGCCACATACTTCCCCCATATTCAGGCCTCAGGAGCCCCAAAGCGACGACAATCACAGGTTCGAGGATGACCCGCTCAGACTACCAACATGAAGTGCGGAACCCATCGGGCGGGGGCTCCCGCCTGAGATTTCCTCACAGTTCACTCACAGACGAGGCTCCCGCCAAATACTTCCCCCATGTTCAGGCCTCAGGAGCCCCAAAGTGACGACAATTACAGGTTCGAGGATGACCCGCTCGGATTACCAACATGAAGCGAGGGCCCCATAGGGAGGGGGCTCCTGCCTGACGCGCCCTCACACTTCACTCGCACAGGAGCCCAAACGTGACGACGGTTACAAGTTCGAGGATGACCCGCTCGGATTAGCAACATGAAGTGAGGGCCCCATCGGGAGGGGGCTCCCGCCTGAGCCTTCCCCACAGTTCACTCACAGACGAGGCTCCCGCCAAATACTTCCCCCATGTTCAGGCCTCAGGAGCCCCAAAGTGACGACAATTACAGGTTCGAGGATGGCCCGCTCGGATTACGAACATGATGCGAGGGCCCCATAGGGAGGAGGCTCCCGCCTGGGACGTCCTCATACTTCACTCATAGAAGAGGTTCCCACCTGATACTTCCCCCATGTTCAGGCCTCAAAAGCCCAGAAATGACGACATCTATAGGTTTGAGGATGACCCGCTCGGATTACCAACATGAAGTGCGGGCCCCATACGGAGGGGGCTCCATCATGAGACTTCCTCGCAATTCGCTCACAGACGAGGCTCCCGCTTGATGATGCTGAGTGATGAGAGTGAAAGTATGTGATGTGCGACTGAGTATGTTCCTGCGCGGGGTGTCCAGGGAAACGATGCCGAGTGATGAGAGAGAGTGTGTGCGATGTGCGACTGAATGCGATGATGATGGCGGTGGTGGTGATGCTGATGATGATGACGATCGGTGGCCGATGGTGACGGTGATCGCTGGCGAGTGACTGAGTATGATGGTGATGGTGGTGGTGATGATGATGATGACCGATGGTGATGGTGACCCATGACGGGGTGAATGCGCGGAGGGTGTCCAAAGAAAACAAGAACCCCACTTTGGATGTGGGGAATACACACGTCCGAGCGATGCCAAACCCCACATCCTTTCTTTATCCCGTCCAAGGGGGGGGGGCAGCGCCAGCTGATAAACATGACACAAATGGCGCGGGGTTCTCGAAGAGACGGATCCTGGCCCTAGAAGAAAGACAGGGGTTCTTCCGTCATGATACGTAGTTGCCCGAACTTTCTGACACTGGAAGTCCTGGTTTGGACTGTAGCACCGCGCGCCTCCCCCTCTCACCCCAGATGCTGTCCTTCTGCAGTAGTCCGCTTGTGTTGCATCAGCATCAGCACTACCACCACCATCACCACCACAATCACCATGACCACTATCATTATCAGGATCATCATCGCGCACATCACCACTATCACCAAATTCTCGCCATCATCGGCACCCGCGCAACACGCACGGGCACACTCTGCATCGCAGCAAGTTGTATCAGCAGCATGATCAGCGTCACCACCGTCGTCAAAATCACCATCACCAGTATCATCCTCATCAGCATCATCATGAACATCACCAATACCATCACCATCACCATTACCATCAACATGATCATCATGTTCGGCCTCATCGTCAGTGTCATCATGATCATCACCATCATCCCTATTATCACCATCACCACCATCATCCTCAGAAGCGCCATCGCCATCAGCAGAATCGTCATCACTACCTTCATCATAAACATCAACATCATCACCACCACCATCATCATAATCGCCATCACCATCTCAAACATCACCAGCAACATCACCACAATTATCATCAATCTCAACCGCGTCAACATCAGCCTCATTCGCCGTAACATAATCGGCATCCACATTCGCATCTGCATCAGTATCCAAATCATCCCTATCGGCAAAACCATAATCATCACCGCCATCATCACCATCCTCGCAAGTCTCAGCATCAGTATCACCATCACCAATGTCAATGTCAACTGTTTTGGGCATCGTCATCACCATCCTGATCATCAGGTGCATCCGCATACTCCGGGTCATCGACGTCGCAACAATGACACTCATCACCATGATGTTCATCATCATCATCATCATCATCATCATCATCATCGACATCATCAGCATCACCATGATCGTCGCTATCAGCGTAATCGTCATCACCATCTTCGCCATCACTAGCATGATCATCAACATGATCATCAGCATGACCGCCATCATCCTCATCCTCCGCACCACCATCACTACCCCCATCATCAACAGCATCCGCATCAGCACGAACAGCAGCATCCCAACCATCATCAACGTGAACATCAACATGGACATCCTCATCATCCACCTCGGCATCAGCATCATCACCATCAGCACCGTCCTCATCATCACCATAGACATCAACATGCCGCCCACCACCATACCATCAGCAACATCATCATAATAAGCATGGTCATCAACATCAGGTTCATCAACACCAGCATCATCAGAAGCATCATCAGCAGCAACAGCATGATCAACGCCATCGTCATAAACACCAACACAGTCTTCACCATCATCAGCATGACCGTCATCAACATCGCAAACGTCAGCAGCATCGGCATCACTGTCATCATCATCATCACCATCATTAGAAGCATCATCATCGTCAGCATCGCCAGCTTCCACATCAGCACTACCAGAAGTACAAGCAACATCAACATACACGTCATAATCAACATCATCAGCATCGGAATCATCGCCGCCATCATCATCATCAGCAGCAACATCAGCATCATCGTCGCCATCATCAGCACCATCACCGCCATCATGATCGCAACCACCATATCATCATCATCATCATCATCATCATCATCATCATCATCATCATCATCATCATCATCATCAACATCATCATCATCATCATCATCATCATCATCATCACACTCCTCATCATCATAACCATCATCATAAACAACAACAGCGCCCGCACCAGAACCGTTATCAACACGATAATCAACATCAGCATTCGTATCATCATCAACAGCATTCTCATCATCCACATCGGCATCACCATCATCATGGCGTCCCTTTGTTCGACAGTCGCGTGCCAAAGCGATGCATGCGCGCGTTGATGCAAAAACCGGGCCCCCCCCAGTCAGCGGGCCCGCTCCAACGACGGCCACCCAAAAGGGGCCTGTCACGCCGAAGGGGGGGGCACACCCCAACGAAGGCAACCCCGCAGGGGGAGCACCAGGAGACACCGCGCGGCGCAGGCCCTCGGCAGCCGAAACTACACGGGGGTCCCACCCCTAGTTCCACCTGCGGAGCCCTGCGAACCGTTCGCGAAGGGCCCTGGGTTTCATGCGCCTTCCCGCCAGCGGCGGGGGGGGCGCAGTCCCGATCCTGATCCCCAGGTCAACGCGGCGGCCCTGCAGGGCCAGATCTCTGAGACTACAACCTGCACGCTCCACCTTCCCCTTTTTCTGGCTAGCCTGCCGCGCGAGGTGGACTGGAGGCGCCCGCGCTGGTGCTCAGGTTCGTGCTCGCAGGGCCTATCTTGCACAAAAGGCTGCCCGCCGGGCAGCGCGAATCACGACTCCGCCCTACCCCGGGATGGCTAACTAGCCGTTATTGACCACGACACTTCTGAAATTCTGGATAGCCGCCAGTTCTGTAGATGTAAACGTGGCGTCTGGGGGCTTTGTTGGAGCATCGGGGGCATAGATTCGGGCTGTTTTGATGTTCGCCCATCGCCCTCTCGGCGACGTCCCGTTGATATCTCCATTCAATCGGAAGCGATGCGTCGCTCCACCCCTTCCTAGGCTGCACGGCCTGAGCCCATGCGCCGACAGGCCGAGGACACGAAAGTCCCAAGAACAGAGTTCGCCAAAACCCTCGGGCGTTCGGGCAACCAAAAGGCCCCCGGGCCAGAACGGCGGGAGAATTTGGGAGAGCCGCGTTACGAAGACAGCGTCGTGAACGCATGGAAACTCGCGGTGATTAAGCCTTTGCCCTAATTTGGTGAGACGAAGATTGAGGACTACGCATTATCTTGTCTTAGCGATTGTGATGTCACGCTTCCAATTTGCCAAGACCTCGCCCGTTCGCAGCGCGCAACGAAGCGCGACTGCAACGGCGAGAACAGAACGCGGGTGCCCCACGTCGAACATCACCCCTGCGATTGCCAGCTCCGCCGCCTGCGTCAACGGCGGAGCCCGCCCTGGCAACTCGAGCTTATCCCAGGCAGCCTTCAGGTGCCACGCTGACGGAAGATGATGCCTGGCGCCTGGGACGAGGCGCTGCACCGCTGCGAGCGCGTAGGCAGCCCAACCCTTCGGCTCGCCCTCACCCCAAAGACGTTCGATGTACTCTGCGCACAGCTGGTCCAGCGTGCCAGCATTGATGGCGCTCGGCCGAACTCTCCAGCCATGCGCCCATCCGAGGACTTCTGCAAGGAGTTCCATACACTGCGTCATCACACGCTGGGCCAAAACATGGTTCGCTCAGACTGCTCATTGTCGCTCGTGCCGCCTTCCTGGCCCCCAGGCCTCGGCGTCGCTCGACCCCGCCCTTCCAGCACCCATGGTGCCCTGCTCGGTGCGTCGGCGGGATTGTCCGCCGCGGGCGCGTAGGCGAAGAAAGGGGCGCTGAAGAACGCGAGGCAGGAGGCACTCAGGCGGCATGCCACGGCGTTTAGGCGGCGAGACGACGAGCGGCCTTTCGCAACGACCGCCACAGTCACTTGCGAAACCACGATGACGCAGACCTTCGTGCCGAGGGCTGTGAAGTGGCGCATGCGCCACCGCAGTGCGTCGCGCACCATCTCCAGCCCCAGCTCGTCGACGCGGCGCGGGCGATGGAACCGCATGGCCGCTGCGCGCTTCCAGCACCAGCTGCGCTGGTCGACGCTGACTCGCGGCCGGACGGTGCACCTGCGCGGCATCCCGATGTCAAGCCTCGCATCGCTGCCGCGACGATCGGCGCGGCGGCGCGCCCCGAGCACCCAGCCACGCGCGAGGTCGCCCGAGCCCCGTGCACCCGTGCACCCGGAGGCTGCGCCTCGGCACCGAATCTCTGCGTCGCTGGCACGTCGCGGCCCAGCCGCTGCTGGCCCAGCACGCAAGCCTCACACCTCGCTGCGCACTTGGAGATGGTGGTCTGGATCACCTTGCGCCCTCGAGCTCCTCGAGCCCCCCCGGCTCCAACGCGCGCAGGTTTCTCTCGTCGGCAAGCGCGCGCCCCAGCCAATGCCCCGCGAGGGTCTCTCGCTCCGACGCCGTCGCCACAGGAGAGCGCCCGCCGCCGATGCGATACTGCGCCCGGTACTGGAACGGCGCAAACCAGCGGCGGTGCTCGCCCCGGTGCTAGAGGGCGATCGCGTCGCAGCCCTATCTCCCGTCGGGTCGGGCCCAGGCCTCGCCAGCGACGTGGCTCGCGCAAAAATAAAGAGCCTCTGGTCCAGAGGTGAGCCCCACGATCGGCCCTCGCCCAGCCGCAACGCACGCGTCCCGAGCTGGCGCGCCCGACGGGCACCCGTCAGGGATAAAGCCACGGCCACCACGCAAGCAGTTCGTGAGGACCACCTGCAAACGCGCCGACGCCCCGACCCCAACCTTCCAGCGGAAGGAGCGCCACTCTTCGCCTCGCATCCACGCGACGCTCTTGGGACCATGTAGGCGCTTGGAAAGGGCCTCGGCGAGCTCTCCTTCCTTGGGCAAAGGCAGCGGCGGGACGCCTCGTCTCCTCGAGGCACTCTCGACCGTTTGGCGGGCAGCGTTGAAACCCTGCCTGGCCCGCCTGCTCATTCGCGCGCCTCCGCGAAACAGCGCGCGCAGCACTTGGGGGCCAATCTTCACGATGCCAACTCCCGCGTCGCGAAGGCCCCTCAGAGCCTCTTCCTGCGCCCTCTCGCTCGCCTCGAACTGAGCCTCCTGGATGACAGGGGTCGCGGCGCGCATCGCCTGCCATGGCCCTTCCGGTAGCCTTTTCTGCCACATGGCGCCGCCACTGCCCGACGACTGGCGCCGAGGCAGCTGTGGCGGCTGCGTGGGGGCTCTCAGCGCATCCAGCTGCCCGCCCGACGACGCGCCTGCGCTGCGGCTTGAGTTCGACCCTTCGGCGCGAGCAGCGCCGCCCTCGGCGCGGGCTGAGGCGGCGGGAGCGCCGCGGAAAACGACGCCCGCACGGCTTCGATCCTGCCCCCCCATTGCCCGTCGGGCCTTGCCGATGAGCCCCCATCCGCCTTCGGCTTCAGCTAGGCTTGCGACTTCGGCGTCGCCGCCTGCCCCGAGCGCCGCCTCGACCGCCGCGCTGCCTTCGCCCGAGTGCCCTCCCGCATCTTCCCCGGTGGCACTCCCTGGTTTTGGCGCGCGGGTTGGGCCCCAGCCCCAGCGCGCGCGGCCTCCGCTCGGGCTCGCGGACCTCTTCGAGAAGCCTTCGCCACTGGCCCCACCGCCGCGCCCGTCTGACGGGCCGCCACGGGCGAGGCCGCTCCCCGCCCGAGGCCCCCGACCCCCGGGTGAGCCGAGCCGCCTCGCCCTCGCTGCGCCTGTTCCTCGATCTCGGCGAGCTCGGCTCTCCAGAGCCCCGACCAAGTGCATCTCCACCGATGGGGGCTGCGAAACCGATCGAACGCTCGGGTGACAGCTCGCACTGCGCAGCCAGCGCCTGGCTGCCCCCTTTCGCCCAGACCTCGCAGCTCTTGAACCGCCGCGCGCACAGGCCTGTGACCAGCGGGAGGTCACCGAGGAGCACGGCGTCGATCACTTCGACGAGGGGCCTCATCTCCTGGCCCAGTCCCCCCAGCTGCTCGGAGGGATGGACTGCGCGAATCACTGTCGCGCGGTACTTCACGAACCGAGCCTCCTCCAGGATCGGCCCCGCGGCCACGCCCCCCCCTCGAGAACTCAGATAGCGCTTGATATCCTCGATTGTCAACTTCAGAAAGTGCCCCCGATGCCGACGAGCGAATGACGCGAGAAGTCCTCGCCCGCCCGAGGGGGTGCCAGGCGAAAGCCTGGCCCCTCACAGCCCTCCTCGTCGGCGCCACGCCCCCCGCCAGCGGCGGTCGTCAGCCGCCGCCCTGGCCTCGGCCTCCGATCCGCCTCGAGCGGGCCCGCTAGGACCCTCGCCCGGCGCCGCGGGCTCGGCCAGGCAAGGACCTCGCCGACGCCCATTACCGCGGCAGCGCTGCGCGGCTCCTTCCTCGCCGCCATGGCTTCAGGCGCGAGCTTCGCCCTCGGCCCCCCGAGGCGCCTCCAAGCCTGCGCGCCCCCGACGCGTTGCCGTCCTTGGGGCCGCCCTCGGCGTCGTCCTCGCCAGCGAAGAATGCCGCCCCGCCCGCGGGGTCACCTCGTGGGGCGTTGCCCCGCTTGCCGGCAGGTGGGGCAGGGTGCCCGTCGACGGGCAGCGGCAGCATCGAGCCCAGCGCGAGCACGTCTGGCCGTAGGCGGCGCGAATCGAAGCGGACCAGCTCCAACCTTTTGTCGGGCGACGCGGCGTCACAGTCGCCCTCCGCCCCGTCGCAGAAGCGCAGGGGCCCTCGCCCCCAGGACCTCGCAGCACGGAGGACAGCGTGGCAGCGCCCATCCCCTTCACTACGTCCACGAAGGCGCATTCCGAGGAGCACCCGTCCTTATCTTCGATCGTGAACGAGCCGCCTCGGGCCTCGACTATGAGATGTCTCGAGCTGCCTCGACATTCACCATTGCACTCGAGCACGCCCCCTTCACGCACGCCCGAAAGGGGGGCATACCACTCCCCATGGCCGCTCGTCACCCGAGGCTCCGGACGGAGTGCTTCCAGCCGCGCCCCGGCTTGGGCCGTGGGGTCGTCGTCGAGAGCGGGAACGCCACCGATCGCTTCGCCCTCAGCGGGTTTGGGCTTCCAACGGCCCTTCTTCTTATGACTTGTATTATTACTCGGCTTATGAACTCGATTTGTATGGTGTGTTTATCAATCGTATCATTCTTCTGGGTTTTTAGTATGAGTAGTGGAATGACGATCCGTATTCTTAGTAGTATTATGCTTGTTAGTAGTAGTAGTAGCAGTAGTAGTAGTAGTAGTAGTAGTAGTAGTAGTAGTAGTAGTAGTAGTAGTAGTAGTAGTAGTGCTGGTGGTGGTGGTGGTGGTAGTAGTAGTAGTAGTAGTAGTAGTATGCTTATTATGCTGTGTATGCTTCTTCTTGGTGGTATCACCAGTCTTATTCGCATTAGTAGTATTATTGTTAATGTTACTCGTATTGTTCTTCTTTTTCTTGGAAAGTGGTTCGCCGCTCGCGCCGCCAGCAGCCGCAGGCCGCCTCAACCTGGGGCGGAAGCAGGGCGGCCCATCTTCATGGCCATCCCGCTTCACGTCAGCAGCGCTGGCAGTCGCTCCTCGAGCGTGGCGCCTGGCGAGGCGGGGCGTTGTCCAGGACTTCACACCTTCAGCCACTCCCGTTGCGGCCTCTGGGACGCTCCCCGTAACCGCTTCGCCCAGGTCGCCCCCGCCCCGCGGGCGGTCTCCCCCCGCCCCTCGGGCGGACGGGCAGCTCGCCCTGCCGCTTGCCCGTAGGCTTACCAGCCTGGAACATATCACTATCCCTATGCTGGGCCTCTCCTCATCACGATGCCAATCTTAGGGATTCCCTTTCTTTTTCAGGGCGAATCCATAAGATTGTCATCGCCTTTTGGCGTGTCAATCTTAGGGGTAGGGATACGTTCGAGGCTGGTGAGTAGGCGACCAACTTCACCGAAGGGCGGACCCCCGGAACTCGGCCTCTGGCTTGGCGGCGGGGCCCCCCCGCCGCACGGCAGCCCACCCCATCGGGCAGCGGGGCACGGCCCGCCGCGCGCGCGGAGCCGCGGCAGCCCTGAGAGGGAGGCACGCCCGAGCAAGCCTCCGCAGCATGGCTGCCGCGGGATGCCGCTTTGGGTCTGGATCCCAGACAGCTACAGAAGAAACCGTCGCACTCCCCCTCACTTTCGCCGCCATACTCCCGCGCACTCTGGTAAACCAAAGAGCACACTCACCATCGTCACATCCTCCTCCTCCTCCTCCTCCTCCTCCTCCTCTCTCCTCTCTCTCCTCATCATCATCATCATCATCATCATCATCATCATAATCATCATCATCATCATCATCATCATCATCATCATCAGCATCATCATCATCATCATCATCATCAGCATCATCATCATCATCATCACCATCATCATCATCATCACCATCATCATCATCATCAGCATCATCATCATCATCAGCAGCATGATCATCATCATCATCAGCATCATCATCATCCTTATCATCACCATTATCATCATCATCGTCATCATCAGCATCGTCATCAACATCAGCATCATCATCCTCATCATCATCGTCATCAGCATCAGCATCAGCATCATCCTCATCCTCATCACAATCATCATCATCATCACAATCATTATCGTCAGCAGCAGCATCATCACCATCACAATCACCACCACCATCATCATCATCAGCATCAACATCAGCATCTTCATCATCAGCATCAGCAGCAGCAACATCAGCATCAGCATCATCATCACCATCACCGTCACCACCCTCATCAGCATAATCAGCATCGGAAGCATCATCACCATCACCCTCACTATCACCATCATCATCAACATCAGCATCAGCATCAGCATCAACATCATCATCATCAGCATCATCATCATGCTCAGCATGTGCATCATCATCAACATCAGCATCACCATCACTATCAGAATCAGCATCCGCAAAAACTTCATCATCATCATCAGCATCAGCATCATCATCAGCATAATCAACATCAGTATCAGCATCATCATCACCATCACCATCACCATCACCATCAGCATCAGCATCAGCATCAGCATCAGCATCATCAGCAGCAGCATCATCATCATCATCCTCACCATCACCATTACTATCATCACCATCATCACCATCATCACCAGCATCAGCATCATCATAATCAACATCAGCATCAGCATCAGCATCAGCATCAGCAGCATCAGCATCAGCATCAGCATCAGCATCATCACCAGCATCAGCATCGGCATCATCATCAGCAGCATCAGTATCATCAGCTGCATCAGCATCAGCATCATCATCAGCATCACCATGAGCTGCATAAGCATGATCTAGGTCATCGCCATCGCTACCACCACCACCATCACCATGATCAGCACCCGCACCATCGTCGCCGTCGCCA
Source organism: Prorocentrum cordatum (assembly GCA_963575745.1). Taxonomy (NCBI): domain Eukaryota; class Dinophyceae; order Prorocentrales; family Prorocentraceae; genus Prorocentrum; species Prorocentrum cordatum. The sequence continues at coordinate 205,346 of CAUYUJ010014371.1, read as the reverse complement.
TCACATTAGTCATCGTCACCGTCACGATACGCGTGCTGGGTGATGCTGCTCTGGGGCTGCTGCTCCGCTGCAAGCCTGCCGCGGCATGCCCCACCCCACCCATCTCGGCACACGCCTCGCGCGGACCGTGGCCCCACAGGGAGCTCCACATACGACCCCAGTGAGGGTGTTCACACGCGCCCCCTCCCCCTGCCAATTTCGGCACACTCCTCGGGCGGATGGTGCCCCTTTCGCACACCCTACACGCGGAGGAGGACCAGGAGGACGATGAGGAGGAGGAGGAGGAGGAGGAGGAGGAGGAGGAGGAGGAGGAGGAGGGAGGAGGAGGTGGATCAGGAGGATCAGG
>CAUYUJ010014371.1:197500-200000 GCA_963575745.1 Prorocentrum cordatum | reverse complement strand
GGAGGAGGAGGAGGAGGAGGAGGAGGAGGGAAGAGGGAGGAGGGAGGAGGAGGAGGAGGAGGAGCAGGGGGAGGAGGAGGAGAAGGGGGCTCGACTCCACGCTGCGCCCCAATTTCGGGGAGACGTAAGACTCGAGTACGGGGGACTCGGGTTGGGCCCGATGGGGCCATCATAAAAATGACAAGGCCCAGTCTGAAACTTGACCCGGGCTCCCGCTGCAAACATCCCACGAAAACTGGACCGTCAAAATCCAGGACACGCTCGTCAAAAAACGTCGGCAAACCCGAGTTCCGGCTTACTCGAGTCTAATGTTTCCCCGACAATTGGGATGAGCCAGCGGGGATCAGAGGGGATCGGCCTGAAGAGGAAGCGAGGACGGCATGGGCACAAACTGGTGGCGCTCCGCGCGGGTTTCCTGGATCCGCGCCGGGGCCCCCCTCCGTGGCGCGCGGAGCGCGCCGGGGGCGTCAGTGGAGGCGCCGCCGTGGGGGGGGGGTCCAGCGCGGAGCCAAGAAGTCCGCGCGGAGCGCCAAAAGTTTACGCTGCGGTGCTTTCTTAGAAGGGGCCCAAGGACACACAAATAAATACACACAAATAAAATGATTCCCCATATTTTCCCATATTTTCTTGGATTTTGTCTTCCCCCCCCACTTCCCATCTTTTCCCATATTTTCCTGGGAATCGCCGACTAATTGTCTCTGTGTGTTTCTTCCCCTCCTGAAAGGAGTCCGCGCGGAGCGCCAAACGTTTATGCTGTGGCGCTGTTCTGTCCTTTGGACACTGACCCCAAAGGCGGACGAGCCAACGTGGATCGGGGGGATCGGCTGAGCCCCTGGATCGCCGCACCCCCGTAACCTTACGCACGCCCTTGAGCGCTCCCTGCGCGCTGCTGCCCTGGCAGCCTAACCGCGCCGGCGGACGGCACGCATTACAGTCGGGGCCTTGACCTAAGGAACCCTAAATAAGGAACGAGGCCCCTATGTTCCATAAGTTTAACTTCGATTTCCTATCGTCTACATAAGAAAAACCTGAGGCAAGCTGTGAAACACTTCAGGAACGCGGAGCCCCTCCCCAACGAAAAGGGTTCCTTCTTCAGGACCCCGACTGTACAGGACATCGCCGGGCCAGATTACCCCCAAGGCGGACGGCATGCGCTCACTGCAGGCAGGACATCGGCATGCAGCAGCTTTGAAGGCAGGCGCTGCTTCGCTGCGCGTCATTCGACGATGGTGCTCTGCAGTTTTGCGAGGCAGTAGTAGTCATTCGAATCCCAGACCGCCCGAGGGGGGAGCCGATGTCGTGCTCAGCATGTTGTAGAGATTGTGACTACAATACGATGAAAGGACAATCATAGGTGCAACCCGTGTGGGATACCACCCGCGTGCGAAGCAAGAACACCCACTGAATAAACACTACTTATCGGTCGGACGAGGTAGGTAGAAACATGAAGTAGGAAGGCGTTGGAAATCGAATGGGCTCCGTCCGCCCCATAAGGAGGACGGAAAAGGTGAAGCCACTCGATCATTGAAGTAGAAAGGCGCTTAAAATAAATTAGAATCTGGGACTCCCACAATACCTCCTTTCAACGACCGATGGGTACATGGAGAAACATGGTCCGTGACGCACTGCCTGCGAACATCGAGCTCGATGTCTTGCAGAGCGGCGCTGTGCTTAGATTTAGATCGGACATGTCCTCCTACGGGCGGATTTGGTTGGAAAAATTAGCAAAAATTCGCAAATTCACAAAATAGTCAGACACAAAAAAAACGTCCCCGTATTATTGTTGGACTATGTTTGAATGTTCTTCCTGTTAAGGGACATGCCCGACTTCAGATTAGATTTGGGGACCCGGCGGCACGGAGTGCTCCTTGCGTCTCGAGCGGCTATTGACCTCCTGGCTGGCAGCTCTGAGGGTGAACGTCATGGCGACAGGGACGCCACTGCACATCGCTCCTCCTCATCCTCCTCCTCGTCCTCCTCCTCGTCCTCCTCCTCCCCGTCCCGTCCCCAGCACTTGCCATGCACGTAATTATGGCAATCGTCGTGACGACTGCTGCAATGCCGGATTCCGTTGCGGCGCAGGACAGCACTGCACGGAGGTGCTCCCCTCGCAATCCCCGAGTAGAAGGTGCCGCCTGATCCTGTCGGAGGCCCAGAGATGGGCACCAACACCAACACAGGGGGGCTGCCTCCAAAGTGGGAAGATGATCCCAGATTTCGGTGCTGGTGGCAATATCTCGGCCACCTCGGAAGCCAGCATGCTGCCACCATCACCGAGATCGGGAGATTCTTCCCTCGGTGGAGGCACACCGCCGAAATTGGTGTTGGTGTCAACCTCAAGGCCTGCAATCCTGCGGCCCTTGATACCCAATACGGGGGATCAAAAGAAGTTGCACCACCTTACACATAAATCTCTGATGGACTCAACGCTGCGTTGCCGCCGTAACTCTTGCACCAGCATGTGAGATTATTGATCAGAACTGCGCCAGCATGAAGGAGC
>CAUYUJ010014371.1:130000-192500 GCA_963575745.1 Prorocentrum cordatum | reverse complement strand
GTTACGCCCCCTACGCGATGTGTGACATGCTGCGAGACGAGACGAGACACGCGGACAGCAGACACAGCGCATGCGCGCGTAGTTTTGGCCCGCTCCCACCTCGTGTCGCTTTCCTCCTTGCCTTCGTTCTCTCCTCGGTCCCTTCACGGGTCGCATCTTCGGCCCCCCTCGCCCAGGACGCGTGAAGAGGGGGATGCAACATTCACGACGGAGTGATTGGGATCTACTGAATTCGCCGGCACAGCGGGCTAGAGGCGTGCTAAAATCTCAAGGAAGAATCTAAGAGCGTTTCTAGTTCGCCGTCGTCTTCAGGGTCGGCGGCACCGGCCGTAAGGCCTTAGCAATAAGGTAATGACAATAATGGACGTTGAGCGGTAGGGGTGACAATAAGACTCCACCGGGGATGGTGGGGCGCAGTGTGCGAAACGCCAATCCCAACTGAATCTCGGAGACGGCCCGCGTGCCACCGCGGAGCCGGGCCGAGGGCCCGCGTGCACCCCAGGGAGGGCCTTAAAAACCAGGCCGCTGCCTCTGCGGTAAGCTCGAGCCACGACGAACAGCAGGCGCGGGACAAAGTTGGAAAGCAAGCTGCTCCTCAACCTCCTCCTCCGCCACTTCGTCAGGTAACGAGTGGGCAAGCCTCGGCGCGGAAGAACGTCTCAGGCGAGGGGTCCCAACACGGACTCAAGAGCTCTTTTGCCCACGGGGTCAGAGACCCCGATGGGGCTTGCGGTGCTGTGGCAGGTCCCCCGTCGAGCACGGGGAGGAGGCTGTCCTTCACCTCTGTGCGACCCCCATGGATTCTGGCCCCTGCACTTCGAGAAACAAGCAAAAACGACGATGAGGAACCACCGCCAACAGCCGGCGGAACATTCGTTGTGGTCGCCGCGATGAGGACAAGGAGGGGAAAGAGAAATCAGCCGACTCTATCGGCATGTGTGCGAGGCGTTTCAAATTGAGTCGTCGTCGTCGTCGTCGCTCCCCCCCTTTTGACGTTGCTCCCCCCCCCCTTTTTCTGTTTGCGTCGTCGTCGCCGTGGCTTCCGGCCCAAATGCGCCCGTCGCGGTGAACCAGCACCCGCTCAGGGGCCCAAGGCGTCCCACGGACGCACCGTGGCTGTTCGTGTCCCCGAAAGTCCTGGGGCTGATCTTTCACGTCCTGGGCCAGCTGTACGCCACTTCTTGCTGCTCGAAAGTTCTGGATTCCACTCATCTGGCTTCTGCTGTGCGTCTGGAACCAACTGTGAGCAACCTCGGGCTGCTGGTGCCCCAGAGTTCCCTTCCTGGGGCTGCCCTCCAGCGCCAGGGCGCTCCTGGGCGCCCCAGTTAAACCCTTTGCGAGTCGAAATCCAGGAAAGGTTTTCAAACCAACGTCACAGCGAATAGCCTCAGCGCTCGTGGGCGCGCCACGAACGTGCGTGATCCTTCTAGCGATGACAAAAGCGATGCGACAGCAGGCTCGCCACTACTCTTGCCACGATAAATCCACCCCATACCACCCCCTGATCCCCTCGACGCAGAAGCTACCTCCCAGGAGCTTGTCAAGCCTGTCAAGCCCCACAGGAGCTCCATTAAAAGGCCAAAACGAAAAAGTCTCCATGTGTTCATGTCGCTCGCCCCTGCCATGACTGTCAGGCCTCATAGGAGCTCCGCAAAGGCCGAAATGAACACATCCGTATTCAGTCGTGGGCTGAGTTCATCATTTCGCTCGCTCTGACCACGCTCATTTCGCTGGCCTCTGACTCGTTCTTCAGGCCCCACATGACAAAGTTCGTATGCCTGACCACGCCCATTTCGATCGCCCCTGCCACGTTTTTCATGTCCTGCTATGTGTCCAATTCAGCACACCCCTCCCACGAGTTGTGCCCCCACCCCCCCCCAAAAAAACTCCCTCTCCTTCAGCACACCTGCATTGCGGTATTCACAACCGCGTATGGTTGGGTCTTTCGCTTGGCATCTTCAATGTTCTGTCATGCCGCCCCCCACTGGGAATGGAGGGCAACTTGGGGTCTTCGGATTGGGTTCGGGTTTTTTGGTGGGTAGCGGTTTATGTGTATATATATATATATATATGTGTGTGTGTGTGCATCTATACATTTTGCACATACAAGGTGTGTATGATCGTCCTTATGTCCGCACGCTTGCTTTTGCTGGCCTCTTTCTGGACGCCGCAGGGCCGCATCCTGGCGGGGGCGACGGCAGCCCCGGGCCCCGGCGTGGCGAAAACAGGCGCGGCAGCCTCGCCGCACGGCGCGCGGCGCGCGAGAATCGCGAGGCTCCTGCGCGGGGCCGCCCAGAATCGGCGGTGGACACACCTCCCTTCAGTAAACCTCCCCTTAGTGAAAAGCGCCTGGGACCGCGCTCTGCGCGTGCGTCGAAACTCACACGCGTATGTATACCTCAGACGGCTCTTCCACATGCTCGTCATGTTGCAAGCCATTCCCTCCTCTCCGGCAGCCTACACCTCGAATCCCACAAGCGCCCCTCCTGATACGACTTGAGTGAAGGGGGAAAAGCGGAGGTAGTGAAGGAAAGCGAATCAATGGTAAAGATGAGGGGGCGACTGAGTGCGTGAGTGAAGAAATGGTGCGAGGAGAAGACATGTTCTGCGGATGGCCGACAAAGCCGCAGGACATGCATCCTCACATCAGCTGGTGGAAACAGGTGTCGATGCACTGCATCGCCATGCAAGGACACGATCTGCACGCCCGAAGCGCGGCCTCTGGAACGGAACGCAAGAACATGCACACAAAAGCCAGCACCACAATGTTTTGAGAACGGCGCGCACACACACACACACACTCACACGCACGCACGCACGCACGCACGCACGCACGCACGCACGCACGCGCACACACACACACACACACACACACACACACACACACACACACACACACACACGCGCTTGGCCTCGCGGCCTCGCGCGCGGCGGCGCAGCGGAGTCGCAGCCCAGCGCGGGGCGGGAGGAGCGCGGGCCGGCCCGGCTCGCGCGGCGGGGAGCTGCCGGGCCCGCCCAGGCGGGACCGAGCGGCAGGACCCGCGACGGGGCAGGTCGCGAGAGGGGGACGAGGGGGAGGGGACGAGGACAAGCTAGGTGCGCTCGCGTCATATCTGACGTCCTACCCCTCCCTTCCCATCCCTTACCATGGCGCTGATTTTCTCTATCCGCGGACGCGTGTCGTAGCGGACCTGTGGCTCCGCGCGCGCGTGCGTAGTGGAGGATGGGGGGGGGGGGGACCAGGGAACGACCAGAGGCGAGGGGAAGGCGAGCCCGTGGAGGTCCGCAAGACGGGGCGAGTGACAGGTGCAAGGATGGCCACGCGGCAGACGGAGGTCGCCGAGCGGAGACGATTACCCTGCGACGTACCCAACCCAACGGCACCCAGGGATGATATAATGGGTGCCGGCAATATGCGACAGCAACACTGCAAGAGACGGTGCACGGCGGATCTCTATATCGTGCAAGGTGTGCGTGGCCAGCTCGCAGAACAGAGGTACAAGAGACCAGCAGGCATTGTACTGTGAAAAAGAAACAAAAAGAAGACATCGGGGTGGAAGAACAATCACCTCGGCAGTAATTAGCCGCGAGATAATGGAGCATGGATAAGGTAAAGTTGCACAGGTGGAGACGTAACCAGACAATGAAGTGTCACAATCCTCCATGCCGAAATTCCCAACACCTCCTCCTCCTCTTCCTCCTTCCCCCTCCACCTCCTCCTCCACTCCTCCTCCTCCTCCTCGTCCTCCTCAACCTCCTCCTCCTCCAGCCGCTGCAGCGGCCCAGACTACCCCCCTTTCCCGCGGCACTTCAGTACACTTCCTTACAAAGTCAGGTGTTTCAGCGGCATGGCTTCTCCCTCGAGAGGCTCTCCTCGCCCATGAGAGAGGGGGTCGGGGCCCCTCGCGCGAGGCGCTGGCTCCTCGCCGTGAGCGCCTTCGCCTTCCTGCAGCTGGGCGTACTTGGCGCCCTGGTGATGGAGAGGACCCGCCCCCACGCTGAAGATGGCAACACATTCACACTTCGGACGTGCGTCTATAATCCCATGTTCCTGACGGGGGCTAAGCGGGCATCGGAGGTCTCTGACGAATTCAAAAATATTGGAGCTATCATGCTGCCAGGTACCTCCCGTCGCCAGACAGAGGACACACACTCACTTTTCCTTCATCCTTATCACTGGGAACTGAGTTTCGGGTGGACGAGGGCCTCCAACAAGAGTTGCGGGGTGTCGATCTTCCTCCACCAGAGGCGCTTCCCGAGGAACTTCATTCGTAAGATTTTCACGCCGCCCAGTTTCTTAAGTGGACGTGGCGGAGCAGTACGTTTAAAATCACAGACCTCGGACGTTCTATTCATGGTGCTCTACTTCCCAACTCTTCCGTCTCTCCGCGGCGGACGTACACAGTATCGGAACGTCGTGCTGGGACTTTGCAACTGGGCGAAGTCGGTCATCAACGGAGTGGGCTCCAGGTGCACACCGTTTGTCGGCATCGATTTGAATGACCAACTGGGCTTCTGCGCAGACGACACATTGGACGGCGAGTGCGTCACGGCCACACGGGACACCAGTACACACGGAGCCGATTGGGACTGGGAACGGGAAGCCGCCGCACACGTGGGCCCTTGTGGTGCTGAGTTGGAGCACTTCGCTGGCAAGAATTGGCACCAGGTGCTGAGGGACACGGCGCTGAGCGCGATCAACACGCACTACCCAGCTGGGCCAACGTTTCACGGGCCACTGGGACACACGTCGCGGATAGACTTTATCCACGCTCCGACGGGCTTGCTTCCTCACGTCCGAGTCTGCCGTGTTCTTCGACCTGCGGGGAGGCGGCTCCAGCCCGTGAATACCCTGGACGACAGGGACCACCGCCCCGTCTTCATGGAATGCAGCTACCGCTTCGAGGCCAGTTCTACCCAGAGGCAGTGCTGGGACTTCGATACCATGTCGCGCATCCTGCGCGGCGGGGAGGAGTGCACCTCTGCGGTGGAACGGGTCCACGAAGCCATCCTGACCATCCCTGAAGATGAATGGGTACGGCTTTGCTCACGGCCTACGACAGACGAGCTGTGGAACTCTATTTCGGTGCTGCTCAGGGAGGCGGCGCTGACGGAGTTTTTACGCCCTTCACCTTCGGCGGCTGAGAAGTCGGTTCTGGAGAGGCTGCGTTCGGAGATCCTGGCACGTCGCCGACGGTTGCGTGAACTTCATATTGGTCGAGACTCGGGCCGAGCGGGGGGCGCGGCGCGAGTGGGGACTGCCCGGCGGTGCGCCGTTAGTGACCCTCGCACCGTTGCTCCCCGTCAGGCACGCGCGGACGTCGAACTGGAACTGGCGAGGATCACGTTCAGGCTCAGGCAGCTGTCACGCCAGATCACCAAGGAACGCAACTCCCTGCTGGTCGGGGAGCTCAACTCCGCCTGGAGGGAGCACGACCACTTCGCCGTGCAGACTCTGCTTCGGCGACTGGCCCGCAAGGGCAGAGGGCCCCGACATCGGAAGTACTTCAAGGCACGAGAGGAGAACTGCGAACCACAGGACATCGCCGACTTCTTACGCTTGCCCGCTCAGCAGGGCGGACTCTCGGCGGTGGACTGCGACCTACAGGCGGAGCTGACGGAGCGCTTCGACCGCACCTACGAGGGGGACGAGGCTCACCGCACGGACCAGCAGCGCTACGACACGATGCAGATGGCAGATTTAGAGACGGCAGATCAGGACCTTTCGGGCGTCATCAGGGCGCTCCGCAGGGCACCGAAGAGACGAGCTACACCCGCGTGGAGTATGCCGTCGGAGCTCTGGCTGATCCTGATCGACCCCGACCAGTGGCACAAGTTCAAACGTGGTGGAGTGGGTTCGTGCCCTACCCCTGCGACGGCACAGGCCTTCAGGGAAAGAATGCTCGACATCATCGGATCCTTTCGGCGGACTTCCTCCGCCCCACTGGTCTTCGACATCTCCCACATCGTGGGCCTGGACAAGGGCAATGGCAAGCCAGGACCGCTCGGACAACGTTGGATACATCTCTTCTGCTCGATGGGCAAGGCGTGGAACGCCCATCTTTGGAATCGGGCTCGTCGCCACCGTGACCCACTTCCGTATTTTTGTCACGGCTTTGCTCGTCGCCGCCGGCGCGAAGACGCCATCGCGGTGCAGGACTGCTTGAGCTGGAGGCTCCAGAAGTTATCGCTATCACACGCCATCATCAATGAAGATGCCACGAACGCTTTCGCCAGTACGACACGAGAGACGATCTTGAATTGCCTCGAGTCCCTCTACCTCCCCGAGGACGTTAGGTTCCAGCACTCTCGCACGATGCAGACGGCGATGCAGATCATGGGACCCGACAGGCCCATCTCCCTCAGGCCTACCTCTGGAGAGCTCATGGGACACCCTAATCCTGCCAGAGGCTTCCCTTATTTCTATCTTCAGGGCCTGGAGGCTTTTCTGAGCTGGAGGGCGGGGACGAGCTCGTACACGTATTCACAGGCGGAGGAGGTGGACGGCACACGCACGGACACGGGCATCACACTGTACGCCGACGATATCACGAAGACGGTGATCCCAGGAAGAGGACCTGAACCCTTTGGAGGAGGAGGAGAGGCACGTCACCTTACCGCACTGGCACAGGTTAGCAGCAGTAAGTTAGCATCCTCCCTGGACGGCATCGGCGTGGGGCTCAACGAGGGCAAGCGAGTCACACTGGCTAGGCTTTTTGGGAAAGGCTGCATCGCCCAACGCCGCCTCCTGCATGCAGGCACTCTGCGTCTCTCTGGGCAGTTTGGCAGATTTATGCGCATCCTCGGCGGTTGGCTGACGGTGCAGGGATCGTTGCAGATTGAGAAGAGGAAAAAGATTCCAGGCTGGACGGACTGGCCTCGGCATCATCTCTAACTTTCTTGTCCACGAGGCTGCCCGCGGCATCAAGCGCATGGCCATCCTTTCGTACGTGCAAGGTGCTCTCTTGTCGGGGATGGAGGGGAGGGTCCCAGATAAAAGTTTCACGGTCGAGGGTGACAAGATCATGATGAGGGCGATGCGCAGGGGTCTCGGGGTCAAGGGCACTGAGGACCACGACGGGGTGCGCTGGAAGTGGAGCTCTCACAGGGTATGGGCCTACTGGCAGATCCTTCCCTTGGCAGACGAACTGCGACTTCGGAGGCTACGCTGGTATCAGTCCTGGATTAAATACCCTAGCGCCCACAGGCAGGTTCGGGCATGCATACTAGGCACGATCAATGACATACCTAGCATGAACGACGACTGGACCATCCACGAAAAGGCTAACCCCTGGGCCCGTCAGGTACTTGAGGACCTCCAGTTTGCCAGAAGCCAGTCTGAGGAGTTCGCTGACTTAGTTCCAGAAGATTTTCCTCTCTTGGGTCTATTTTACACTAAGGAGTTCGACGACTGGGCCTCGATTGACCTCACAGTCATCAGGGCCACCTATTTTTCTAAAGCGATCGCACCACCTAGTGGGCCCTCGGTGGCCCCGAGTATCGTGATGGAGGAGGAGGTGGAGGAGGAGGTGGACGCCCCTGGCGAGTTCGTCTGCAATCTGAAGAACTCAGAGGGGCAGCGGTGTGGTGACACATTCACCAGCATGAAAGCTCTTTTATTACATGCAGGCAGAGTTCACAAAGTTCGAAACGAGGCAGCACTTCTAACGGTCACGAACCAGTGTTTCAGGTGCCTCCAGGTTCTCAGCACGCGGGAGAATGCTCAGCGACATGTTATGAGGTCTTATGCCCACAATCGCTGCGCTCTTGGACGCAGTAGCTACACGGCGGCAGAAGTTGTTCAACCTTTTTCACTCGAATGCCCCGTTTGCAGCTTCACGGCTCAAGATCTCCGACAACTGCAGGTACACATACGCACACACTGTGCCCTGGGTGCTCCTACTCTCCCTCGGCCTCGGCTTCGACCGCGGCATGTCGCAACCAGACGCGGAGCCCATGGACCTGGAGCTGCTGATCAAGAAGCACAAGCGCAAGGCAGGCGACGGCGAGGACCTCGGAGGAGCACCCTCGGGGAAAAAAAAGGCCAACCTCGGGGACGCAGCAGACGATGCAGAAGACGGTCTTCAGCAGGTCGAGGGGGCCCTTCGGGCTCGAGACATGCAGCAGGCCATATCGATTTTGCTCAAGATGGCGTGCATGCACGCGCAGCTGCTGAGGGACCTGGCGGCGTCGGAGTGGGTGTGCCTGGTCGTCCCGTCGCTGAGCTTCCTGGTGGTCGCAGGGCGAGGTGCAGGCAAGATGTACGCGGAGGCGGCAGCCATCGCGGCAGCGAAGCCCCACCTGGGGCCACCACATTTGTACATAGCGCGCGGCGTGTTCAAGTCGATGGTCGATTCAGAGAAGCTGCAGAAGCCGGGGACTCAGGCATACCAAACCCTGGTCCTTTTTTACGAGAAGTTCGTGTCGATCAGCTCGGCCGCGGAGCTAGGATTAGTGATCAGACACTTCCGTTTGAAGAAGTGCTACAACGAGGAGTACACACGACTGCAGTTCGCGATCGGCGGGGACATCACGGTGCAGCTGGCGGACGCTCAAGGGGGTCCGCCCGGGCGTCACCTGAGCAAGCTGGAGGTGGAGCAGTCGATCATCAAGCTAGCCCAGCTGGAGGACGCGAAGCTCAAGCTCGGGACCGCCCCTCAGGGGCACTTGGAGACCATGGCGCAGCGCATCCTCGACAAGACGAAGCAAAAGAGCAAGGGCAAGGGCGCGAAGTAAGTCAGCCAGATTCGGGCCCCGCCCCGTGGGAGGCTCGTCGGGCTGCCCTCTTTGCCCGCATCAGAGCACGGGAACTCTCGCAGAATGACATTGTATGACGGACGTCCTCCTCGCACCCACGGACCTGATGCCGACTTCGGCGCGCTCTCTCTCGTTCTTTGATGATGTTATGTGGTGTATTCGCGGCCTTGTGTGCACGCCCGCGCTGACCACCACCGAGTACCTGACTGCCACGTGACCTCGATGCCCGAGGCCCCGTTCCTCTAGGCCGCGCCGAGCGGGGGGCGCGGCGCGAGTGGTGACTGCCCGGCGGTGCGCCGTTAGTGACCCTCGCACCGTTGCTCCCCGTCGGCACTGTCCTCACTGTCTTCTCGGAGTGGCCATCTTCCAGAATTCGGGGACCCACACTCCCCTCCGCTGCTTCCTCTGCTCTTCTCCTGCTTTGGCCTCGCCCTCTTGCCTCGTCGCCCTCTCTCCTGCGTCGTTCCCCTTTCGTCCGTCGCTTGCTGGAGTGTGGGTCCCTCCTCGGGGCGGGGCGGGTGCCTCGGAGGCCTGCCCGTCGCCCGCAGCGACGTGGGCTCGGCACTGGGAGGCCAGTGGGGTGTCCCCCCCAGCCCTCGAGGGGTCTCACGATTTGCGACTGCCTGGGTACGATCACGTACGACAGGCTGCACGGCGCGCGCTACTCACGACCTCATCGCACTCGATCGATGATCGTTCGAGGTAGGGCTCTGATTGCACGGGTTCACGCGCGGTCAGGGATCGGCACAGACCACGCGCAAGGCCGAGTCTTCTTCTTCTTCTTCCTCCTCCTCCTTTCTGTCCTCCTCCATGTCGACCTCCTCCTCCGCCATTTCCTCTGTCTCCTTCTCATCATCATCCTCCTCCCTCTGCTCTTGCTCATCGTCCTTCCCCCTCGTCTCCCTCGCCTCCCTCCTCTCGTCCTACTCCTCCTCGTCCTCCTGCTCCTCATCCTCCTCCTCCCTGTCCTCCTCCATGTCGACCTCCTCCTCCTCCTCCTCCTTCTCCTCCTCCTCTGTCCACCTCTCCTCCTCCTCCTCCTCCTCCTCCTCCTCCTCCTCCTCCTCCTCCTCCTCCTCCTCCTCCTCCTCGCCGCCCACCCCTCCTCCTCCAGACCCGCGTGGTACGCACCCCAGCAGCCCTCAAGGCCGCGACAGTTTCACACTTCGCAGCATCCCCCCCAAGGGATGGCGACGTCCTCGAGGTCTACGTGGAACCACGGTATGCTGCCCCTCCGAAGCAGCCCACAGAAGTGGCGTCAATGTCACATTTCGCAGCAGCCCCCAGGGATGGCGAGGTCCGCTGGCGCCCCCAGCAACCCTCGAACGTGGCGACCGTTTCACACTTCGCAACACCCCCCCATCAGGATGGCGAGGTCCCGTTTGGGTATGTGTGGGGCCCCGCTGTCCTTCCCCTCCCAGCAAACAGCCACCAAGAGTAACGACGTTTTCACACTTCGCAGCCCCCCCCCCTCAAGGATGGCGAGGTCCCGATAGGGTCTCCGTGGGGCCCCACCGTGTTGCCCCCTAGCAGCCCTCGAAAATGACGAAAGATTCACACTTCGCAGCTCCTCAGTGATGGCGAGGTCCCGTTTGGGTCTGCGTGGGGCCCACTGTGAGGGCTCCCCCAGCAGCCCTAGAAAGTGGCGCAAGTTTCAAACTTCGCAGGCCCCGAGGGATGCGAGGTCCCATTTGGGTCAGCGTGGGTCCCGACTGCGCGAGCTCCGCCAGCAGCCCTCGAAAGTGGCGACAATCTCACACCTCGCAGCCTCCAAGGGATGGCGAGGACACACACATACACTCTCTCACACACACACAAACACTTACGCACACACACACACACACACTCACACCAACACTCACACACACACACACACACACATTCACAAACACTCACACACACACTCACACTTCTAGGTCGGCGGCGCGGAGGATCCTCAGGCGCGAACAGCAGCTGGAGGTGCCAATTGCAATGGAGCATTGTACACACACACGTTTAGCTTCCTGGCCCGCTGATCCAACGCAGCGAGTTCCAAGGCGGGGCAGACCTGGTAGATTACCACCGAACGTCTGCGGGTCGGGGGTCAGGCCGTAGCTGACGCATGTAAGGAAAGTGTGGCCAGAACCAATGCGCGAAAGAAATGCACACGCAAACGGCTAGGCGACAACGCCGACCGCGACTCGGTTGAGAGTGCGGGGCAAACGGTAGGGCAAGGAGGAGCGGGTCAGTGGGCCGGGCCCAGACCGAAGGGGCAAACATCCGCCACGTGGCCAACTATGTGGTTGGCCTGGGAGAGCGGCAACAACAGCAGGAGGCACAGAGAGACAGAGAGAGAGAGAGAGGGAGAGAGAGAGCGACGCTCGGGAAACGGGACGACCCGGGAGCGGGGAGGGGAGGAGAGCGAGCGGCGAGAGGGCGACCGACGACCCGAGGGCGGAGGAGGCCCTGGCGACAGCCCGAGGGACGAGCGAGCAGAGGAGCGACGGTAATGATCTCACAGGAGGAGGAGAAGGAGGAGGAGGACCAGTGCAAACCCATTACTCATCAACGATGTTTGGAATCCACCCCCCCTCCAAACTCCCTCTTCGGAAGCCCAAACAAGGGTTTACTTCCATTGAGGGAAATGCCCCGTAGGGGACAACCGTGTGAAAATCCTGAAGCGGGCCAAGACATTTATTCTCAGGACTTCAACGCCACGAAGTAACCTGACTGGCACATGTGCCAGAACCCCTTTTCCTGGGACTTCATCACTGCGAATCAGCGTAGGGGTTGCACCCTGACAGTCTTGAAACATTCCAGAACACAATTTCTGGTACGCTACCCATGAGAACCTTTGAAGTCTTGAGATGGTTGGTAAACGAATGTGCGCGGCGCTGAGGCGAGAGCCGCATTTTGAAAAAGAACTGCCCCCAACCCGTGGAACCCTACCAGCGTTTTACAAAGATTGTGCGCGGCGCTGAGGCGATCACCACATTTTGAAAACGACACACCTTCAATCCGTGAACTTCTTGCTAATGCTTGAAACGAATGTGCGAGGCGCTAAGGCGAGAACCACATTTCGAACACGGCCCGCCGTCAATTCGTGAAACTCTTGCATTATGTTGTTCAATGTTGTGCGCGGCGCTACATCGAGAGCCACGTTTGTTTGAAAACAGCCCGCCCTCGACGCGTGAAACTCCTGCACTTGATTACGACAAATGTGCGCGGCGCTGAAGCGAGAACCACATGTTGAAAACCATCCGCCCACAATCCGTGAAACTCTGGCATTCAAAACCAATGTGCGCGGCGCTTCGCCGATCCCCCACCCTGAAAATCACAGGCCCTCAAACCGTGAACCTCGTGGAACTGTTAAAACGAATGTACGCGGCCCCAAGGCGAGAGCCACATGTTCTGTGAAACCGCTGACAACTTTCTTCTAGCTTCAGGATCACATATGGTGAGGAAGTCTCAGGCGAAACGCCCAGCCCGCTCATTCGACTGGCCTCGGAATGCGACAGAACATGTGAGAAGGAGGAGGAGGAAGAGGAGGAGAAAGAGAAGAAGGGGGAGGAGGCCGAGAGGGAGGAGGCGGAGGGGGAGGAGGCGGAGTGAGAGGAGGAGGAGGAGGAGGAGGAGGAGGAGGAGGAGGAGGAGGAGGAGGAGGAGGAGGCTGACGGGGGAGGAGGAGGAGGAAAGGAGGAGGGGAAAGAGGAGGAGGAGGAGGAGAAGGAGGAGGAGGAGGAGGAGGAAGAGGAAGGGGATGAGGCGGAGGGGGAGGAGGCGGAGGGGAAGGAGGCGGAGGGAGAGGAGGAGGAGGCGGACGGGGAGGAGGAGGAGGAGGAGGAGGAGGAGGAGGAAGAGGAGGAGGAGGAGGAGGAGGAGGAGGAGGAGGAGCAGGAGGAGGAGGGGGAGGGAGGAGCTTCCATCTGCACGATGCGAAACTGCGCCTCAGAGGCGGCCAGGACGGAGGCTCGCCTCCCAACAACCCCGAAACCGCGGGGCAAGCCGCCCTCGCACCTCACTGCCCGGCGAGGGGAGGCGGGTCGCTGTCCAGTGCGGGCACCCCGTCTCGGAGCCCCCTCCAGTGGGGGACGGCGAGCGGCCACGACGCCGAGGTGCCGAATGTCGGCGGCGAGCGAGGGGGGGGAGCGAGGAGGCTGAGCGCTGAGAGCGGCGGTTCCTTCTGATAAGCAATGATAGTACCCCTGACCCCTTGGGAGGGGACCTACGTGAGGAGGGCCAAACACACATCAGGGATAGGTGTTTTTTTTCTGCAGATGTATCAGACCAAACCGCCCAGGTGCATTATCCCGAATGCGAAGACGGGGGCCTAAGTGAGGAAACGTCTTCACTATGTTGTTAGGGCTAGGGGGTATTTTGTCCTCGATGCCATTTTGCGAGTGCATTGTGGCGCCTCTCTGAATCAGCCCAAATCCCAATCAGATTCCAGACGAATCAGCATGACAATGAGGACACGCCGCCCTGCGCTGAGACATGCCAGCTGGCAGAGGGCTTTCAGCTCACCCAGTCCAGGAATCGGCGGCAGGCCAGGGGGGAAAGTGAGAAGGGGCGGGCTTTCTCAGAAGGCTCGGAAGTTCCCCGGCCTTCTGAAAAGTTTCCTGAGCCTTCCCCGGAGACGCAGAGGACTCCTCAGACGGCCAGGGGCCTCCTGAAAAGCCCCGCCCGCCTTCCAGGGAGGCCTCCTCCTGCTCACTGCCCCCCCCCCTCGCTCGCCGCCGGCACTCAAGAGCACACCCGTCGGCGAGGATTGGATTGGATTGGAATGCCTCGAAAAGGGGAGCGCACAGCACTGAAGCCGCAAAACACCGCGGCCGGCGGGCGCCCGCGCGCGGGCGCGCGGCGGGCGCGCGGCCGGCCGCGGGGCACTCGCGGCGCGGGCGGCGCACGGCGCACGCGGGCCCCCCGCAAGCGGGCAGCATGGGAATAGCTGGCCAGCTCCCCCCCCCGCGTTCTGTCGGCCGGAAACGGCCCAGCCGGAAACACCCGGCAGCCGACAGAACGGGGGGGGGCCAGACCAAGCCAAACCCACGCCACCCACCCCAGGGGCCCAACCCGCACGACACGACGCGACACGACGGGGGGACGAAACGGACGACACGACACGAACGACACGACACGGACGAACGACACGACAGAGACGAGCCGCCGGTCCCGCCCCAGGGCGGCGAGCGCTGGGGGAACCAGCACCGCCCTGGGGGAGGCCCCGGGACCTGGCGACCCCCCCCGGGGGAAGGAAACCGCACTTTGGCGGCGTCCCCCGGGGTGCGGGGGCTTTTCGCCCCTCAGGCCCGGCGCACCCCGCCTGCGCCAGGGGGACCCTAGGGTCCCGACCCCTCCCCTACGGGAGGGGCCCCCTCGGGGCACCCGTCGGCGAGGAGGCGGAGGACGGGGAGCAGGAGCGGCGGCTGCAGCGGCTGCAGCGGCGGCGGAGAGTAGCGAGCAGAGGGTCAACTCCCGTAAGAAGCACCCGGGCGAGCGCAGCCGTGTGACGCAAACGCACCCCACGGCAGGCATCGACCGGGGCAGGGCCGTGGAGCCAACGCCAAGGGCCGCGTGGTAGACGCCAAGTGTCGGGGTCGGGGTGGTTTTTCCTCCCTGGAGAGAATCGGGGGCGCGCAAACATGCATTAGCGATCCACGGATCTGGCGCGCGGTCGCCAACTCCGTGCATCGGGTGAGGCGCCCTCCCCCCAGGTGCGGCCGGTGCCGCCTCGCTCGGCGGCGCAAACCCGCGATATTTCCCATAGAAACGGGAACCGTCGCTGATCCACGACGCGGGGAGGAGAAGGGGGAGGAGGGGGAGGAGGGGGAGGGAGGAGGGGGAGGAGGAGGAGGAGGAGGAAGAGGAGGAGGAGGAGGAGGAGGAGGAGGAGGAGGAGGAGGAGGAGGAGGAGGAGGAGTGCGATCGCCTGAGAGAAGGCAGCAACGCGCGGGGGGGGGGGGCCGGGCTGGGTGGGGGGGGGCGGCGGTCCCCCGCGGCGGCGGCGGCCGCCCGGAGCGCCGGGCAGGGCGCGGGGCAGGGCGCCGGCGCCATGGCGGCAGGCCGCTGCCGGCTAGGCGTCCGCCTTCTCCGCCTCCTGCTCCTGCGACCAGGGGGCACGCACGCACGCACGCACGCACGCACGCACGCACGCACGCACGCACGCACGCACGCACGCACGCACGCACGCACGCACGCACGCACGCACGCACGCACGCACGCCCGCGCACACACACACACACACACACACACACACACACACACGCACACACACACGCACACGCACACGCACACGCACACACACACACACACACACACGCACGCACGCACACACACACACACACACACACACACACACACACACGCGCGCGCACACACACACAACAAATGAGCTCAAATCGAGCTCGCTTCTGTGGGGAGTCCGAAACAAAACGAACACACATAGACACACGCACACACGGACACCCACACACACAGACAGAAAGGGAAACACGCACTGGCGGAGGTCCGCGCGGATGTCTCTGGGGAAAACGCTGGCCTTCCCCCTGGCGCGCTCTGCTTGCTGGACTCCCTCGTCCACCTCGTCGCCCCGTGCTCCTCCTCTGGCACTGTCTTCATCACTCCCTGGCCCCTACCCTTCTGAAAAGACCCTGGGACACACAAATAAATAGACACAAATAAAAGGGTTCCCCATATTTTCCCATCTGTTCTGGGTTTTTGTCTTCCCCCCACTTCCCATATTTTCGCATATTTTCTTTGGAGTCGACGATTAGTTGTGTCTGTGTGTTTCTTACCCTCCTGACTTACTCCCTCCTCCTCCTCCTCCTCCTCCTCCTCCTCCTCCTCCTCAAGGGGTGCGGCGACGCAGGGCCGGGGGCAGCTGCACAAGAGGCAGCACCGACGGAGCGGGAAACCGAATGTGACCTTGCGTGTGTGTGCGTGGGGTGGGCGGGGCGCGCGTGTGGCTGGATGTGCACGTGCGCATGCGCGTGCATGTGCGCCTGCGCGTGCGCGTGCGCGTGCGCGTGCGCGTGCGCCGGTGCCTGTGCCTGTGCCTGTCCCTGTGTCTCTGTCCGTGTGTCTTCTGTCTCGGTCCGTGTCTGTCCGTGTGCCTGCGCCAACGGAAGCGTCTGTGTCTGTGTCAGTGTCTGTCAGTGTCCGTGTCTCCGTGTCTCTCGTTGTCTCTGCGTCGGTGTCTCTCTGTGTCTCTGTGTCTGTGCCTGCGTCTGTGCCTGTGCCCGTCTCCCTGTGCCCGTGTGCCTGTGTGCCTGTGTGCCCGAGTGCCTGCGTGCCTGTGCGCCTGTGCGCCTGTGTATATGTGTCTCTGCGTCTCTGCGTCTCTGTTTCTCTATGTCTCTGTGTTTCTGTGTCTCTGTGTCGCTGCGTCTCTGTCGCTGCGTCGCTGTGTCGATGTGTTGCTGTGTCTCTGTGTCTCTGTGTATCTGTGTCCCCGCGTCCATGTGTGCGTGCTGTCTGTGCCTGCGCCTGTGCCTGTGCCTGCGTCTGAGCCTATGCCTGAGCCTGAGCCTGTGCGCGTGCCTGCTCGTGTGCATGCGCGTGCGCGCGCGTGCCTCTTCCCAGGCCTCCCCCCCTGTCGTCCGAGCCGACCCCGTATAGATCTGGAAGATCCCCACGACGCTCATCAAGGGGCACAAGGACACACACATAAATACACACAAATAACATGATGCCCCATAGTTTCGCATATTTTCTGGGTTTTTGTCTTCCCGCCCAATTCTCATATTTTCCCATATTCGACGATTAATTGTGTCTGTGTGTTTTTTTCCACTCGTGAGCTCGGTCGGCCGACTCGGACACGCCTGTCCATGCTGAGAGCAGCACTCACCCCATGCTGAATCGGAACTGACAGAAGTGGCAAGAGAAGGCGTGACGATGTGCCCGTGCTGCTTGTCCTGCACTTGACACAGACGCCCAGCGTGGAGTACACAGTGTCGGTGCTGTTCCTTCCCCCCTAGCTGGCCATCGCTCGGACGTCCATGCCCTGTGCGTTTTTCGGTTTCGTGCGTGTTTTTTTGTCGCCAAATGATCAAGGATGCTCCTCGATGGTCCTCGCCGAAGAAAAAAACGCACACGTCCGAGCGATGCCAAGGCTACTCCCTTCCCCGAAAGGGGCGGCGATCCTTCGCCAGCTCCGCGCACCGCTTCGACCTCGGCCAGAGCTGCGATCCCCGTCGGACCCGGCAGCCACCGAGAGGCTCGCGGGCCTGGCCCGTCTGGGGAAGCTCGCCTGCCCCTGCGTGGGACCAGCAGGCTGCGTGGCGGAGGTTTCCTGCGCCCTACGCGAGTTTCAGTTCACAGTTTCCAGTGTTCTGATGCAAATGCCTGCCTCCTACTTTCAATTGTTGCTGTCCGCGCGAGGGGGGGACAGAAAACCACTCAGGACACCAAGCCCGAATCGCGTGCTAGAGATTTCTGGGAGGCCTTCTGACGGGTGAAACTACATGAGATTCGCGCCCCCGATGCAATAATCCATAGTGAGTTACTCCATCCCGAAGCCAAAGCCCCTCGTACAGTGCGGGCGCGGCCACAAGAAACGCTCGCAAGAAACCCAACCCTGAAAACCCGCGCGCGAGGTGCACCAGAGGGGAAACCGGGAGCGCCAGGAACGCAGCAGCTCTTCCAACGGCCGCGGGAAGTCAACGCGCAGCGCGCGGAGCAAAGAAACCCCCGATACCCTGACGAAAAGCATATGGTTTCTTGATGCGCGCCCCCACTGTACGTTCTATCGAATTCGGGCCACCGCAGCCAAAATTCCTTGCAAATAGGTTCGCAATCCCGACCTCGCAAAGTGCTCCAAATTCGCCCTCCCCGGGCCAGAATCTCCTGTAAATCACGGACGATTCGCGCTCCCAGGGCCAGCACCCGACACCAGATTCACGCTCCTGGGGCCATCACCGCTGCAAATTACAACGACTTCGCCCTCCCGAGGCCAGGATCCCTCATAAATTAAACCCGGTTCGCGTTACCAAGGCAAGGATCCACAGTAACTTACACCAGATTTGCGCCCCAGAAACAATACCCATGTAAATTACACCAAGTTCGCGCCCACGAGGCGACGACCCCTTGCAAATGACGCCAAGATCGCACCCCCGACGCCACGACCCCTTGTAGGTGACGTCACGATCACCAGCCGTCCTCGCATGAGGTTTCGATATTGCTTCAATTCGGAGCCCAGGCATCCCAACTAGATGCCTTCTAGATGGGGTCCGAGTCTAGTAGATGGGGTCGGAGGATCGCGCCGCATCGCCAATGCATCGCCGATGCATCGACCATGCATCGGCGATGCATCGACGATGCATCGGCGACGTCGGCGGGGTGGGGTATCGGCGACGCCGGCGCAGAGAAGTCAGGCTTCGCACCGAGCCGCATCGCCGATGCATCGGCGATGCGGTGCGATCCTTCGACCCCATCTACTCCAGATTTCGTAAGAAAGGGAGGGGGGTCTCATTTCGGGGGGGGTCTCTTCCAGGCTATCTTGGAGGGCCTGGGGGGGTCTGGGGACGATGTTTTGGAGGGTTCTCCCACGGGGGAGGTCTGAAATGGCAATGGCTTGTCTTGGAGGGTCCAGACCCCCTGCCTTTTATTACGAAAAATCTGGAGCACTTCGGCCCCATCTGAGCGACGAGGACAAACTGCCTTGCGCGAGCCGACGTGGCGACCTCAACGCCGAACTTGCACGGGCCGCCAGCGCGGCCCGCCACACCGGAAACGAGGGGGCGCCCACGCGCGACCGCACGCGCGGGCAGCTTGCGCGCCAGCCTCGGTGGAGACGAGCCCGTGGTCCCTCGCCGCTCCTCTACACCACGCGAAATGCTTGAGAAATCATGGGTTAAGAAATTCATAGTCTCAGAACTTGGAGAAAAACCCAACATTGCCATTGAAATCTTAGGATTCACATTGAAACGTTAAGAAAAATCAAGACTCTGGCCGAAAACTTGAGTTTTCTTAAGCATCGCCCAAGGTGTAGAGGCTTCCCAGATGGGGTCCGAGTACCGCAGGTTCGCGTCGTGCCGACCCCAGCGTTGGTTTTTGACACCGCAGGGATCGTTCAACCTGGAACGATCGGCCGCTGCCGCAACGTCCGATCGTTCAACATCGATCGATTCTGGGTCGCCGGCGGCGTTCAACCTTCAACGCCCGCGCTGGGGTCGCCGCTGGTCGACACGACGCAAACCTACCGTAGATGGGGTCGAAGGATCGTCCCGCATCGCAAGGCGTTGCCGATGTATCGGCGATGCGTCGGCGATGCATCGGCGACGTCGGTGCGGGGAAACACGGGCTCCACGTCGGGCCGCATCGTCGATGCGTCGGCGATGCGGCGCGATCCTCCGACCCCATCTACTCCGACCCCATCCAGGAGGCCTAGATCCTCTGGGAGTACACCACTCTGGCGTGTCCCACTCTGCCAGAGAGCAGCCGGCGGCAGAGGCCGCAGCCCTTCTGGTGCCCTCGAGCCCCAGCCGCGAAGCAAAAGGGGGCAGGCCCACGAGACCCGAGGGCAGGGCCCGCGGCCGGCGAGCCGGAGAGCTCCGGGCGGCACGGGCCGCCGTGGCCGCGCGATCGTGCGGCTCGCTCCGGGCTGCGAGCCCGAACGCGTGCCGTGCGCACCCTGCAGACCGCGGCGAGCCGCATCGGTCGATGCCGCGTGCAAGCGCCGCCACGCACCATCGAGTCGATCGAATCGTGGACAGCCCTGCCCGCGTGCTCGGCGCCGTGGCCAAAGCCCACGAAGAGGCCCCAGGACCACCACGCGGGCACCACCCTGGGAAACTTGTGCGCGTGCCAGCCGTGTGGCCCCCCCACAGGGACCGAGGCTGTATGGCCAAAACCGATGGGAAGGATGCGCGATGAGGATGCGCAGGCCCCTTGCAGCCCTTGCACGCCCGTGTCGAAGCGCCTCGAGCGGGGCCGGCCCTCGAGTGATTCAGGATGGACCGAAGGGGCAAGGACGCGTGGGCACCCTCGGGAAGGTTGCCCATCCTCAACATCGGTTTCGCCTGCACCCCGTGCAGGGCCCCCAGCCATGCAGGAGAACCCAGGACCGAATCGACAAGTCGGATCGGCGATCGGGATGAATCGGATCGGCGGAAATCGGCAGCCGAGTCGGGAAACGTCGAATCGGCGGAGATCGCAAGGCTAGTATGCCTCCAATCGGAAATCGGAATCCAGATCGGAATCCCGAGTCGAACCGAATCGGAATCGGAGGCGATCGGAGTCGAATCGAATCGAGTCGGAGGGGTCGAGACAAGCCCTGGCCATGAGGCAGTCACGGCACCAGGGCCGTGAGCCCCCGGCCCCCGACCTGCGGGGGCGGAGGACGGGGGCCAGAAGCCCGGAACGGGCTCCCAGGGGCCACACCTCGTCGGAACTGGCGCTCGAGAAGGGGTCGGAGCTGGAAGCAGCCTGGAGCCAGAACCGATGGTAGGGATGCGTGGTAGGGGTGCAAGCCCCTTGTATGCCCATGTCGGGGCCCTTCGAGCGGGACTGGCCATCAAAAGTGGTTACAAGATGGACCGAGGAGGCAAGGATGCATGGGGGCACCCTTGGGAAGGCTGCCCATCCTTACCATCGGCTTCGACTGTGCACCAGGAGCTGAGGACGGGACTCACGCACATCCACAGCCCGGGGAGCCGAGGCGGCGGTGGATGCGGATGTCCGTGGGTCCCCCTAGGTTTGGACGCCCGAAATGGGCTCGGAAAGAAGGGGTAAAATGCCCAACAACAATTGTTGTCCCAAAACGACAGCGGCCGCTGTTGGGCAGGCGGCCTTCTGTCTCGAATGGACACCGGCCGCGGCGGCGTGGACAGCGAGTCCCGTCCAAAATGAACAAGATCTGCTGTTGGGCATTGTACCCATTCTTTCCGTGCACGTTTCGGTCGTGCCGACCCTGGGGGCCCGATGTATATCCATCTCCACCGCCTCCCGGGGCCCTGGGAGATCGGAGCCCCGCGGGCGGCGGATGTGCACGAGCTCCAGCCTCAGACCGTAGGGGGGGGAGCCAGCGGGAGCCCCAGCCGCTGGGGCTGCGGCAGCTGCATGATCGCCACCTTGATCTTGGACCGCTCCGTCACGGGCTCGGGGAAGGGCACCCGCAGCACGCCTGCGCGGGGGATGGCCGCCCAGTGGGCACGGCGGCTAGGGCAGGAGCGGCACGCCTCGGCAGGGTGAAGGGAGGGGGGGCGGGGAGGGAGGGGGGGGGCTCCCGACTCGGGTGAGCTGGCCTGGCGTTTCGACATGCAGCCGCAGCTGAAGCCCGAAGCCACAGCAGAGGTCCACGGAGCAGGGGAAGGGCCCGCCCCGGAGGCTGGATTAGCAGCATTCGATGATCGGTGCACGCTCGGCAGGGCCTGGCAGTGGAGGGGGACTCAGACGGAGGAGGGTCGAGCGATGAGGAAGACGGTCGCGAACGCGCAACCTGGTGTGACACCGTACAACGCGAAGCAAGGTTCATCGAGGGTGCATTTTGACAAACGAGGGCCTGACTTGGTAGGCTGGATTTGTCAGAGGATAATCAGTGAGGCGGCAGGCAGGAAGTGTTTGAGGCCTTGGGATGGGAAGCATAAGAGGGGAAAAGGAAGGAACACTGTGGGACCCATGCAAATAGATGGAGGATGAGGTGCGTGTAGAGATATTGCGGAGAAGGTGAGCCGGGGGCCGCCCCACGCTGCCCATCCACAAGGCGACGGGGCGCGGTCTTCGCGTGCTGCAAGCTGGCTTCCGACTTGGCCTCACTCCATTCCCGATGCGCTGACGGAAACGCGGGCCGCATTGGCTGGCCGCACCGGCAACACCATCGAGTAGGAGGACATATTCGCACAAGAGTGCGGACGACGACTACGAAAACGAGTGGCACGCGTGCCCCTGGCTCCTGCACCAGGGAGCTGCGAGGGACAGGAGGCTTTCGCCTCCCACCTCCAGGAGAGGTTCCTTCCGTGGCCGCGTGGGGGAGGACGAACGACGAACGAACGAACGAACGAACGACAAACGAAAAGAAAGCGGTCAGAGCTCTAGCACACAGCGGTGCAAGAGAATCAAACTGGTATGGTGAGGACCCCGCCAGGTCGGCTCCAGCCCTCCTCGCTCTGGCCCGCCACGGCTCTCCCCCGCAGCCCATGCATGGGGCCTCAACGGGGCCTCCAGGTGGCCCCAAGATGGCTCCAGGACGTCCCGAGATGGCCTCAAGACAGCCCCAAGGTAGCCCCAAAACGCCTCGAGACGGCCTCGAGACGGCCGAAAAGGCTCCAAGATGCCCTCCAAGAGGGGTCCCGCGAATTCAACATCACTGATATTCAATGTGTTCCGAATCATTTTGACGTTCTCGCCTTTTCGGGTTTCCGTCATTCAGTGACCTCGCAAGAGGCCTCCAAGATGACCCCAAGACGTTGACATGGACGCTCGGCCTCTGCTCTTCGCAGACATCAAAGCCCATCAACCTGCAACAAGTGTGCAAAAGCACAGCCCCTTCTGATGCAAAAACACTGCTTCGCAAACCCATCCAACATGTAGATGCCGCTATGGGTCTGCGCGGCATCCATCGGGTTAAGAGCGCAATCGCACGAACGAATCCTTTGGTGATTCATCAGGAACCCGCGGTGTCATGCCCAACGCATCTCTCGGAGACCAAAAAAGCATGTATCGAACGTGCTGGGATCAACGGGCCTGCCGAATCCTGGCCGAGCCCTGATGCTTGCTTCCTTCCCTGTGCGCCGGCGCCGCCTTCTCCGCCAGCCTTGTCCTTCACGCGCACATCGAAGCCCAGACGGTCCAGCCGCTTCATCTTGGCGCTCTCGACAGGGCCGGTGCCGACGATGTACTGCACGTAGCCCTTGATGGACTCCTCCCGGCCCAAGCCATACGTACCCGTCTTCACGCGCCCTCGTCTTCATGCGGCTGCCGCTTGTCCTCGACGTTCTCCGCATCCGTCCCTTTTCCTTATGAGCAGCTCCGTTCTGTCGCATCCCCAGATCTATCGGCAGGCCGGACCTGGCGTTTCGCTCTGAGATTTCTTCACAATGTGCGACCTTGAAACTTGAAATGCGCAACATATTCAATGGAATGCGGAAAAACTACAGAAAGAAAACCCAGAGATCGCAGATGGCCACAGTACTCCCACATCGTGGCCCGATGTGCAACAACGCAGCTACTACAGTCAACCCGTATCAGAAGGACGCACGATAAGGATGCAAGGGTCTTGGAAGGCCGTTTCGAATCTTTTCGAGCGGGGCGCGGCCAGCGAAAGTGGCCAAGGATGGGCCGAGTAGGCAAGGATGCAAGCGTACCCTTGGGAAGGCTGCCCATCCTTTTTATGCGGGTTGACTCCACTATGTCTGAAGCTCCGATGCGCCGCGGGTCCACCACGCAAATACATGTCCAACAGACTCCGAACCAGGACAGAAACTCTTAGGCAACACGCGAGCTAAACAACGCTTTCCGTTGTCGTTTTGATTTCGTTGTCCCTTGTTCGGCCTCCGCTCCTCCCTTGCTGGAAAACGAAATCAAAACCATGACGGTCCACGACACCGAAAAAAACACCGTTTGGCTCGCGCGCTGCTCTCAAGGCCCTCACGCGCTGCGTACCAATCAGGGCTGCGCCTTTTTGTTCCGGACATCGCTCCACGCAAACGTCACGGTTCTCACGGTTTCCCAGGGGCGCCGTGAGACCAAGCATTTGGACGCCCGAAATCGGTACCGAAAGAATGGGTACAATGGCCAACAGCAAATGTTGTCCCAAATCAACAGCGGCCGCTGTTGGGCAGGCGGCCTCCTGTCTTGAACGAACACAGGCCGCGGCGGCGTGCACGGCGAGCCCTGCTCAAAATGAACAAGATCCGCTGTTGGGCATTGCACCCATTCTTTCAGTACCCATTTCGTGCGTGCAGAAAGCAGGGCTGCACCTCGCGCGTGAGCACCTTCCCGGGCCGGGACTTCTGGCGGTCCAGCGTGCAGCGCCCGCACGTGGGCGGCTCTCCGGGGGTACCAACTGCGAGGAGCTCCCCTGCGAGGTGCTGTCCGCCAGGACAAACACCGCACGGCCCCTGGATGGCCCTCTGGACGCCGAGCACGCGGTCAAGAGGAGGAGGGGGAGGAGGAGGAGGAGGAGGAGGAGGAGGAGGAGGAGGAGGAGGAGGAGGAGGAGGAGGAGGAGGAGGAGGAGGAGAAGGGAGGAGGAGGAGGCGGAGGAGGAGGAGGAGGAGGAGCAGGGGTCAAAAGGCCCCTGTCGCGCCTCCCGGCCGCAACGCGCCCCTGCGCTTCCCGAGGTGCGCATGCCTGGGCGGACGAGCGGAGGGGCCCTGAAGTCGGGCTTTGCTTTGATTCGAGAGGGGCACGCGCGATAACACAAGATAGGGGGCCACATGCGAACCCTACCCCTACCCCTACCCCCCACGATTTCTGAGGGGGAGGGTGGGGTTCACTTCGTTCAGGAGCTCCCGAGCGAAGTGAACCTCACCCTCCCCCTCAGAAATCGTGGGGGGTAGGGGTAGGGTTCGCATGTGGCCCTCTACAAGACCTTCCGAGGGTCGCACTAACCTACAGGGCAGTTTTGTTTAATACATTGGATGTTTAAACATCTAGGATTTGTAATTCATGATTCATGTATAAATGTATGCATGAACCCATCGTTGTTTTTGAATACTGAGTCCCTGCATTTTTTTAACATGATCAGCACGCGGAGCATGCATTTGAAACGGCACTGTAGGAATGTCAAGGCACGGGTCGCGAGACACAGGGCACAAGGGCAACCTTGACTCCGCAGAGTCGCCCAACTCATCAACCTCGACGGTGCGGGGGGGGGTCAGCGAATCGGCCCACGCAGCTGGTTTGTCTGGCACCTCCACGCGCCAGAGGCGGCCATGTATCGAGCAAGCCTGCCGGCGACCGCACGCAGAAATGTTCGCACACCCTGTTTGCCCTCCCCAGGAAGTGGCCAGCATCCGTTGCAAGTGGGTTCGAGAGTCCCGCTGTGCCACTCCGTCCTCGTGGTCGTCGTTCATGTGCCTCATCACGGGCTCCGCGAAGGCAAGGCAGGGGTCGACCGCCGCTTTCGCGTACATCTGCCGGGGCGAGCGAGGAAGGAGGACACCACCAGGAAGGGAATGATAAAGAGGTGGTTGGGCGAGTCGAAGGGAGACCGACAGAGAGACGAGGATTACAGAGGTGACGAAAGAGACAAAGGAAGAGAGAGACAGAGACACAGAGAGAGCGAGGTATCAAACAAACATGCATACCTACATGCAACTATATATAGATATGCGTCTACTTATATATACTAGAACCATCGCGCGCGCTTTGCGCGCGCTCAGCTTCTAGCTGGCCCCAGGCCTGACGAATTCACTGCTCCACTGAAAAAGTGGACCACAGTCCACGCATGCCAATCCGCATTCCCAAAGGCTTTCGGGGAAAATGGTTGCGAAGGGGGGCGAGGTCGGATGAATCGGGTTCCTAGAAGGCCTTCTGGGAGCATGGGTTTGGGGGGCGTCTTGGGAAGCCTGGTGGGGCGTGCCGTCGTCGTCGTCGTAATGTCGTCGTCGCCTGTTGGGGCGCCTCGTCGTCGTCGTCGTCGTCCTCGTCTTCGTCGTTTCGTCGTCGTCGTCGTCGTCGGTTCAACAGGGCACTTGTGGCAACTTTGTGCGGAACGACCTGCGGAGGGCCGCGAGAAGGCGATCAGTCATGTTCCCAGTCAATTTCCCAGACAGCTCTCCTGTAGCATGTTGCTACTTCGAAGCCTCCAAAGACTCGCGGGCCCATGATGAACCATGTCCCCAGAATGCTTTCTGGGGACATGGTTTGTTAGGGTGTGTTTGGGGGCCTGTTGGGCGTTCCCTCGGGGCCCCTTGGGGGCCTCCGGGAACTCTCGGGCCCATGGTGAACCATGTCCCCGAAGGCTTTCTGGGGACATGATTTCTTAGGGTGTGTTGGGGGGCCTCTTGGGCGTTCCCTGGGGGCCCCTTGGGGGTCTCTTGGGGCTTCCAGGGGGCCTCTTGGGCGCCTCACGGGGCTTCGTGGGAGCCTCTTGGTGGCCTCCGGGGGCCTACTGGCGGCCTCTAGGGCCAGAGACCTCGTAATATCGGGGGGCGGTCCCCCTCTGGGCCCCCTCTTGGGGAGCTCTTGGGGCACACTTGGGTTGATTTGTTGGGGTGTCGTTGGGCGCCTCCGGAGGGTTCGGGGCCTGACGCGTTTCCGCACGTGGCTGCGGGTAGCGCTGCTTGGGACTCTCGTTTTTTTCCGGGCAGGCGTTTAGGGAACATGGTTTGGGCAGATGGCGGAGGGCAGAGGGAACATGGTTTGGGCATAGAGCGACACGTATGATTGCCCACTCCACTATCTGAATGCACGATACAACACGTTCAAGTGGTACCCGTGATGATTTCCAAATGAGAGGCCAGCCAAGGTAAGTAACTGAATAATCGCACCAGGGCAACACCTCAGTTTACGACACCGAAGCTTGCTCAGGTCAGGTGGTGGCATTCCATTGCATACGACTCGATTGCAACACCTCTCGTATTGCTTGTCGTATAGCAGGGTCAGACACAGAAAAAAGAATAAGACACTCCTCCAATGTATGGTTTCACATGTCTGCTGCAACCTCGGCGAAGCTCACCAATCTCCGCGTACCTGAGGCCATTGACCTCGCCGTCGTCAGTATTTGCCGAACAGGCTTCTGCGCGGTAAACTCGGCCAAGCCGAGCATCCGTCTTGAGAGGAAGTGCTAGATTGCACTTCGTCACCTTCCTCATCCGCAACTTGTGCGAGAGGGAGAGAGACAGAGAGAGGGAGAGCAGCAGAGGAAATGCAGGAGGGAGAGAGGCCGATGGGGAGCGAAGGAAGATGCAGGAGGGCCGTCCTCTGGCGTCACGCTGCCCGCTCTGGCGAACCCGCCCACGAAATCGACACTGAGAATCTTGTCCATGCGGTAGGCCTTGAAGTCGCCTCGCCCTCCCCCCTCTTACTCCCCCCCCACTCCTCTTTCCTCTTCCCCTCCCAGTCCACCTTGCTCTCCCCCTCCAACTCTCCCCCACCCACAGTATCTCTCCCCCTTCTCCAGCTCTTTTTCTCATCAATGACTCTCCCACCGCGCAGGCAGGGCCGAGCGTGTCGCTTAAGACATCCTTGCAGTTTACGGTCCTAGAATAAGAGACACCAACAGATTCAAGGATGGAGTGCTGGTTGCTTTTCAAAATGTTGCCAAGGCCTAAGCACACCGCCCATTCGTCTCAAAAGTTTGCAGCAGGTTCAAGGACAAAGGATGAAGGGCTGGCTAATTTCAAAATGTGGCTCTCGCCTTTGCGCCGCGCACGTGCGTCTCACGAAGTTGTAACAGCATCATGGATGGAAGGTGCGTTTCCCTTAATGCGGCTCTCGCCTTGGCGTCATGCACATTCGCCTCAATAGTTTATAACAAATTGAAAGATGGAGGCCAGCACATCTTCACAATGCGTCTCTCGCCTGGGCACCGAGCACATTTGTCGTAAAAACTCGCGGCAGTTACAAGGATTGATGGCGGCTCATTTTCAACATGGGGCTCTCGCTCGAGCTTTCAGGAGCGCATTTCTTTATGTTCGGCGATGACGGGCGTCATGGGGGGGGGGAGGGCGGGGGGGGGTATGACGTGACCCCCCACCCCGCCGTGTGGCTCCGGCACCACAGCCGCGCCCGCGCGCACGACGCGACGAGCGACGAGCGACGAGCGACGAGCGACGACGACGACGCGAGCAGCATGTAGGTGGCGATCTGCCCATTGCGCCTGTGTACACCACAACGGTCGCGTGCACCACACCGCGCGTGTGCACCACAGCGCCTGCGTACACCGCAACAGCCGTGTGCAACGCACCGCCTGTGTATACCACAATACTTGGGAACACTACACCGCCGGTGTACATACACCCCAGCGGCCATGTGCAACACAACGCCTGTGTACACCACAGTGCTCGCGTGCACCGCAGCGCCTGCGCACGCTACAACGCCTGTCTACACCACAGCATCCGCGTGCAACGCAGCGCTGGTGTACACCACAGTGCCTGCGTTCATACGACAAGTAGAAGGAGCATGTACATCAGGCGCTGCTGCGGACAACTTAACACCACGCCAGGAAAGTTCTGAGAATCGAATGCGACGTGTATCCCTCCTCACTCCTCCTCCACCTCCTCCTCCTCCTCCTTCTCCTCTTCTTTGTCTTATTATTCTTCTTCTGCTTCTGCGTCTGCTTCTGTTTCTGCTTATGTTTCTGCTTCTGCTTATGCTTCTGCTTATGCTTGTTATTATTATTCGTTTTCCTCTTCTGTTTCCTCTTCTTATTATTATTATTATTCTTATTATTATGCTTCTTCCTCTCCTCCTCCTCCCCCTCCTTCTCATCCTCCTCCTCTTCCTCCTCCTCCTCCTCGTCCTCCTCCTCCTCCTCCTCCTTTTCCTCCTTCTTACCCCCTGTCGTGCGGCTTGGCGTTGCAACGCGCGTGCGCATCTCAGCGTGCACCGCAGAAATGTCGATTGAATCGGTCCACTTGGATCCCGGACGGCCAGTTTAGCTGGACCCTCCTGGACGCAAATGGGAGTTAGGGTGATGCGGGCGGACTCGGGGGACACGTAGATTCTAGCGGCGCTCCTTTGTCCATGAAGATGTGCTTTCCATTGTTTACTCCGGAATCCACACGCGCCCCATTTTGTCACAAGGATTCCTTCTGGAATTCAATACACAACCATGGTGCTGTGTTGCCCACGGCTGATGTGGTGCACACAGGCGCCGTGGCGTACACAGGCACTGCAATGCACGCAGGCATTGTGGTGTACACCGGTGCTGTGTTGCGCACGGCTGATGTGGTGTACGGAAGCGCTGTGGTGTATACAGGAGCTGCTGTGCCCGCAGGCACGGTGGCACAAACTGGCGCTGTGTTGCACGCGGCTGCTGTGGTGTACATCGGCGGTGTGGTGTACACAGGCGCTGTGGTGCACGCGGGCACTGTGACGTACACAGGCCTTGTGGTGCATATCGTCACCTACATGTTCGTGCTACCCGTGCTCCGTCATTCCTAAGCATTCCCAGACGCCGCCGGCGCGAAACGTGACGTCATCGACCCCCTCCCCCCCAGATGATTGCCGTCATCGGCCCGGACTCAAAAACAGGCTCCAGTCGCGTCCGCGCGCACGACGACGATGAGCGACGAGCGACGAACCACGAGCGACGACGACGGACGACGACGACGACGACGCCTGCGGACCAGACACCTATGCGGATTCCTACGTGGACACCTACGCGGATCCCAATGCGCACGGCGGCAGTGCCCGGAGCGCACTGGGGGGGGAGCGTAACGTCATAGGGGGGGGGGAGCGGGGGCCATGACGCCCGTCATGCCCCATGCAATAAAGAAACGGGCTCCAGGCGTGAAAGACTAGAATCTTGCGAAAGGGTGTAACAGCTGCACGGGCGAAAGCTGGTTCCTTTCGAAACTGCACGAGTCGGCGTGCAACCTTGTGTCCTACTTACACGCATGGGGGGGCCGGCTCTTCTTCCAAAAATCCAAAACGGAGCTTTCGCTGGACGGCACGGCAAGGTGCGCGGGCAGGAAGGGGAGAGTAGGGCCCGAGGCCCGCGGGAGGCGGTGCGGAAGCTGCCGAGCAGCGACCAAGCCTGACCCGCGCGGACAGGATGGCAGGAAGAAGCAACAGGCGCAGGCGCATGGAGCTGGCGCCGACACCAGCCAGCCGAAAGCGCCGAAAACCAGAGAGGAGACGGCCAGCTACAAGGCAGCAGCGGCCGAGGCACTGCAGGCATCGTCGCACCCCGGCCGCGGCAAGCCGGCCAGGACCAGCGATGGACCCGCCCCGCCTGGGCGGCTCAAAGATGGAGTCCTGAGGGATGGAGTCCTGAGGATAGGAAGCGGTTCGAAGGTTGGCTGTGCGTGGTTTGAGGCACCTCGTCCTCAGGACCCCATCCCTCGGGACCCCATCTTTTTTACCAGCCTCGAACGTATCCCTATCCCTAAGATTGACACGCCGAAAGGCGATGACGATATTAGGGATTCGCCCTCAAAAAATAAGGGGGAATCCCTGAGATTGGCATCGTGATGAGGAGGTGCCCAGCATAGGGATAGGGATGAGTTCCAGGCTGGTAATCATGAGGGATGGAGTCCTGAGGATAGGAAGCGGTTCAAAGATGGCTCTGCATGGTTTGAGGCACCTCGTCCTTGGGACCGCATCCCTCAGGACCCCACCTTTGAACCACCGACAGACGGTGAGCGTCGGGAGCCGGCATGCGCCGACAGTGGCGTGCGGAGAGACCCCCCGCGCTGGCCACGGCAGCTGCTCAACCGGGCAGGCAGCCAGGAGCCAGGGATGTGAAGTGAGAAGGGGCCGGCCTTCTCCTCTTTCCTCCACCTCCTCCCCCTCCTCCTCCGCCTCCTCCTCCTCCTCCTCCGCCTCCTCCTCCGCCTCCTCCTCCTCCTCCTCCTCCTCCTCCTCCTCTTGGGTCTCACCGTGCTGTCGGCGCGTCCGTGGCCCCCGGACCTTCTCCGCGCGCGTGCACGCTCGTGCGCTGCGCACCGCTGGGCTGACCTTCAGGGTCGAGACGTGCACCGCGGTCTGGTCCCAGACCGACACGGCAAGGCCGAAGCACTGAGAGAGACGACGACAAGAGGTGGTTCCGATCGATGCCGTCAGGAGGACCCCCCCCAGATGTGGAGATGGCGCGCTGCGTCTTCCCAAGAGCATGGGCACTAGCGTGCTCTGCAGGGGGGGCATGGAAGGCAACTGTTGTTGTTGGACCATCGGCTACATGACCCTTCTTTGCCCTCGCAAGCAAAACGGTGGTAGGTGCTCCCACCAAAACGGAAGCATGAAAGATTATGGCCGTCTCCTCCTGCCGCCTCCTGAAGCACGGCCGATGCCAGAAAATGAAAGACCAGGAGTGGGACGAAGAGAAGGATGAGGAGGGGCGGGATGAGAACGAGAAGGAATGGGAGGAGGACGAAGAGGATATGGACGAAGGCGGCAGTCGAAGAGGAGGCGGATGATGAGGACGAAGATCAAAGAGGGGCAGGAGGAGGACCACGATCAGGTTCAGCAGCAGGTGGGGGAGGAGAAAGACAACTGAGGGAGACGGATGAAGAGGTGAAGCGGGGGAGGCGAAGGGGATCAGGAGGGAGGAACGCGGGCTGCAGCTGGGTGGCACGAGGCATCCCCATCCAGTCCCTCCGAAGCTGGCCCAGAACGCGTTGGGATGGCTCTCTATGTACAGCTTCTTCAGGCCCTCCTGCTCCTGCAGCCGAACCGACCGAACAGTGGACAGCGGACACCCTTTTCCTCAATCCTCATCCTCCTCCTAAGAGGGACAGCGAGCGAACGACTCGCCGAGCGCCCATCCCCTTTCAGAATCAGAAGTGCACCGACGATACGAGCCCGCTCGATCAGTCCCAGCATGGCGGGAAGCGACGGCAGCCACGGTATGAGGGAGGGCCTAGGAACAGAGCGAAAGAGGCAACGACCACCGATAGAAGAA
This sequence comes from Prorocentrum cordatum, assembly GCA_963575745.1. NCBI lineage: Eukaryota > Dinophyceae > Prorocentrales > Prorocentraceae > Prorocentrum > Prorocentrum cordatum. Next base: position 161,254 of record CAUYUJ010014371.1, on the reverse strand, counting down.
GAATGCATGGCGCACGCATTATTCTCGAAGTCCGGGCAGACATCATTGAACCGGAGATGAACCTCCCTCCCTGGCTCGCGCGAGCGAAGCACGCCAGGAGTGGCGCCGTGGGCGCCGACGTGGGTCTTGTCTTCGAAGGGCGAAATACTGGATGAACTTTATGTGGACTGTGCCGGAGACCTCTCACGCACACCTTGCGCCAACGCAGCGTTGAATTAGCGTCGGACCAACGTCGAAGTCCCAACAAGGCAACGGCTTCGCGCTGATGAAAGCCAGACGGCGGCAGAGGACTCCAGGGATCCTCCCCCCCTCCCCCTCCTCCTCCCCCTCCTCCTCCCCCTCAACAATTACTCAATATGAATACTACTCTCCCTCTTCCCCTGATGACGGCCTGGGAGTGTCCGACCCCCACCCGCGCATTGTTCGTTACACACAGGTTTCCCCGGAGCTGGGTTTTCGCCTGCATTTTTTTCAACATGCTGCTCTCGCTGAGGCGCCGGCCTCATTTTCGGGCCCCGCTCGTTCCGAATCGTGCTCCCGCTGCAGCGCTGGCCTCATTTCCGTGCTTCCGCTCGTTCCGAATCGTGCTCCCGCTGCAGCGCTGGCCTCACTTCCGCGCTTCCGCTCGTTTCGACTCCTGCTCCCGCTGCAGCGCTGGCGTCATTTCCCGTGCCATGCCACGGCATGCACTGCAATGCTAGGTTGATACTACGCTTTGCGGTGCTCTTCTAAGCCATGCCATGCCGTGCTCTGAAATGCATCGCGTACCCATCATTGCCCTGCTCGACATCCGACTGAGCGAGTAGAGAGGAGATCTGCGCCTCAGATATGACGCGAGAGCACCTACATCCGACGCTGCATCAGTAAGAGATCCGACATATGTGGCCTATATGAGTGAGAGCCGACTCCTCTGTCAGATATGACGCGAGAGCACCTAGCTTGTCCCCCTCCCCCTCCCCCTCTCCCCCCTCCTCCTCCTCCCCTCCTCCTCCTCCTCCTCCTCCTCCTCCTCCCTCCTCCCTCCTCCTTCTCCTCCTCCTCCTCCTCGGATCTGCCCTCCTCCTCCTCCGCCTCCTCCTCACAAATCCTCCTCCTCACGCCTCCGCTCGCCTCCGCCTCCGCCTCCGCCTCCGCCTCCGCCTCCGCCTCCGCCCTCCGCCTCCTCCTCCTCCTCCTCCTCCACCCTCCTCCTCCTCCTCCTCCCTCTCCTCCTACTCCTCCTCCTCCTCCTCCTCCTCCCTCCTCCTCCTCCTCTCCTCCTCCTCCTCCTCCTCCCCCTCTTCGTTCTCCTCCTCCTCCTCCTCCTCCCCTCCTCCCTCCTCCTCCTCTCTTCGTTCCCCTCCTCCGCCTTCCTCCACCTCCTGCTCCTCCTCCTCCACCTCCTCCCCCTCCCCCTCCAACCTTCCCCCTCTCCTCTCTCCTCCTCCTCCTCCTCCTCCTCCTCCTCCTCCTCCTCCTCCTCCCCCTCCTCCTCCTCTCCTCTCCTCCTCCTCCTTCTCCTCTCCGCCTTCCTCCCCTCCTCGCCTCCGCCCCGCCTCCGCCTCCACCTCCTCCGCCTCTGCGCCTCCGCCGCCGCCTCCTCCTTCTCCTCCTCCTCCTCCTCCCTCCTCCTCCTCCTCCTCCTCCGCACTCCTCCTCCTCCTCCTCCTCCTCTTCGTTCTCCTCCTCCGCCTCCTCCTCCTCCTGTTTCTCCTCCCCCTCCTCCTCCCCCTCCACACCGCGTTCAGAACGGGGCGAGGAGGGCGGTGAGGAGGAGCGGCCGGGCGGCAGCCGAGCAGCACTCGCAGAGGCAGCACTGGCAGAAAACAAAAAAAAACGGGACGCGGGCCCCCTACGGTAGAAGAAAAAAAACACCATAAACAGAAACTGTTGGCGCTCCGCGCGGATTTCGTGGATCCGAGCCCGGACCATTCCCCGGCGCGCGGAGCGCGCCAGGGGCGGCGCCGGAGGCGCCGCTAGGGGGGCCCAGCGCAGAGCCAGGACATCCTGTCGGAGAGCCAAATGTTCATGTTTGTATGGCGTTCTTTCTTCTTCGAAACGGGGCGCTCCTCCTCCGCGACCTCCAGCACGTTGCCAGTCAACACCTTGAGCCCCCCTCCTCTGGTGGCCGAGCCGCCTCCGAAGAATTGCTTGCTTGACCCCCTCGGCAAGGCCGAGTGCGAGACCCCGTGCGCTCTACCATCCTGGGCTCAATCCCTTACAGTCGACCAGTCTCAATAAGACGCTTTGGACGGGGAAGGGCCTTGGAAGGCAATGTCGACACTTTGCGGGGGGGGGGCGGCCGACGAAAGTGGCCAAGGATGGACCAAGGATTCAAGGATGCAAGGGTACCCTTGGGAAGGTTGCCCATCCTTACTATGCGAGTCGACTGTATTACAAATGTGTCAGCATCCTGATGCCGTCAACCGTCCCCTTTCCTGGAGTGGTGCCTGCTTGATCTGTCCTACCCCTGATGCTCGACCTCTCCCATTCTGCTTCAATACTGCGAAGTCTCATCCCCATCGCCAGGCAACTACTGGTCGCAAACTACTGTTTTACGCTGTGCTGCTGCAACTCTTCGGCCACGCCATCATGCCACATCCTTTCCAGTTTCTGCAGGCGTGGAGACGCCTTTGGTACAGCCAGCATCAATCGTCGCGTCAACATGTACCGCTCTCAAAATCTCGCTTGGCGGAACGTCACGCATGTGGTCGGACAAGATTGCTCCAGTATGCATTATCTAAAAATCTGCTATAGGTCACCATCGCAATTGGCGCATTGGGTGTCTCCCTACTCCTTTCTGCCATATGCCATGTTCACAGAGGACACCTGTTTGAACGAATCACTGCCCGATACGGTTTGGGTCTTGACAGAGGGACTCGACAAAATCCCCCCTTAATCCAGCTCCCTTGGAAGTGGAACACGCGCTCTACATTAGAACCCAAAGTTGGCAAGTGCACAAGTGTTCTACAATTGCAGTGATAAAAACTCGTTGCGCGTGGCGTTGTGCTGCACAAAACGGATATACCCAAATATCAGACGCATACATATGCATATATATATACATATATGTGCATATATATATATATATATCTGTGCATATGCATATATGTATGTAACAATTACTTGTGTCAAACCGGGGTTCCCGGAAAGCCAAGCCCGTTCCCGAATCAGCCAGGACCCCCAGAGGCCGGAAACGGTGAAATAGAGGTGTGAAATGAAGTAATGGAATCCTTGAACCGCGACTGGAATGAGCGATACAATGCAAAGCATGGTAAGGCAATGCGACACAATGCAAAGCAGTTCAAGGAAACGCAAGGTGGTCCAGATCAGTGCAACGTTATGCAGAGTAACGCGAATCAAGGTAAAGCGCAAGCGGCCCAAAGCAGCGCAATCCAGTGCGGAATCAGCGCAGAGACAATGGGAAAGCGCGCAAGCAGTGAAGAGCAGGCACAACACACAGCGCAAAGCAGTGCAGAGCACTGCAGAGCGGCGCCAGCAGAGAAAAAAACAGCGCAGAGCAGTGCAATTCGAAGCTGTGCAGAGCACAGCGGTGCAGCGCACAGAGGGCAGGGCAGTGCAAAGCAAAAAACAGAGCTCGGCTGCGCACCAGCAGAACCAGGCTGGCGAGAGGCTGCGCTCGCTCGATGTCGCCCGAGACCTGCGCACCGTTGAGCTGCAGCTCGGACAAGTCGTTGTGTCGACTTGATCTCGAGAGTTGGAGCAGCTACAGAGGTTCCATGTCCAATCACTTCATCACGGAAGCTCCTTGAGCTCAACGCCCGCACAGCCTCAACTGTCAGCAGCGACGGCTGGGAAATCGCTGCTGCGTCCACCATGCCACTGAGGCAAGGAGGTGAGCCACAAGGGTGGCAGGATAAAATTAGTCAGAAGAACCCGAGTCAGCATCAAAGTCCCTCCTTTCCTCACCGCCACTCCTAGCGGCTTGGAGACGTCGGAGGGACTGAGAGGAGACGCTGCGCTCTCGGGCCTGACAAGCCAGACGGACCTCCTCCTCCGAGGGGGGGGGAGGCTCGACCGAGAAAGGGGGGGCCACCTCCTCCTCCGCCACGTGGTTCCCAGCTGGGGCCTCCACGGCCCTGCGGCACGAGGGAGCCTCCTCGGCCTGGGAACCAAACAGGGCACAGATCTGGTGAGTGTTCACCGTCACAGCTCGCTTCCTGGGGTTCGGGTGCACTCCTCGACAGAGGTGCCTCCAAGAATACTCGGCGTTCCTGGAGGGCCGATCCTTACACACCTTCCCTAGGCCGTCCACACGAGCACCTGTGCTGTGGTAGCGGCATTTCACGCGAACAAAAAGATGTGAACCGTCACTGCAGGAGAAGGCCAAAACACGATGCCGCAGTGACACCAGCACACCTTCGTCAAGCTTGCACCTGCCAGAGCATATGCCAGGATCAGGGACGCCAGATCCCCTGGAACCCAACAAACAAACTCTACAGCGCCACACACCGGACCAAGGGGCCCAGTCGTGCCCAGGCTTGTCCCAGGAGAACCTGGGCTTGGGGGCTGGCGGAAAATAATCGGCATCAGATAAATCCAGTCGGGGCCACTCTAAGAGAAGGTTGGCCCCTAGTCGACACACTGCTTTAGCAATGTCTATCTTCTTGCTGAGATCTTCACTATCATTAATATCTGACGCATGAAACGACAGCGCGGCTTTGGCCGCCGCGTCCGCATCATTATTGCATTTGCGACAAAACCTTTCGAACTGGTCGATGCCAGCTTCGTCTAAATCCTTGTGAGCGGAAACCTTAACAATATCCTGAATGCACGTGCCTTCTCGAGCATTGGCTTCCATGATTATGCCGCTGTACACCCTCTTACCCGAGAGGCGCTCGCCAGGAGGCAACTTAGAATGCTTGACCACATTCAAACAGTCAGAGAACAGGGTGGAAGGGTACTTGGCCATATTGCCAGCCATGCCACGCGCTAAGTATTCGCCAGCCTGCGGGGTCTGAGGGTATTGGGCCCACACAGGCCCCATAACCTCACCTAAAAGATCCCCGCTGTCATTGTGCATCGTGATGGCCCACGACGCACGGCTGAGCTCCCGAATTATGTGCCGCTTGCAAGACCCGTCGAGAAACAGCGACCCCCAGACAGCACCTTCCTGGGGAGCCTCGAAGCCTTCGGGGCCCTCGAACAGATCGCGATGCCAGCGGAACACCACATTGCCTTCGAGGCGCGGCCTCGGAAGGGTATCGGCGGGATGGGCGAAAGCCCCGAAGCAGAAAAGGAGGTCCGAGTAGTCCTCAGCCTCAGTGTCACGGGCGGCAGCAATGATCCAGTCCTTAGCAAGCTCCGCTCTCAGATCGCTCACATGCGGGCAGGCCCACAGCCGATGGCGCAACGAGTCTGCCTCACCACAATGGATGCACTTAGAACAAACTCTACATCCACAGGCAATGGCACGATCAGGAGTCCAGATGGCGTTACACGCCAGAGCACGAATCATACCTTTTTCACTGAGAGAAAACTTGCTAGACGCCAGAGCAGCACGGGGGACATCCAAGCAGAGGCGGCCTCCAGACGCCCATTTGCCGCCCAGATCCCTCTCCAGAGCTCTGATCATACCTTCCCGACAAAAAATACACAAGAGGGCAGGGGAGGTCACGCCGAGGGGGATGTGGTACCCTCTGTCATCAATAATGGTCATGAAATTGTCCATGTGCCACCCTAACCTGACCAGACAAAGCCTGAGGGCAGAGACAGGACCCCCAACGAGACCCCAACTGATCCTGCTAAGGCCCCAGACGGCATTCCAAGAATCTCTAAGCTCCTTGAGGGCCAGGGAGTGCGGGAAGACCTTAGTCTGAGCAAGCCATATTTCTTTACCCCACCTAAGCACAGGTGCGCAGGCCGCCCTCCAGGTGGGATCTCCAGCTAAAATACAGCAAGCAGTGAGACTCCTGCCCTGAGAAAACGGCCGCACCGTCGAGAAGGCTTGCCTCCGCATCAATAAAAGATCATTGTCAGAGACACCCACAATGTCAGCCCCGTAGGAGCCTCCCGCAAGAGGGCCCGAGGAAAACACCCGCAGAGTTTTTCTCCCAAGATCACCCGAAAGCCTCTTGAGTCTCTTGGCTCGACGGCACATGGTGGCCAGCCTCGACTTGAGCTTACTAGCCCGACCTGAGGCTCGAATGGACTTGCCCGCCGTGTAGTCCACACCTAAGTTGACAGTGACATCCTCGATCCTACCTGCCAGACTGCCAAGCTGCTTGCCAACCTCACTGGCCACCGCCCTACTAGAGGAGACCGTGCACACTTTGGACAGGGCGAAACTGCAGCCAAGCATGTCGGTCACTGCCGTGTGCAAGGCCTGCGAGCTGGCAACAATAGAGGCAATAACTCGGTGACGAGGGCCCGTCGCAGAAATCCCCGAATCGTCGATGTAAATGTCCAAATCACATCTGGGGGAAAGGGGAATGGAGTCGAACGCGTCAAGGGCAAAGACCCTGATGAGGGTGGTGGCGAAGCTGCAGCCCGCCACCACACCTCGCTCGACAAAAAAGGGGCCCGCAAGGATGCCACCCAGGGACAGGAAACGGCCACACCGAAAGGCAAAGATGCAGAGGCGCGCAATCGGGGAGGGGAAACCGTGTCGCTGACATTGGGACATCAACTTGGCAAGATCAATGGTCTCGTAGTACTTGAGCATATCGTAAAACACACTACACGAAACCTCATTCGACGCAGTGCCGTGCTCAGCCCGAACAGACTGTCTCCAAACAACGTCGGCAGCACCTCGATGCCCACCAGCAGCCCAGTACCTGCGGGGATGCTCTTGCTCCCAGGCGAGGGCGAAGGGGCGCCGCAGCTTCCCCCACACCCTGTACCAGGAGCAGAACACCCCTATAGGCCTGTAGCCACCGGTGGGCTTCGAGAGAAGAGCGAGCAGCACGGCAGAAATCTGCTCGGGCAATTCGCCGAGCGCTTCCATAACTTCAAACAAGACGGCGAGCGAGTTCAACGCATCATCACACAAGTACTGGAAGTGACGACAACTAAAGCCATCGTAGGCCACCGCAGAACCCCTCTTGTACTTCTTGGAGACTTCCCTGATTTCGTCGGCCGAAACCCTCGGAAGCGACGGCCCAAGCGACGGGGGGCCTCTAGAGGCTCCAGCGCCCTTGCCCCAGAAGGCGGCAAACTTGAAACCTTCCGAAGCCAAGAGCGCCAGGGGATCAGACACAAGGGTGCCATCAGCAGAAAGGGTGGCGGTGGCCTTCCAAGGTGACGGGTCCCTGGTGAACATGTGAACTCTTTTCGCTCCCTCGTCAAGGCCAGCGCGAATCCAAGCTTGCCAGCTTTGACGGGATCTCTTCTTGGCAGCAGCCTGAGCATTGCTGACCGCAACATCAATTTTGTCCCGCAGAGCCGCTTCGAAACAACTGCCCACAATGAGATCCCGACAGGGCTCGGCGACAGCGCGGGCAACCTCTTCAAAGAGAGGCCGAAGGGCAGCAGAAACTTCAACCTGCTGCGGAGGCTCCTGTAGCAGCGTCGTCAGCGACTTCGCCTGAGGAGTGTCACCTTGGTTCGAATCCAGGAGCGACACTAGGGCCCGATATTGGACGCTGAGCCACCGCACAGCATGATGTTCAGGATCCCGAATGGCATGGTCACGACCAACCAGCTTCTTCCACACAAGCTGAGGGCCCTTGGATCTCGAACCAAGAAAGGGGACAGACTGTCCCAAAATTGGCACAAGCTCAGCCTCGGCTTTGTCAGCCCAGGCCGCGTAGCAAGGCGAGAGAAGCGACGATGCGCCCCTTGCATCACCAACGGCAACACATTGGGAGGCCTGGTCAGCAAGCTCTCGCACAAGACTCCTGTCGGGGGGAGCAGGACGCGGTCCCACCACCGCCGAGACAGGGAGAGGAGGAGGCTTTCTGAAACTAAGACCTTTCAACTTGCCAAACGAAGCATGCAACACAACTTGCACCGGCCTGTGGGGGCTCAAGGTAGTGTCCAGGACGACCTCACAGCTCTTAACAGTTTTCCCAAGCCCCCCCGAAAACACAAAGTGGTCCAGGGAGGACGGGGGACCCTCGCCAAAGTGAGTGTGGCCCTCGGCCACCACAGGCAGCCCAACCAACTTTTCGGCGAACTTCGAACTGGCTAAAGTGCCTGGAACCATGTTGAAATCCCCTCCAATACAGAACGGAAGAAAGGGAAGAAATACGTTCCCCTATAATGGCCAGGAGATCGACATTGCGCTCAGACAACCCTTCAGAGTGATGGAGGTAAACAGAGCAGAGAGCGAAACGATCACCTCGCGGGAGGTGCACTATGCCAGCAGTCGCTCTGCCAACAGCAACCACCGCCCCCCCAGGGGGCTCATGAAGGCCGAGAAAGTCTCTGACGAGGATGCAAGTGCCAGCCGACGTGGAACCAGCGGCGGTCCCGTGGGCCGCAGTAAAGATGCCTTTCCACCCTTGGCGAGCACACCACGCCGAGGCTTGTGAGAGGTCTTCATCCTCGCGCATCCTGTGCTCCTGGCATAAGATGATGTGCGCAGGAGTCTTGGCCATGAGCTCCTTCATGGTCGACCATCGGTTGCAATTAACCGTGTGAATGCAAATCTCAAGACTGTCCAGAAGGGCCGAGCCGTGACCAACAGAAGCCTCAGGGGAGCCCGAGGCGACGAAACTCACCGAAGGGTCCGAGGGGCCGCTGAAAAACTCGACAGGACTGCTCGGCTGCAAATCGACGAGCACAGGATATTCCTCACACGGGTTGGCAAACCCGAAAAAATGCGCCTCGCACGAGGCAGCACTGTGAACAGCACGCGCCAGACTGGCAAAACCTGAGGCTAGCACCCGCTTGGCCCTCCAAGGGGTGTGCTTGAGCGCTCCACTGAGCGACGAGTGCGATCTCTTAAAGGCAGACGGTCGCTTCACGTGGGGAGGGGTCCAGCGGGAACGCCGAAAGGCAAAAGAGCTGCGACTGCACACCGAGGCCGAGCCAGATGTGACTCTGGTGGCACAAAGCTCACCAGGCCCGAAAACGGGTGCCCCCAGAGGCTGGAGGAGCGTCCTGAACCGAGATTCCAAGCTGCTTCGAGCAAAAAGTGGGTACGGCTCGTGGGGCCCTCCAGTTTCAACGCACGATTCCTGGAGGTACCCACGGCAAGACGGCAAACCCAGACAACCCCAGATACACTCCAGGGATCCAGGATGCAGTGAAAGAGGACCTGAGACCTCAGGCTCCTCGACTCCGAAAGAAAAAGCCAGCCCTACTCCTTCAGCAGCAGGCTGATGACACCCACGAGGGCGAGCGTCGACAGCAGCTCCAGCGGGTGCGGGCTCTGCTTGCCAGCCTAGGCAACTCTCGTCTCCGCCCCAAGGTACAAGGCCGAGGCCCAGAGCATTAAAGTCCCCTGCCGAGGGGAACGGAGAGAACATGTGCCAGGCTGGGCAAGTGAGCGTGCCGCTGGATTGAACGTGTTCACGATGAAGGCCCCCCTGCTGATGCTCACGCGGCAGCAGGGGGGGGTCTTGTTCAGGCTGCCCATGCTGAATGATCTTGGCGGCCCGCTGACGAAGAGCTGCCGACGCGGTAGCTTCAGCATCAACCTCTGGAAGTTGCTCTGCTGCTGCCGCTGGGCCAGTGGCAGCGACGTCTGCGGCAGACTCGGCATCTCCACCTCCATCAGCACCTTCGTCAGTCTTCCTCTTCTTAGCAAGTCGTCTGAGATGCTCCTTGTGTGCCTCCTGGATCTTCTTGGCAGTCTCGGAGGCCTGCGCGAACAGCCGCTGTGCCAACTGTTGGATGCCTTCTCGCAGCTGGTTGCCCCTCTTCTCGAGCTCCTCCTTGTCGGCCTCCGAGAGCTCGAAATCCTCGACGCCTCCAAGCAGCTCCGAGGGGTCAATGACCAGCTTGTCCGTGAAGGTCCCGTCCATGATTGACGACAGCGAACAAGGCACGACCTTGTCCTCTGGCACCCTCTGCAAGTCGGCCGCCGACGTCTGAGCATGAAGTGCGGCCACCAGTCGACGATGCTCACTGTCGGCCTGCTCACACTCCTCAGTGAACTTGGTGACCAAAGCACGCTGCTCCACCATCTGCACCGACCACTCCTCGAACCTCTGAACCGCGCCCTGCAACTTCCTCTCGAGGCCTCGCAGCTTGCTGTGGGCCATGGAAACCTGGTGCTGCAGGGTGGGCTCCTTGGCCACAGGTGGAGGCTTGGCCAGCTCACGATGTTTAGCCGCTCCCATAGCGTCTCCAGCCTTAGCCAGCAGCTCCGCCAAAGACGCGTGCTCTTCACGAGAAAGAGGTGCCTCTGGCTTGGTTGGACCACCTGGCGACTTGCCACCCTTGCCGCCACCATGGTCGCCTGGCGCGAAGGAGCCAGGTGGCCCACGAGCAGCAGCAAAGGGGGAGAACGGCAGGTTGCTGCTGAAGCCGGCCGACCAGACTCCCCCAGGCGTGCCGAAGGAAGTGGGCGTGTATGGCTGGAACGGGGTCCACTGAGAGCCACAATGCTTGCAGCGCGACCAGCGCATCTCGTTCTTCCTGCAGCCGCACGCCGAGCATGTCCAGAGGGCGGGAGGACCGTCAGGCTGAACCCCTGGAGCCCGAGCAGCCCAAGGAGGAAGAGGCGTGCCACCACTGTCGAACAGCGCGATCTCGTGCTCGAGGGCGGCCGCCGAGGGGATGCTCTTGCCGCCCTTGCCGCCGCCCTTGTCATACTGACCACCAGGGCCGCGCTTGCCGAAGCCGCCCTTCCCCATGGCGGCGAAATGATTATGAACTGTGAGGGTACGGCCCTCTCCGAAGCTGATTGACTCGCAGGCACGAAGTGCCGTTTTGAATCCTGCACCTGCAACGCTCAATGGCTTGAGCGCAAAACGGCTATCACGGAAGCTCCAGTCTCGAGGCTCGGGAAGCCTGAGATCGGTTTGCTCCTCGAGCCTGGATGACGCCGAGAATCGCCCTGAAGACCCAGTGCCGTCGGGCCAGTGCTCAGCCAGGCTGACGAGGGTTTGCACCGCACGGATGCTGCCACGGGCCAGGGTACAAAAGAGCTGTCAGCCCGGTTGTCTCGACGAGGATCTGCCGGGCCTTTGAAAGTTGACGAGCTGCTGCATGGCCTGGATGGCGCATGGATCTGGATGCCCAGAAGAGGCAACCCGGCCACGAAGACGAATGCGCGAGCACATCGGCGCTCACCGCACCGCCTGGCCGGCCGCAGGGAAACTGGCGAACTGGACCCAGTGCTGGTGCTCCTCCGCTATGCACAAGCTTTCTCCCAGAGCAGTCCAGCAGGACGATTGGTCGGCGGTGCCGTTCCTGCGGCCAGTCCGGCGAGAAAGCGGCAGAGCCGACCGCAGACCCAGTGCGGATGGCCCCCCCAGCGAGCTTCAGGACGATCAAACGGGGCCGACTGGAGAACGCCAAAGGGCCCTCCCATTATTACGTGGCGCTTCTCGTGCCTCCACGCTGCCCTTCGGCAGCGCCTACAAAGGCCATGAACGACCCGCGCGCTCGCTCGCCAGACGTCTGCAAAAGTCGCACCTCCCACAACTGGCAGGCAGGGCGTCGCACGCTGCAAGGCGAAGCTCTACCACCCGCGCAGCGACCTTTGGGTCGCCCCCGCGGGCCGAACGCCGCGCCAATCCCCAGGGAGATCGGGGGCCTGCTGGCTCGCGGGGCAAGGTCCAGCCGCAACCTCCACGGCAGGTGGCACGCATGCCCCCAGCTCGTGCGCGGGGGAGGGCGCGGGCCAGGCGGGGCGGGGTGAGGAGGGGGGAGGTCTTGGGGCCAATTCTCTCTCCCAGGGCCATCTCAGGACCATCGTGCAGAGGCAGGGGGGTCCCCGGGGGAAGCGACGAGCGAACGAGCGAGCGGCAGCGAAAAAACGGTGCCCCGAGCTCTAGAGCACAAACTGTGCAGCAAGAGAGTCGAGGAGGGTTCCGCGGCTCAGGGGCGGGGCGGGGCCCGAGGGGCCTGGGGGCGGGCTCCGCGGCACGGAACGCACAAGGCCAAGGGGGGCCCTGCGCCGGCGGAGGACGAGCGACAGTGACCAGGCGAGGGCTCCGAGGACCAGGGGCGGGGGCGGGGCCCAGAGGGGGGGGCCCGGAGCGGGGGCTCCGCGGCACAGCAGGGAGGGGAGGAGGAGGAGGAGGAGGAGGAGGAGAGGAGGAGGAGAGCAGGCGGGGGAGGAGGGGGAGGCGGGGGAGGAGGAGGGGAGGAGGAGGAGGAGGAGGAGGAGGAGGAGGAGCAGGGGAGCCCCAGGGGCGAGGACAGACGACCACGAGCATCGAGGGCTCCGCGGCCAGAGCGGCGGCGCCGCGGCCCAGAGGCCCAGAACGGACGATGCCAGCGGGGTCGGAGGGGGGGGGGGGGGGGGGGGCGAACGGCAACGAGAAGGACGGGTCGCGCGGGCCATGGGGGCTGGGGCGGCGCCCAGAGGTGCCAGGGGGCGGGCGCCGCGGCCCCGGACGGAAGAGGCCACGGAGCCCCAGGGGGGAGGGCGAACGACAGCGAAGAGAGAGGGTTCCCGCGGGGGGCGGAGCCGGGGGCAGGCCCCGCGGCCTGGCGGCGCAGGACGGACGAGGCCAGAAAGGCCCAGGGTGACGGACGAACGACCACAAAATGGAAAGGGCTCCGCGGCCCAGGGGGGGGGGGGGGGGGAGGGGGGGGCCAGGGTGAGGTCGGGCCTGTCCCCCTACAAGGGGATCTTGGGCGAAACATTGAACGTACCCAAGCAATACTCAAACAAATCGAACAGAAAAAATGCTCCAAAACATCGTTCACGATGCGGCCCAGCCAGGGGCGGGCTCCACGGCCGAGCGGCCCAGCACCGGACGAGGCCAGGGAGGCCCAGCCAGGGGGGAGGGCGAACGACCGCCAGACCAAGGATCCTGCGATCCGGGGGCGGGGGCGGGGCCCCCGGGGGGCCCCCAGGGAGGGCGGGGCGGCCCAGAAGCGAGGAGTCCTGGGAGCCCCCGGGGGAGACCCCCCCCACAAAAAAAAAACACAAAACGACAAAAACAAACAAAACAAACAAAACAAACAAACCCCCCCAATTATATATATATATATATATATATATTATATATATACATACTAGAACCACGCGCGCGCTTCGCGCGCGCTTAGGTTCTAGCTAGGAGGCGAGCTTGAGTCAACGAAAGTCGCAGGGAAGGGGGCAGGGGGAAGAAGGCCAGAGAGCGCTGAAGGATACAAATACTGGAACCCTCTTGTGATTTTGTGGGGGGCCTCGTCCGGCCGCTCGCTGGGAGTTTGACGTAGCTTCTCGGGAGCCTCTGAACCTGTCGGGGGCCTCCTGGAAGCAGGTTCGAAGCATTTTGGGGGCCGATTTGGGGCTTCTCGGGGCCTCCTTTGGGCCTCTTGGGGGTCTCCTGGGGCCTCTTGAGGGGCCTCCTTGGGGCCTCCTGGCGGCCTCTTGGGGCAGAAGGCTCGAGCTTGCGGTTCGTGGTCCCCCTCTGGGCCCCCTCTTGGGCCCGTCTTGGGGCCCTCTTGGGCCATCTTGGGCGCCTCTTGGGCCGTCTTGGGGCCCTCTTGGGCTGTCCTGGGGCCCTCTTGGAAGCTTCTTGGGCCGTCTTGGGGCGGTCTTGGAGGCCTCTTGGGCCGTCTTGGACGCGGTGAAAGCCCAAGATGCGAACATGCGAAAAATATACGTTTTCCCATGGGAATGGCACGATTTTTGTTTCTTGGACCTCTCTTGGGGTGCCTCTCGGAACGTCTTGGGCTGATTTTGGAAGCCTTTTGGCGCCTCTGGGCGGCGTTTTGGCGCCTCCTGGGATATGTTGGGCCGGAAGCTCGGAATTCGAGAGTGGCTTTCTCCTTCTGGGACCCCTCTCGAAGTCGTCTTGGGGTTCTCTTGGGCCGTCTTGGGGCCGTCCTGAGCCTCTGCGCGCCTTGGAGCGCTCCCGGAGGCCCTAGGCGTCTTGGAGGCCTCTTGGGCTTTGGACGCGTGAAAGCCCAAGATGCGAACATGCGATTCCCATAGGAATGGCACGATTTTTGTTTCTTGGACCTCTCTTGGGGTGCCTCTCGGAACGTCTTGGGGTGCTTTTGGGAGCCTTTTGGCGCCTCTTGGCGGCATTTTGGCGCCTCCTGGAGCCTCTTGGGCCGGAAGCTCGGAATTCGAGGTTGGCTTTCTCCGTCTGGGACCCCTCTCGAACTCGTCTTGGGGCTCTCTTCGGCCGTCTTGGGGCCGTCCTGGGCCACTCGTGCGCAGCCTTGGAGCGCTCCCGGAGGCCTCGTAGACCGTCTTGGGCGCCTCTTGGGCCGTCTTGGACGCGGTGAAAGCCCAAGAGGCGAACATGCGAAAAATATACGTTTTCCCATAGGAATGGCACGATTTTTGCTTCTTGGGCCTCTCTTGGGCTGCCTCTCGGAGCGTCTTGGAGGCTTCTGGGACCTTCTTGGTGTCATGACAGGCGTCTTGGAAGGCATCTGGAGCCATCGGAGCGCGTTCCGAAGCCGCCTGCGAACGATCTTGGACGGCGTCCGGCGGTCCGACGAGCCTCCGGGCCCCCCGGGGCCCACATTTGTGGTCGGGGTCCCGGCCCCGGGCCCCCGGACCCGGTGCGCCGTTATATGTATATATATATATATATATAATGTGTGTGTATAATATAATATTACATCTATTGTTTTTTAAGGAAAAAAACAAAAACAAAAAAAAACAAAAACAAAAAAAAAAAACGCCCCCAGGCTCGAAGGGGCAGGCTCCGCGCCCCAGAGGGGAGGGGGGGGGGGGGCGCGGAGCCCACCAATAGGAAGGGCGCCGCGGCCCAGCGGCCTGGAACGGACGAGGCCGGGGAGGCCCAGGGCGAAGTCGGGCCTGCTGTCCCCCTAAGCATACAGGGGGATCTTCGAGGAGAAATTAAGACCAGTCGAGCAATACCCAAACATGGTCAAAGGAGTACTCAAAAAATCGTCCCTCACTACTTGTTTTTTTACTATTTTGGAATACTCCTCCTGTAGAGGGACAGGCCAGACGTAAGCCCAAACACACGACAGCCAAAGAAGGGATTCCACGTCTCGGGGGCAGGGGCGGGGGCGGGGCCCCTGGGGGGCCCCAGGGAAGGCTGGGCCCTGCGGCCCAGAAGGGAGGAGGCCAGAGAGCCCCAGGGGGGAGGACGAACGACAACGAATACATATCTATATATATATATATGTATATATAGTAAAATAATGGATATTATGTTGAAAAATAGTGTGTAGATATGTATCATAGAAATTAAACTCCTTTATGGATAGATACATATACAGAAGAAGGAATAAGAGAAAACACAATAAACAAAAACAAAACCAACGTTCCGCGGACCAGGGGCAGGAGCGGGGCCCATGGAGGGGTGGGCTCCGCGCCGCCCTCCCAGGAGGCCGGAGGCCAGGGAGCCCCCGGGTGGGAGGCTCAGGGGGAAGGACGAACAACAACGAGAGTGAAGAGGTTGGAGCTCTAGAACACAACTGTGCAAGAGAGTTTGCACCAACTGCAGAATTCGCCACCGTGCCCGGGGCAAGAGTTGGAGTGCCCGCAGGTTCTTCGAGGTCTCGGCCTGCAACTAGAAAGTATCAGGGGCCCAGACATGTCCGGAGCTCCCGGGGGCTCCCGCTTGCCCTGGGCGTGTTCCGGCATGACTTTCCCCGAGCCCAAGGGGCCCAAATACGGGTCAAGAGAGCCCCAAGAGGCTCCCGAGACGGTCCGACAGGGCCCCGAGTCGGCCCGAGAGGCCTCCCGCTGTGGGCATTCAAGAGGCCTCTGACGTACAACCCAAGATGGCCTCCAAGATGTCTCCAAGACTGCCAAGATGGCCCCAAGATGCATCCAAGACGGCCCAGGATGCACCCAAGACGGCCTAAGATAGCCTCAAGATGGCCCAAAACAGCCTAAGAGGCCCCCAGGAGGCCTCCAAGACGGCCCAAGAGGCCTCCAAGAGGCCCTCCAGGAGGGCCCGAAGAGGCCAAAATCATTGATTTTCCTTAGGTGTTTGAAGGATTTTGACATTTGCTTTTTCTCGGCCTTCCGACGGCTCAAGACGGCCCCAGAGGCCCCCAAGATCGCCCCAAGATCGCCCACGAGGCCTCCAAGATGGCCCCATGACGGCCCAAGAGGCCCCCAAGACGGCCCCAGGAGGGCCCCAAGAAGCCTCCAAAGACGCCCAAGATGGCCTCTAAGACGGCCCCGAAGCGCCCCAAGAGGACCCCAAGTCGGCCCAGAGAGGCCCCCAAGACGGCTCCCGACGGAGTCGGACGTGCCAGGAACCCACCAAGATGGCCGAAGTTGGCTCGAAGCTGTCCCAAGACGGCCCAAGAGCCTCCAGGAGGGCCTCCGGGAAGGCCAGACAAGGCCAAAAACATATTTGTTCCTTAGGTTGTTGAAGGATTTTGGCATTTGCTCTTTTTCGGCCTTCCAACGGCCCGAGACGGCCCAAGAGCCCCAAAAGATCGCCCAAAGATCGCCCAAGAGGCCTCCAAGATGGCCCCAGAACGGCCCCAAGAGGCCCCCAATACGGCCCCAAGAGGCCCCCAAGACGGCCCAGGAGCCGTTCAAGACGCTCAAGATGGCCTCCAAGACGGCCCTGAGCATTCCAAGAGGGCCCCACGTCGGCCCAGAGAGACCCCACACACGGCTTCCGACGGCGTCAGACGGGCCAGGAGCCCACCAAGACGGCCGAAGATGGCCTTAAGATGGCCCGAGACGGCCCAAGAGGCCTCCAAGAGAACCTCCAGGAAGGCCCGAAAAGGCCAAAATCATTGATGTCCCATGAATGTTTGAAGGATTGTGGCATTTGCTTTTTCGGCAAAGATCGCCCAAGACGGCCCCAGGAGGCCCCCAAGACGGCCAAAGAGGCCTCCAAAACGCTCAAGATGGCCTCCAGACGGCCCAAGAGCCCTCCAAGACGTCCTCCAAGAAGGCCCGATAGTGTCAAAATGGCTCCAGACGGCCAAGATGACCTTCAAGATGCCCACGTGTTCCCCGAAGGCTTTCCAAACCGATTCGGGGAACACCTGGTCAGATAGCTTGGCAGGTCTGGCCTCAACGTTCGGCCACAGAGGCGCTTCCAAAAAGGCAGGGGGCGACGGTGATTCGCCGTAGGCGTCTTCGATAAGTTTGAATCCATCAAGAGCCACGGACGGAATACTGATGCGATACGCATCGGGATCGTTGCTTCCTCGAACGTCTTTTTCAGAACTTACACCACAATGCATCGAAGAGCACCGTGCGTTCACTGCTCTGATTTCTACGACGGCGCGCATTGGTGCTCAAGTATCGCTTGGTGCGCGCAGTCTCGTGAGGAAGAGGCGAGGGAGCGGGCAGGAGAGGGGAGACGGCAAGTGGGGCCATGGATCCATTAGCCGAGCAGGGAGGACACGTTGCAACCCTGCCGCTCGTCTCGAACCCCCTGGCGGACCACTCGCGCGTCCGCGGCGCCCTGGAAGCCTACCTCCGTGACGCAAAGGCTGGCACGAGAGTCCGCGATGAGATTCTGCGGCCGTGGGAAGAGGATGATGAGGAGGCCGGCAGGAGGAGGGAGAACAAACAACGGCGACACAACAAGAGCACCCTGAAGATAATGGTTCTATGAAGTGGAAGCCACACGTTGTTCGCCACTTGTGCAAGATAATGAAACGAGCTGTAGCAGTAGCAGCAGAAGCACGAACATAAACAAATAGGAGAGGATGACCACGAGTAGGAAGACTAAGACTGGGTGAGGTGGAGAGGAAGGGCGAGGGTAAATGGAGGAGAGGCGGGCCGATGAGAAACGGGCGGGTTATGAACATGGGGAGGAACACGTTCTTTTGAATTGGCTGCCTGCTAAGACGTGTTCGTCGAAGGCTGATTTATGCCAGAGCGCAGCACTATGAGATTCAACCAGAGGCCGTGATGGCTGGCCACAACGACCACGGGGAACTACCGAGCCTGTGCATTACCCGTGTGACCAAGTTGACAACAGGCAGTTCGGCACTCGTGACGGTGCGGTCACCTCGACAGGGCCGGCCGACCATCACGACTTGGTAGGTGTCGTCCGGGCGAAACTCGCGATGACGAAACCTGCGGCTGCACGGCGTCCCCCCGTCGGCCGCCGTCGAAGCTCGGGCGCGGCCGAAATTTCGCGTCCTCGTCTGCCTCGGGCAGGTGATCCCCGGCACTGCTGACGAAAGAAGCCCGGCGCCGACCTGCGACAGTTGCAGCGGCAATGAACACCCCAACCTCGGGGCACTCGCCGGCTAAACCTTGCGGGAACTCAACAGGGGAACATGGTAGATCGGCAGGCTGCTCCATGCCCCCCCCCCCCCGCACTCGGACCAGGCTGCTCGGCAGTGAGCTGATGGTTCCACGCGTAGGCCTCGAATCAAATGGAAATCACATTGCAGCTCGCCGTTTCTGCCTGGTAGATCAAGTGGCTGACCTTGGCGACCAGAGTATGGATGTTATAGATCAGCAGGCAGACAATGCTTCCTGGGCCAAGGTAACGCCGCAGCGCGTGGACCTCGCAGATTAGCTGGTGGACCTGGTAGCTCGGCGCACGGATTGTCATACATTGGGCCTCGGCACCCGAGAAGTCGGCCGTGTGTCTCAACCGTTGGACCGCGTCGATCTGCACGCGGGTGCACCGATCAACGATAACCAACAGAACACATGGATCCAATGCCGCACCCGCGGGCCGAGCCGGAGTCCCGAGGCACGGCGCCCGAGGACGGAGCACGGTGTGTTGGAGCCTCGCGTCGCAGCGAAGGCGACGGCGATGATCGAGACGACTCGGACCGCCGGCGCTGGCGACTCGCGGCGGCGGTGTTGCCCGTGATGGGGGGCCTGGAAATCGGCACCAACACCAAGGCAGGGGGCTGCCTCCACATGGGGGAGATGATCCTAGATTTCGGTGTTGGTGGGAAATATTTCGGCCACCTCGGAAGCCATAATATGACCACCATCACCGAGATCGGGATCTTTCGTCCCTCGCTGGGGGAACACCGCCGACATTGGTGTTGGTGTCAACCTCTAGGCCTGCGATATGATGTTGCACATCACGCCGAAGACCGCGGCGGGGAACCCTCGACGCTCCTCGTTCCTCTGGACGGCTGCCCTCTGCGTGCAGTGATGATGGCACCGGACTGCGAGAACGTGCTGCAGCAGCAACAAGCAGCGCATGATGGCAGAAAGTCAACCCGTGGTAAGACTACACCCACTGAATAGCGTGGCCAGACCCAGGTGCCGACACCTCAGACGAAAAGATGTTTGGAACGCTTCTCACATGCAGGATAGGAACGAACCGAGAGCCCAGCAACTCTCCCGAATATCCGCAGCGCTCACATCGTAGAGCCGGGGTGCTGAAAGATGGTACGATAAATGAGGAGCGGGCCCCGTTTCGACCCCAGCAGCGCCTGCGCGCACGAGGAACAGCCATGGAAGGATCTAGGGAGCATCGAGCACCTTCCGATTCCAAACTGTTCCTTGCATCTGAGTCTTCACTGTAGACGTGGGAGGTATCAAAGAATTGGTAGTCCCCCAAGTGTCACGCAGCATGGCCCCACACGATCTCACGTACACACTGGCATGATATCAGATGAATTATGATAGCTAGTTGCGGTGGAAGCAGAATGTGCAGTGGGGCCGCGGGAGGTACTTGAAACGAAATGTAAACTGAGGAGGCGATGACCAGGCCTGCAGGGGGGAGGGGGGGGGAATATCGGCAGCGACGCACAGTTTGCTGAGCTTATCGCTTCCCCCCCCCCAGGCCCCAGACCCACCCTCCGCGTCTCTACCACCTCGGCGGCTTTGCCACCCTTGGCGCTACCTGGTCATTCAGCGTTGCCCTGCTGGCAGATTGACTACCTTCCGGACCGCCCCAACCCAACCCGAAGTCTACAGTTTAACCCGAAGTCTAGAACTTCGGGTTGGGGGGGGGGGAGCGCGAGGGACAGCGTGGAAAGGGAAGCAGGGGAGGCGGCAGGGTGCATGCGGGGGGAGGCAGGGAGGAGGCGAAGAAGGACAGCACGAAGGGGGGGGAGGGCTGAGAAGAGGACGGAGCGAGAGCAGGAGCGCGACGAGGGGGGTGAGAGCCCGGACGGGGAGAAGGGGCGCGAGGAGCGGGCGAGCGCGGGAGCCGCAGAAGCAGCGGCCAGGAGGCGAGGCGCGGCAGGCCGAGGGGGGGGCGAGGGGGAGGCACTGCTCATGCGCGCGGGGGGGGGCGAGGCGCCGAGCGCCCGTATGGAGGCGAATGAAGGGCGGGCGACGGCGGGGAGGCCGCGGGGCCCGAGGAGGAGCGGGGAGCGCTCTGGATAGGAAGGCACCAACTATACACCAACACCGATCCTGGCCAGGATCACCCTGGGCCCAGGATCGGTGTATACGCCCTCCTGCCTTGCGCAAGAAGGCATATACACCGATCCTGGGCCCAGGGTGATCCTGGCCAGGATCGGTGTTGGTGTATAGTTGGTGCCCTCCGATCTGGAGGTCGCACCGCCAGGCCAGCCGGGCAGCTGCTCCCGGAGCCTTCTGTTGCATCCTCGGGGGACCCTTTTGTCTGTCCCGTCGCGGCCCTGCCCGCGTCGAGGCCGTGTCGGATCCGTGCCGGACGCGTCAGATCCGTGCCGAATCCGTGTCGAATGCGCGTCGACTCCACGCCAGATCCGCGTCGAGTCCGCATCGAGCACGCGCCGGGCCCCCCAAAAGACACCAAGGTTTTGGGACAGGCGAGGTCCCCCGAAGATGCAACAGAAGGAGTCCTGCCAGGGAGCCGGCTCCCGGGGCCTCCTTGCAAACCGGCTCCCGGGGATGGTGCGCGCTGGCCATCGCTCGGACGTCCATTCCCTGTGTTTTTGTTCGGTTTCGTGCGTGTTTTTTTCGCCAAACGGTCAAGGATGCTCCTCGATGGTCCTCGCCGAAAAAAATGCACACGTCCGAGCGATGCCAGGCGCAGGGCGGGCGCTCCTTCGTGTGCGTGGACATGCTCGAGAACACGAAGAAGGGGCGCCCCTGCTCGTCGGCGGCGAAGCCGACGATGCTTCCTGGCTGCAGGAGGCAGAATTCAATTCCCGCAGCGAGGAGTCGAGGATGCTGATGGGCGCGCGCGTATGATTCTATCGACTACCGTCCCGCACTCTCCCACTCGCCTCCCCTGCCGAGGCCAGACTTATCCACCACCCTCCGCGTATTGCGCCGCGAGGCCAGACTCATTCTGCACGATCGTTCATCCTAAATCCACCGATGCTGTGGACGCGTGCGTGGGAGGGACTTATTCTGCACGATCGTTCATCCTAAATCCACCAATGCTGTGGACGCGTCCGTGGGAGGGTCCTGGGGAGATCGGCTCCAGACGGTCCTGGAAGATGCTTTTGAATTCGAAGCTCCTCCCCGATGTCCCTGCGGCCACCTGGGGCTCCCCAGGCTGGACCGAGGTGAATCGAAAAGTCGTAACCGAAACGAACGGGAGTCTCAGGCCCAACCTCGGCACTTTGGGAAGTCTTGCGGGCCGTCTTGGAGGTCATGGGGGGGCGGTCCACGAGGCCAACATCGGCTGCAACACATGCTTCTGCATGACCTTAACGTTCTCGCACGAGTTTCCAACACGGCCTAAGAACCCCGGAGACCAGCCCAAAATGGCCCGAGAGGACCCCACGAGGCCTCTGCCCCACATCCCAGAAACGGTGGCGGGATGCCCCGAAGACAACCTGATCCGCCACCCCCTGTCGGAGGTGAGGGGGTGAGATCGAAGTGGAACGGAGAGCCACCCTACCGGGAAATCGGTTTCGGTCCCGTGTTCGTGCGTGCGGTGCGTGCGGGCGAGGCGAAGCTGCGTGGGCGGGCGAAAAGAGTAATTATCATAGTGATGTTTGGCGTGCAATGTTGTTTTACTGTGCTGAACCTGTTCCCAACGGCCTTCGGATTGATCCGTCGGCCCGACGGGAAACCAAGATCCGGACGGGCAGAACAAGCGCTTCGCCTGAGACATCCTCACAACTGGAGACGATGGCCTCCAAGACGGCCAAGATGGTCCAAGATGGCCTCGGAGACGGTCTCAAGACGCCTGCAAGATGGGCTCAAGGCCGAAGATGCCCCCCAGACGGCCCAAGAGGCTCCCAAAACGCTCCAAGAGGGCTCCAAGAGCGCATCCAAGAGGCCAAAATCCTTATATGTGTCGCCTTTTCAAGCTTCCGCGCTCCAAGACGGCCCCAATAAACACTCTAAATCGCGTCAAAACGGCCCAAGAGGACCCCAAGATGCCCGCAACCCGGCCAAAACGGGCCCCAAGAGCCCCCCCCCCCCCTCCCCCCCAAGACGGGCTCAAGACGGCCGCCGAGACCTTCCAAACGGTCTTGAAGCGCCCAAGGAGGGACCAACGAATGCCCAGAAAGGCCCCCAAGACGCCCTCAGAAGGCCAAGAGGCCCCTGAGAGGCCTGCAGAGCCCCCCGAGAGGCCCCCAAGAGGCCCCAGGAAGCACCAAATAAGCCCCTCAGAGACCCCCAAGAGGCTCCCAAGAAGCCCCCAGGAAGCCCCAAGACGGCCTCAACAGGCCTCCACAGGGCTCCTCCTCCTCCTCCTCCTCCTCCCTCCTCCTGATCTCCTCCTGTCTCCTCCTCCTCCTCCTCCTCCTCCTCCTCCTTCCTCCTCCTCCCTCCTCCTCCTCTCCTCCTCCTCCTCCTCCTCCCCTCCTCCGCCTCCTCCTCCTCCTCTCCCCTCCCCCTCCTCTCCTCCTCTCCTCCCCCTCCTCCTCCTCCTCCTCTCCTCCTCCTCCTCCTCCTCCTCCTCCTCTCCTCCTCCTCCTCCTCCTCCTCCTCCTCCTCCTCCTCCTCCTCCTCCTCCTCCTCCTCCTCCGCCTCCTCCTCCTCCGCCTCCGCCTCCGCCTCCGCCTCCGCCTCCGCCTCCGCCTCCGCCTCCGCCTCCGCCTCCGCCTCCGCCTCCGCCTCCGCCTCCGCCTCCGCCTCCGCCTCCGCCGCCTCCTCCTCCTCCTCCTCCTCCTTCTCCTTCTCCTCATTCCTCTCCTCCTCCTCCTCCTCCTCCTCCTGCTGCTCCTCCTCCTGCTGCTCCTCCTCCTCCTGGAGTCGGTCTTGGGGAGTCGGTCCTGGCGGGCTGTAGTCAAAGCATGCCCTGGGTAAAGTGCTACCTGTACGGAGTTTTGGAGAAGGCTCACAATAGGATCCCTCGAGGCCCTGGAGATCTTCCACCTGGTCGTGTTCCCATCAGGTCATATGTAGATGACATCACCCAGTATCTGCAAGGTACTGCTGAGTATATCTGTCGCTACCTGCCGCAGGCTGCTGCTTCCTTCCAGCATGATATTTCTGAGCTTGGATGCTTTCTCAGCTCCAAGTCGGTCGCCGTCGCCTCGTCCGTGGAGCTGCAGCGGCTCCTGGAGGAGGAGTTTAAGAGGCATGGTGTCTCTAGTCAGTTCGCGCCCAATGTGAAGGATCTCGGTTCGGTCACTACCGCCCACAAGAGGAGGGCCACGTGGAAGATCCAGCAGCGCCGTGCCATATCGTTTCGGCGTGGGCGGAACTTAGCATACCTTGCTAGGCTTTGTGGGGGAAGTTTTTCAAACCTGGGATCCTCTCCGTGGGAACTTGGGGACATGCTCTATTTGGTCTATCACCCGGGGCCCTGCGCCAGATCCGATCATCGGCTGCGGCATGTTCTGGGTTCTGGTCCTCTGGGGCGTGTACCACCACAGTGTTGAGAGTGTTGCATGACACCAAAGATGACCCAGTTTATCGGTTGCGTATTGAACAACTTACTCTGGTTTCGGAAGTTTGGGTTCCCCTTTTCTGAAGGTCTTCGAGCTGGAGTCCGAAGGGTTTGGGAGTCCCTCAGGCAGAAGATGATAACAGTCTCCCCGTCTGATAGGTGGCGCCAGGTTCGTGGCCCTGTTGCTGCTCTTTTTGCTACTGTTCTCGACCTAAATTGGGACCCTCGCCAAGTTGATGAGTGGCATGTTGACGGAAATCAACCATTGAGAATGACATCGCTAGATTTCCGTTATCATGTCACTGCTGCTGTCCGTGCTAAGTGTTCGGGCCCAGGCCAGTCAGCAGTATTGCGGGCAAGGGCTCGCTACTGGTGCCGATCTGACTGCGTTTCGTGCCAAGCATAAGAAGTTGCTGGACGACGGCGACTACAAGAGTGGTGCTCTTCTTGCGACGATTGTGGTTGGTGCATGCTGGCCAGAGAGCCGTCTTGAGGATAGTGGGTATCTAACCTCGGGCAAATGTTTCCGTTGTGGAGACGAGCGTGAAACGCCTCTTCACCGATGCCGGGGCTGTCCTTCCAATGCGTTGCTACTATGTCCCAGCATTTCTGGCAGCGAGTATCTTGTCGAGGGTGCTCAAAATGCAGATCCAGCTAGTGCCTTCTGCACTCGCGGGGTCGCATCAGTGGATGCCTCATGTGGTCACCTACCTCCTCCACAGGCGAGTGTTTGGAAATGGGGTACCTTGAGGGCTCAGCTACGTGTTCCAGGAGGAATGTGGGGCCTTGATGGCTCTGGTGGAAAGTATGCTACTGATAAACGGTTTCGTCGATGTGGGTGGTCGATCGTGAGTTTGGGCTTCCCCGACGGGCTCTCCCTCCAGCTCAATGCAGTAATGTGTGGTAGTCTCCCTACTGCCGAACAGTCGAGTCCTCGTGCTGAACTCTATGCGTTCCTCATGGTGATCACGCATACTGTTGATGATAGATTATGTTATTCTGGTTATCTGCCCTTGGTGAAAGGCTCAGGCAGCCACGAGCTCAGGTAGTTGCCAGTAGTACCATGCTCGATCTGTGAGTTCGGATCTGGTCGGCTCTCGATGATCGGGGCCCTGGTCGAGTCGAGGTCCTGTGGATCAAGAGCCACTCGACGGCCCAACAGCGGGCCCAATTCGCCATAGGGGAGGAGGAGTTTTTCCTTGATTGGCGTGCTGATTAGTTTGCTGCATGGGCTGCGGAGCGGTCGGCCCCCACCCCAGAGCAGATTGATCTAATTCAGTTTGTTGATAGGAGAACTTCTCACACGCTCGATCGATTGTTGGCGATCCACAAGGAAGTAGTCCAGGCCGACCCAAGGAGGACTTCTAACAGGCTCGGCCGCCCGCCGCCACGCCCACCTCCTATCCCCTCCTTCCTTGTCAGGAAACAGAGGTTGCGGAGTGCTGGCCATGATGAGCCGAGAATGTGCGGATCGTTTTTGAAGTGTCAGATGTGTGCGCGTAGGTTCAGTCTGAAGGGTCGTGTCCAGGACTTTCGTCCTGGAACCTGTCCTGGCCCTGCCCACCTCGCTTCTGACCCGCTCACCCACCCTCTCTATCCAGGTTGTGCCACGAACCACCGATTGATAGTGTTGCGAGGTGTTTTGTAGTGTGCCCATTGTGGTGCTCACGCATCTGCGAATATTCAGAGTCTTGCCCGACCTTGTAAGACGGGTCGCCCCCCCACGAAGGCTGGGGCTGAGGTGCTTTCCCGTCTTGAGAGGGTGGTGCCCCCCAAGAGCGGAGGTAAATTCCCGCATGCTGCGTGAATGGAAGGCGTGCCCAGGCTTGACCTGGTCTCCACGAGCTTTCTGATCTCCTCCTCCTCCTCCGCCTCCTCCTCCCCCTCCTTCTCCCCCCTCTTCCTCCTCCTCCTCCTCCTCCTCAGCCGCCGCTTCTGCTCAAGCCACCTTTTCAGCGGCCAAGCAGGCACCCCGCGCAGAGCAGCTCCGCCCGCCGAGGGCGGCTTCCATGACATGCCAGCCTGGCTGGCCTCCATATTCTTCATGACGATCTGGATCATTATGCCGTTCCTCCGAGGGGGAGTATCGCATCCTATCTCGCTGCTGGCGCTGCATCGCCGCCTCGTGATCAGCCACACCCACAGCGCCACGGGCGAGCAGCTGCCCCCGGCTATGCGTTGGCGACTGCGCGACGCCAGCTCAGAGATCGACCAGCTCAAGACTCTCAAGCACGAAGTCTACAAGTGGGGCTATGGCCGCGGACCACTCACCAATAGTCATGAGGGAAGGGAGATCATGGTGAGCTCCCAGCGGTTCGGTCTGTCTGCGAGCCTTCGTCGATATCAAGAGCCCGCCCAAACAAATACAAAGATACGCTGGCGCTCTCCGCTACCAGAGGGGCGACTGCGACCTCGCCTTCATCGCGGCCCACTTCTTGCCTCGCTCGGGGCTAGCGGCAAAGTCTATCCAGTGGGTCACGACGGACATAGAGACGCACACGTGGATCAACAGTACGCTTCATGCCATACCGACGAGCAACACACCGTCGATAGGCATTGACTTCAAAGATCATCAATACGGAGCTGACGGACTCATTGCAGATGAAGCACATGAGGCCCTCGGAGTCTCACAACTACACGGCCGGCCAGGTGAAACAGCAGCCTCCTGCTATAACATGTTGGGCGTTCAGGGATTCCGCCTCCCGAATACCTTCTGGAAGACTGGCCCTACCTATTTTGGTGCAGCTAAACAAGCTACGAGACCTGATTACCTAGAGGTTCCCCCAGGGCTATTGCAGAATCTCCAGGCAAGCGGTATTTTGTGCAAGGCAGTGAAAACGGTTCAGCAGCTCAAGTACAGCGTGCCGAGGGACCCCGAGCCACTCGTCGCCAGGGCCGACATCGACATGCACAATATCTTCTCAGGCCTTCTTCGGACGTTATGGGATTACGACAAAATGGCAGAGCCACTTCCGACTGCTGATTATCGCAATGAGTTCATGTCAACCCTCGCGACCTCACTGGAACACCACACAGATACCATCCGCGAGCTCTACGAGCAGGGCACCACATACGACCAGGGGAAGTTTCGGATTGACATGCTCAAGACCACAGCCAAGCCCTACGTCGAGAGAAAACAAAAAAAACCTGGTGCCAGCAAGCAGCTCATGGCAGAGAACCCCCAGCTTCTGAAGAAAGGTGCGGAGCTACGCAAGCAGTACATCGGAGCAGGGATTGATATTGTCATCGCAGAGAAGCTGGACACACTCACGAGAGCTATCAAGAAGCAGAAGCAACTTAGAGACGCAGCACGCAAGAGAGCATCAGAGGCACAAATCTCTGAGCCATGGCAAAAAAGGCAGCACGACGACAGACATCAACTCAACAAGTGCATAGCAGGCACCATTCATGGCAAGAGGAACCGCAACAACTACAACAAGGCAACCCGTTCGAGACCGAGCCTCGCCGAGAGGACTACGCACGGTGCACTCAATGGCGATCATGGAGGATTTCAGGCTCAACCTTTCGACTTCGAGGAAGAGAAAAAGCTGCACCTGGCCGCCTACGAGGACCGCGACGACGACGTCAAGCAGCAGATCAAGCACGAGTATCACGAGGAGAAGGAGTACCTGGGCACCTTGTACTACGGAGACAAGAAGCGGCTCAAATACTTCAATAAACAAGCTCTAG
This sequence comes from Prorocentrum cordatum, assembly GCA_963575745.1. Classification (NCBI taxonomy): domain Eukaryota; class Dinophyceae; order Prorocentrales; family Prorocentraceae; genus Prorocentrum; species Prorocentrum cordatum. Next base: position 133,886 of record CAUYUJ010014371.1, on the reverse strand, counting down.
TCCCCGAATGGTCGTTGCCAGCTGACACTTCCCAGATCACCCTGCAGCCTACAGACACCAAAAAGAAAGCCGCAGACCCAAGGCCTCGGTTTCTACGAGGAGCAGATGGAGGCGCCGCCGCGGACCGTTCAATGTCTCGAAAGCCTACTTCATCATGGCTACCGTGTCGACTTCGCTCCAGTGGGCGCTCATCACAGCCTAAAGTTCACGCTCGACAAGCTGAACGCCCAGCCCTCAGCCCCAGGATCGCGTATACTGCACATGTATTGGCCACTCAGGCGCTACGTGTACTGTCAACTACACTGCCTGTCTCTTCCTGGACACGATCAAAGCAGCGACGGTACTGCTCACAGTCTAACACATCAAACTCAGCAAGTGCTTCGACTCCTACTCAGCGTAGCTCTCGCTGTTCGTGCAGGGCGCATGGACGGACGCGGAGAACGTGGAGGAACCGATGGAGGAGCAGCTGCAGTGGGCCAGCTTCCAGGATACCATTCACCGCGCACTACTTCACATTGGAGCAGTGGTCAAGGAGGGCAAGGCACCAGCGGGAGACAGGGCTGGTGAGCTGGCTGCCTGGTTTACAAGGTATTGAATATGTATGGAGGCCGACTATCTACGCCATGGTCGGTTTCAAGCTCGGCGTGCGCGACGCCGTGAGCTGAGTGAAGGCGCCCGCGCAGTGCGGGCGACGGCGGGGGCTTGAGCAAGAGGCACGCGCAAGACTCCGCCCCCGAAGCCGCTCTTCTTCTTCTTCTTCTTCTTCTTTTTCTTCTTCTTTTTCCTCCTCCTCCTCCTCCTCCTCCTCCTCCTCCTCCTCCTCCTCCTCCTCCTCCTCCTCCCCCCTCCGCCTCCGCCTCCTCCTCCTCCTCCTCCGCCTCCTCCTCCTCCTCCGCCTCCGCCTCCGCCTCCGCCCCCGCCTCCGCCCCCGCCTCCGCCTCCACCTCCTCCTCCTCCTCCTCCTCCTCCTCCTCCTCCTCCTCCTCCTCCTCCTCCTCCTTTACATTCCCCTCCTGAACATTCCCCCACGAGCCTCCACAGCGGCCGAGGAAGCACACAGTCTGACAGCCTGGCCTGCCCTGGGCCCAGCGATCGGCCGCACGGGCGTCTCCAAAAAAAACCAAAATGGGCGGCGGTGGTCCTAGGCGTCTTCGACAGGACCGCGCGGGCCACGCGCGCGCGCTCGTGCGCACCTGGGAAACAGAAGTCCCTCGCGCGTCGTCGTCGTCGTCGTCGTCGTCGTCGTCGTCGTCGTCGTCGTCGTCGTCGTGCCCCCCGCCCGTGCGACGCCCCAGGGCCCCAGGCCCCTCGCCGCGGGCACCCCCCCGTGCGCGCTGCAGAAAAGCACAGTCGGGTGTTGGTGAAGGGGCCCCAGGACACACACACACACACCACTTCCTGTATTTTCCTATATTTTCTGGGGATGAATTGTGTCTGTGTGTTTTTTTCCCTCCTGAGTTGGGTGGGCCATAGCATCGCCGTGGAACGGAGCGCCCCCCACTCTGGGAAACTGGATTCGGCTCCGCAGTCGCGTCGCGCGTGCGAGGCGAGGCGACGCTGCGCGGGCGCGCGAGAGGAATGATCCCGCCGTCGCTGGGGCGGCTCGGATGCAAAAGTCTGGCCCTCCAGTGGGCGCGCGGTGGCTGGGGGTCTCCCGCCAAGGTGTCTCGCGGTGTCCCGATGGGATCCCACGGTGTCTCGCCGTGGGCGCGCGGAGGGAATAATCCCGCCGTTGCTAAGGCGACTCGGATGCAAAAATCCGGCCCTCCGGGGGCAAACGTCGTATAGGAGTAAACTTCCCGCGTCAAGCCTGTCCAATAAAGTCATGCAGGCCACGCGCGTGCGCCCTCGCGCCCAAGTCGAGATCATTCAACGCCCAGTCGTTTGAGGGTATTTCAACGTTGAGCTCTCCAAAATCTTGTTCGCGTGCCCCCCTTGCGAAGGCCATCAGGCTGCGAGGAACACCAGTTCTAACTTCCGTGTCCCGGTAATTGCTCCTGCGGTAATTGCTCTTGCGCTTCCATGATCATGGCAACTCGCCTGGCGATCGTTTCTGCGTTGGCTGGTGGGGATATTTTTTTACAGCCGCAGGCGGAAGCGCCAGCGGCGGAAGGTCGCGAACGGGCCGCGGACGCGACTAAATTACCTAACGCGCGCGGGGCCGCGGATCAGGCGGCTCACGACAGCGTCCAGGGAGGCGAAGACGATGCAATCCAGGTGCCATGACAACCCATGAACGGGCATGCAGGTGCGTCCAACAGGCCTGAGGTAGGCAACGAGACCACCTAGCGCAGCCAAAATGGCGCGAAAACGTTCCAACGTCCGAAGGCGGACAAGGGAACGACCGAGGACGCCAGCCCCAGCCTGTCGGGTAGCACAGAGGTCGGGGTGGTAAGTCCAACGACGATCCCGACGGCGGCAGCGAGCCGCGGCGTCAGCGACATCAAGGTGTATCCATGATCCGAGAAGACTACCACACCAAGACGTATCGGCCCAGACCCAACGGGTGGAAGGGCACCTGATGCACGCTCCCGTCGAAACGCGGCGCGTGCACAACACAGTGTCACAGTGCAGTCCAAAGAGACGGAGAGCACAGGCGGAACGAGACCGTGTATACCCAGGCAAGTCCCACAAAGCCACTGATCCAAGGTCGCGGTAGGAAGCCGTCCAGCAATGGGAGTCCAGAGGGCACCGATCCATGGAGCCTGAAGGGTACCACAGGCTGACTGGGGACAAGGACCAACTGAGAAGCAGACGGCGAGCCAGCCGCAACGCAAGAAGCGCATCCAGGGTGTGGAGAATGATGACAAGACAGAACATCCACACCTGAGATGCGACAGCCCAGATCCGACGAGTGGAAGGGGTGGAAGAGCACGATACACGGCAGACCCCTAGGAGTGTGCACGCTGGTGGGGATACGCGGAACGTCAAGATTCCTGGTATGTCGCACGATGTAGAAACTTCAGCGGATGCTGTCGCAACAACAGTATCGAGGAGCGCAGTGGGAACCAGACATCCAACGAACCGAGGTCCTGCCGGGAAGCCCTCGGTGCTGGACTTGCAGGAGACCGTGGAAAGCGTGGCGAACCCTTTCGGCTGCGCCATGATCCCTCGGATCTCCTTCCGCCCCGCGGCCGCGGACGGTCGGATGCTCGAGAGCGGGGATGGTAAGGAGTATCAGGTAGGGGTGGAAGGAAGGGAGCACATGCAGGCATGCGGCAGGGAGGGGCAAGGACAGCAAGGATGGAGGGCGCAGAAGCAAGGAGGGCGCGGGCGGCGTTAACGGCAAGGACAACCACGCGCCGGGCAGAGGCAGGGTGGGCAAGGGGAGGACACGGACGGACATGGTGTAGTGGGTACAACAGAGGGAAGGGCAAAGAGGTGCAGAAAGGTTTGGAGAGGGCGGCAACCGGCACATTGGGGTCGGAAGGGGAGCAGCTGAACACTTCCCCGTCCCTGCCGTCGACGGCACGCCCTCACCGCCGACACCCCATGAGTACCAGGAGCGGCGCGACGATAAATGAAAGCAGCTGAGCGCCGCGGCCAGCGCGCGGGCTCAACCACCTCTTCCTCCTCCTCTTCCTACTCCTCCTACTCCCCCTCCTACCCCTATGACTATCACAACAACTACTGCACCTACTATCACTACAACTACCACTACCACTACCAACACGACCGCTACCACTACAACAACCATTACCACTACTACTGCTACTAATGCTAATGCTACTGCTACTGCTACTGCTACTGCTACTGCTACTGCTACTACTACTACTACTACTACTACTACTACTACTACTAATACTACTAATACTCCTACTCCTACTACTACTACTACTACTACGACGACGACGACGACGACGACTACGACTATTACTACTAAAAC
>CAUYUJ010014371.1:120000-122500 GCA_963575745.1 Prorocentrum cordatum | reverse complement strand
TGTTTCGTCATCTGCGAGTCGGCCTGGGACGGTCCAGAATCCATGGCGGGATCGCGTTGGGGTGGCATCATCCTGGGTCCACTGGGCGTCATTGTCCGTGGCCTGAGGCATTCCTGGAAGCATGCTGTGGCCATGGGGCGTCTTGGGATCGCGTGCGTTCGAACGCTGAGCTCGCGCGCGCGACTTTTCATCTTGCCGACGGGCTTACATACATATGATTCCTCTTGCGAGTTTCCAAGGAAACTTTCGTTGGGGCCAAGCCTGTCCGAGCCCCCGCATGCCCGTTGTCATTTTGGCTCCAGATTCACTGGTGGGAGGTTGGGGACCTCGAGGACCTGAGGAACAAGCGGCCCGCTTTGGGAAGGACCGCCTGGACGGTCAGACTCAAGAGGTTGCTCAAAACTCAGAAGGCGCAGACTGTCGCCAAGCGGAAGTTTCAGAACTTCAAGAAAGTGTGCAAGGTCGTTTCAGGAAGGGGGCGCACTCGGGCCTCTGACGCGCGTTGGCCATGACGCCGACTTGTCCCACTGCCGAACTGAATTGCCATCCCTGTCGCGCGGGATGTAAAAATCCACGCATCGGCCCAATGAAAGTTCCTGGAATTTTCATCACGACGCTGGCCGGCGGAAGTCAACGGAAGTAAAACGAGGCGGAAGACGGGGGAAGTCCGCCGGAAGGCTTGCCAGTGTCAGCGGAAGTAAACGTCGCCCCTGCCGAAGAAGCCTAGCAATGTTGTCTTCCTCCGTGGGCCGGGCGGGATCCCGCCTGGCTTATTCCGCTTTAATATTATAAGTTTAGTTCAGGGCGATCAAAATCCCACCCATGAAAAATGGGGTAGACCAAAATCCCGGGCCGTTCACGGATCCCACCATGCTGGGATCGGCTCGAAGTAAGATGGGGCTCATAAGTTGCAGTATTATTGCCGTGTTGGGGTCGTCTGGAGGTCATCTTGAGATCATATCCCGGTCATGTTTGGATCACGCAACCATCGCGTGGCCATTATGAGGCCACCCTGGGTGCGCTTGGATCCATCTTGTTGCCATCGGGCCATCTCGGCGTCACGCGTTGCTCATGTGTTTCGTCATCTGCGAGTCGGCCTGAGACGGTCCAGAATCCATGGCGGGATCGCGTTGGGGTGGCATCATCCTGGGTCCACTGGGCGTTATTGTCCGTGGCCTGAGGCATTCCTGGAAGCATGCTGTGGCCATGGGGCGTCTTGGGATCGCGTGCGAGCGAACGCTGAGCTCGCGCGCGCGACTTTTCATCTTGCCGACGGGCTTACATGCATATTATTCCTCTTGCGAGTTTCCAAGGAAACTTTCGTTGGGGCCAAGCCTGTCCGAGCCCCCGCATGCCCGTTGTCATTTTGGCTCCAGATTCACTGGTGGGAGGTTGGGGACCTCGAGGACCTGAGGAACAAGCGGCCCGCTTTGGGAAGGACCGCCTGGACGGTCAGACTCAAGAGGTTGCTCAAAACTCAGAAGGCGCAGACTGTCGCCAAGCGGAAGTTTCAGAACTTCAAGAAAGTGTGCAAGGTCGTTTACCAGAGGAAGGGGGCGCACTCGGGCCTCTGACGCGCGTTGGCCATGACGCCGACTTGTCCCACTGCCGAACTGAATTGCCATCCCTGTCGCGCGGGATGTGAAAATCCACGCATCGGCCCAATGAAAGTTCCTGGAATTTTCATCACGACGCTGGCCGGCGGAAGTCAACGGAAGTAAAACGAGGCGGAAGACGGGGGAAGTCCGCCGGAAGGCTTGCCAGTGTCAGCGGAAGTAAAAAAATTGCCGAACATGAAAGTAACCCCGAAGAAGCCTAGCAATGTTGTCTTCCTCCGTGGGCCGGGCGGGATCCCGCCTGGCTTATTCCGCTTTAATATTATAAGTTTAGTTCAGGACGATCAAAATCCCACCCATTAAAAATGGGGTAGACCAAAATCCCGGGCCGTTCACGGATCCCACCATGCTGGGATCGGCTCGAAGTAAGATGGGGCTCACAAGTTGCAGTATTATTGCCGTGTTGGGGTCGTCTGGAGGTCATCTTGAGATCATATCCCGGTCATGTTTGGATCACGCAACCATCGCGTGGTCATTATGAGGCCACCCTGGGTGCGCTTGGATCCATCTTGTTGCCATCGGGCCATCTCGGCGTCACGCGTTGCTCATGTGTTTCGTCATCTGCGAGTCGGCCTGAGACGGTCCAGAATCCATGGCGGGATCGCGTTGGGGTGGCATCATCCTGGGTCCACTGGGCGTCATTGTCCGTGGCCTGAGGCATTCCTGGAAGCATGCTGTGGCCATGGGGCGTCTTGGGATCGCGTGCGTTCGAACGCTGAGCTCGCGCGCGCGACTTTTCATCTTGCCGACGGGCTTACATACATATGATTCCTCTTGCGAGTTTCCAAGGAAACTTTCGTTGGGGCCAAGCCTGTCCGAGCCCCCGCATGCCCGTTGTCATTTTGGCTCCAGATTCACTGGTGGGAGGTTGGGGACCTCGAGGA
>CAUYUJ010014371.1:102500-115000 GCA_963575745.1 Prorocentrum cordatum | reverse complement strand
GTGTTTCTGAGTTAGTGTGTCTGTGTCTGTGTGCGTGTCTGCGTGTGTGTGTGTGTGTGTCTGTGTGTGTCTGTGCGTGTGTCTGTGTGTGTGTCTATGTGTGGCGGTGCGTGCTCCCGTGTGTCTGTATGTGCGTCTGTGTGTGTATGTGTGTGTCTGTGTGTCCGTCTGTGTAGTGTGTCTGTGTGTCTGTGCGTGTGTGTGTCTGTGTGTGTCTGTGCGTGTGTCTGCGTGTGCCTGTGTGTGTGTGTCTGCGTGTGTCTGTGTCTGTGTCTGTGTGCCTGTGTCTGTGTGTCTGCGCCTGTTTGTGTATATGTGTGTGTGTCTGTGTGTGTGTGTCTATCTATGTGCGTGTGTCTGTGTGAGCCTGTGCGTGTCTGTGTGTGTCTGTGTGTCTGCGTGTGTGTGTGTCCGTGTGTGTGTCTGTGTGTGTCTGTGTGTCTTTGTGTGTGTGTGTGTGTGTCTGTGTGTGTCTCTCTGTGTGCCTGTGTGTGTGTGTGGGTCTGTGTGTGTCTGTGTGTCTCTGTGTGTGTGTGCCTGTGTGTGTGGGTGTGTGTGTGTGTCTGTGTGTATGTGTCTGTGTGTGTGTCCTTGCGGGTGTCCGTGTGTGGCGCGTCTGTGTGTTTGGGCGTCTGTGTGTGTGTGAGTGTCTATGTGTATGTCTGTGTGTCCGTGCGTCTCTGTGTGTGTCTTTATGTCTGTTCGTGTGTCTGTGTGTCTGTGTGTGTCTGTTTGTATATCTGTGCGTGCTGTGTGTGTCCGTGTGTGTCTGTGTGTGTGTCTGTGTGTGTGTCTGTGTGTGCGTGTGCGTGTCTGTGCGTGTGTCTGTGCGTGTCTGCGTGTCTGTGTGTGGGTCTGTGTGTGTCTGTGTGTATGGGTCTGTGTGTGCGTCTGTGTGTCTGTGTCTGTCTGTGTGTGTCTGTGGGTGTGTGTGTGTGTGTGTCTGTGTGTGCATGTGTGTGTGTCTGTGTGTATTTGCGTGTCGGTGTGTCTGTGTGTCCGTGTGTGTGTGTGTCTCTGTGTGTGTGTGTCTGTGTGTTTGTGTGTGTGCGTGTCTGTGAATGTGTCTGTGTGAGGTTGTGTGACTGTGTGTCTGTGTGTGCGTGTGAATGTGAATGGCTGTGTGCGTGTGCGAGTTCGTGTTCGTGAGCGTGCGCGTGCGCGTGCGCGTGTGTGTGTGAGTGTGCGTGTGCGTGTGCGTGTGCGCGTGCGCGTGAGTGTGCATTTGTGTGGGGGTGCGTGTGCCTTTGCGTGTGCGTGAGCGTGCGCGTGTGCGTGTGCGTGTGCGTGTTCTTGTGCGTGTGCGTGTGAGTGTGCGTGCGTGTGCGTGTGTGTGTGTGTATGTGTGTGTGCGTGTGCGTGTGCGAGTGCGTGAGCGTGTGCGTGTGCGTGTATGTGCGTGTGCGTGTGAATGAGCGAGAGCGTGTGCGTGTGCGTGTGCGTGTGCGTGTGCATGTGCTTGTATGCGCGAGCGTGCGCGTGCGCGTGTGTGCGTGTGTACGTGTGCGTGCGTGTGTGCGTGTGCATGTGCAAGTGCTGTTGCGTGCGCGTGAGCGTGAGCGTGAGCGAGTGCGTGTGCGTGTGCGTGCGTGTGCGTGTGCGTGTGCGTGAGCGTGTGCGTGTGCGTGTGCGTGTGCGTGTGCGTGTGTGTGTGTGTGTGTGTGCGTGTGCGTGTGCGTGTGCGTATGAGTGTGCGTGCGCGTGTGCGCGCGTGCGTGCGTGCGGGCGTTCGTGCGTTCGTGCGTGCGGGCGTGCGTGAGTGCCTGTGTGCGTGGTTGCGTGCGTGCGTGCGTGTGTGTGTGTGGGTTTGCCTGTGTGCGAGTGTGCGTGCCTGATTATGTGCGCGTGGGTGGGTGTGTGTGTGTGTTGCGTGGTGTGTGTGTGTGTGTGCTGTGAATTGTGTGTTGTTATGCGTCGTTGTGTGTGTTTGTGTGTGCGTGCGTGCATGCGTGCGTGAGTGCGTGCGTGCGTGCGTGCGTCCGTGCGTGCGTGAGTGCGTGCGTGGGTGCGTGTGTGCGTAAGTGCGTGCGTGCGTGCAGGCTTGCGTGCGTCCGTGTATGCGTGCGTGCGTGCGTGCGCGCGTGCACGCGTGCATGCGTTCGTGCGTTCTTGTGTGCGTGCGTGCGTGCTTGCGTGCGCGCGTGCGTGCGTGCTTGTGTGCGTGGGGTGTGTGTGTGTGTGGTGTGTGGTGTGTGTTGTGTGTATTGTGTGTGTTGTGTGGTGTGTGCTGTGTGTTGTGGGTCGCGGGGTGTGTGTGTGTGTGTGTTGTGTGTTGTGTGGTGTGTGTGTGTGTTTTGCCTGTGCGGTGTGTGATGTAGTGCGTTGTGTGCGCCGTGCGACCTGTATGTTCTGCCATCTATGCGCGTTGGCCGCGCTCGACGCCCAGTCATAGCCATGTTGCGTCAAAAGCGTACGACCACAGCATACCAAAAGACAGGTGATAGCATGTATAGGGCCGTCTTGCGACTAGGCGGACGAACAAAAATTAAAAAACACATCTGCCATCTTGGATACGTGCCCCATTGTCCAAGTATGCGTTACAAACTGGTGTACCATCCAGTCTTGGCGGCCGAGCTCGGTACTCACAGCGTGCATGTCGGTTCGCGGCCTGTGGCGTGTGCTGCGCACTGTGTGCATGTTCATTCAGGTCCCCTCCCCTCCTCGTCTTCTTCTCCTGTCGTCGTCGCCCCCCCCTCCCCGATGTCAGATGATGCGAGCGCGCACTTTCACATGGCCGCCCAATATGGCGTTAAAAAGCAACTGGCCCCCCATCCCTCCTCTGCCTCCCCCCCTTCTCTCGCTTTGCACGGGTTGTTTGACAGGAACGGTGGGAGGGTAGGCATAGTGCCCGTTGTGGCGCACCTGGTACGCGTGGCGAAGCTGGCATGTGCGGCGTACCTCGCGGGCTTCGTGCACCTGGCTGGCGCCTGAAGTTGTTCCCGATGGTTGTCGATGGCGGTCTCTGTCCATGCTGAGGCTCGAGTGCTACTCGTGTGTTTGGAGGGCGGGTGGGGCTGACCGAGACGGCTTGTTGATTGTGCGTAGATTGACCCCTCCCCTGCCCGCTACCCATGGATCTGGACGGGCGGGGCAGCGGGTCGTTAGAGCGCCCAAGATGGTCAAAATTGGCCCCAAGAGCCCCCGAAAGCTCAACATGACCTCCAAGATGCCCCAAGATAGCGCAAAATCGCCCAAGATGACTTCCAACATGCTCCCAGAGGCCCCAAGACCGCTCCAAGACAACTCCAAATGGTTACGTGCGGAGACGACCAAGGATGCCCCCAAGAAGCCACAATCCTTCCAATCAAGTGTTGTCTTCTCGCCTTCTCGCTTCCGATGGGCTCTTGGTGCCTCAGGGTGGCTCCTAGGTGTCCATGAGGGCCCTCGCCCACAAGCGACGATGGCTCTAGGGACCCCCCCCTTAGCGCGTCCAAAGCCCCACGAGGACAGAAATGGACCCAAAGCTGGCTCTAAGAGGGCCCTATGTTCTCTCCAAGGTGGCCCCAGGAGGGCCTCAAAAGGGCACAAAAGGGCATCCAAAAAGAAAGGACCACCAGGGCCAAGATGGCCCAGGTAAACTGCAAATCTGCCCCGTGCCGAAAGATTCGCAAAGGCATGTATGGTTGACTCCTGGGCCAGCTGAGGCCGATCCCGATCTTCTGTTTGACGGCTGCCCCACCTCTTGATTCCACTGCGTGCTGCCGCACGTCCACGACCCATGCAACGCGCCAGGGCATCGTCGCCGGATGGGCTAGTGGGGACACTTTTTGGTAAGCGGGCTCGCGAAGCAAATCGAAAGCCGTGCAGGACGGGCGGGCTACGCGCCGACGCAAATAACAGCGAGCAGGAGCGGCCCCATTTGAAACCCCGCTGAGCACATCGCTGCCAAAATGGCGCGGAACCAAGACACGGTGACGACTTCCCTATGTTCGGCTGCTGGGGGTACTTTTTAATTAGCGGCCCGCAAGGAAAAGTCCTGAGGGCGTTGGTACCAAGGCTGGGGCACAGCGCAAGATAATTAGCGCGAGGACGCGCGGAGTGCACATGCAAAGACCAATTAAGGCACTGTTGGGGGTACGCGAAACGTCAAGAATTCACCACAGTCTCGCAAAGCAAATTTCGAATTTGGCGCTGCGACACGTTGATATCGAACCAACGCCAAACGGCCCGAGAGCACCCTAAGACGGCCCACGAGAGCCCGAAGTTGGTCGAACAGAGATGGTCAGAGGCCCCACTGAAGGCCCAGCATTTATATTTCTCCGAGGCCCCCCAAAAGAACGCCCAAGTGGCCCAAACAGGCCCCCAAGAGAGCCACAAGATGACCGCAGAGCATCCATCCCCAGTGGTCCACCAGTGGCTTCCCCGAACGCTGGGGATGGAACACGCGGTCCACCAGCGTGGCCGCACCTTCGCTCTACACTTCACCACATAGGCGCCTACACAAGACAGGAGGCGGCGGTGATTCGCCGCAGGCGCCACCGATCATCCCATTGATTACCCGACGCTGCTCGACGCTCACACGCTCTGATGAAAGAGCTACGAAGGTACATAAGGCTCCAGCGATTTGCTATACAGTGGAGGCAAGTCCACAAGAAACCTGCCACAAGAAACCCAACCCTGAGACCCCAGGAAGTCCATTGATGCTGGGTGTGGGAGCGTCACGCTGTCCACAGAAAAAAACCATCGAGCCCCGAGAAAACCCAGGGCACCCATGGAGGCACACAGGGTGCTTCGTGGCGTGGGCCTCCACTGCAGGACGCATCGGCATGGCGGCAGGGAGCCTGCGCCCTCCGCGCCGCTGCGGCCGCGCAGCCGAGCCCGACCCCGGCCAGGGCGCTGGCCGCCCCGCGCGGGGTGCCCGCCGGGGCCTGCGCCGCAGCGGCCCGCGGCGCGCCCGGCCGCCGGGGGCCAGCACCTCGCCGCAGGGCGCGGCTGCTCGTGCTCCGGCGCCCGCCTTCCGTCCGTGCAGCAGGAAGCTCCGCAGTGTCTCGCACAACGCAGACCCGCTGCCCACTCAGGGATGGTGCGCCTCGCTGCGCGTGCGCCTGCCGCTGCTGCTGTTGCGCCTCCTCTCTCCGGAGGCGTGGGGCGCTGCCGCTGCCGCCGCCGCCGGCGTCGCCGCTGATGCTCCTCCTCTCCGCAGGGCGAAGACTTCCGAGCAAACGCGTCGCCCTCGTCGTGGCCGACGCACACACGTGAGAAGCATGTCTGGGTGGTGCCGGATGGAGCGCGATGGTACTGGCCTGCTACCGATTGGAGCGCGTTTCTTTATGTTCGGCGATGACGGGCGTCATGGGGGGGGGGCGAAAGGGGGTATGACGTAACGCCCCCCCCCCGCCGTGTGGCTCTGGCACCGCTGCCGCGCCCGCGAACGCTCGCTTGCACCCCGCCGTGTGGCTCTGGCACCGCTGCCGCGCCCGCGAACGCTCGCTTGCACCACAGCGCGCGTGCATACCACAGCGCCTGCGCACACCGCAACAACCGTGTGCAACGCAGCGCCTGTGTACACCACAGTGCTCGCGTACACTACAGCGCCGGTGTACATGTGCACACCGCAGCTACCATGAGCAACACAACGCCTGTATACACTACAGTGCTTGCGTCCACCGCAGCGCCTGTGCACGCCACAGCGCGCGTCTACACCACAGCATCCGCGTGCAGCGCAGCGCAGCGCTGGTGTACACCACAACGCGTGCGTGCATAGGACAGGTAGAAGGAGCATGTGCGTGAGGATCTGCTGTGGACAAATAGACGCCACGCCAAGTAACTGCTGATAATCGAATGCGACGTTCTTCCCCCATCCCCACCCCCCTCCTCCTCCACCTCCACCACCACCTCCTCCTCCTCCTCCTCCTTCTCGTCCTCCTCCTCCTCGTCCTGCTCCTCCTCCTCCTCCTCATTCTCCCCCGTTTCCTTACCCCCTGTCGTGCGGGTTGGCGCTACAGCTCACGTGCGCTTTTCAGCGCGCAACGCGGAATGGTCTATTGAATCGGTCCACTCGGTTCTCAGACGGCCAATTTAGCTCGAGCCTCCTGGACGCAGATGGGAGGAGTTACGGTGATGCGGGCGGACTCGGGAGGATTCGTAGATTCCAGCGGCGCTCCGTTGTCCAGAAGGATGTGTTTCTATTGTTGTCTGTGGAATCCACAAGCGTTCCATTTTGTCATAAGGATTCGTCATAACATTATATATATATATATACAATAGTGGTGTTGTGTTGCACACGGTTGCTGTGGTGCACACTGGCGCCGTGGTGCACACAGGCACTGCAATGCAGGCAGGCATTGTGGTGTACACTGGTGCTGTGTTGCACACAGCTGATATGGTGTACGCAGAAGCTGTGGTGTGCACGAGTGCTGTTGTGCCCGGAGGCACGGTGGCACAAACTGACGCTGTGTTGCACGCGGCTGCTGTCGTGTACATAGGCGGCATGGTGTACACAGGCGCTGTGGTGCACGCAGGCACCGTGGTGTACACAGGCGTTTTGGTGCAAATCGCCACGTACATGCTGGCGGTACCCGTCCTCCGTAATCCCTAAAGCATTCCCAGACGCCGCAGGCGCGAAACGTGACGACACCGACCCCTCCATCCCCCCCTAGATGATTGCCGTCGTCGGCCCGGAATTAAATACAGGCTTCAGCCGCGTCCGCGCGAACGACGACTATGAGCCTCGAGCGACAAGCCACGAACGACGACGACGACGACGACGACGACGACGACGACGACGACGACGACGACTGCAGACCAGACTCCTATGCTGATTCCTACGCGGACACCTACGCGGATCCCAAAACGCATGGCGGCAGTACCCGGAGCGCACTGGGGGGGTGGAGCGTCACGTCATAGGGGGGGAGCAGGGGCCATGACGCCCGTCATGCATGCCCCGGGCAACAAGTGGCACGCGTGTCCTGGCTCTTGCACAAAGGAGCTGCGAAGGGCTGGCGTCCCAAAGAGGCACAATGTATTGAGGTGGCTCCCAGACGGCCGAAGAGAGGCCTCGAAGAGTGTTGCGAAGAGGTCCCCAAGAGGCACGATGTATGGATTGTCGTTAAGGTTTTGAAGGAAGTTGCCATTTTCATCGTTTCGCTTCCGACGCTCCAAAACGACTGCTCCCGGCTGCCCACGGAAGCTGTCCTGGGAGGCTCGGGGGGAAGGGGGCCCCGGGGGGGGTGGCCGGCGGGCCAGAGGTGGGGGGCCCAGAGGGACGAACCACCACAAACCACTACCAAAATAAAGGGTTCCGCGGCCCAGGGGGGCTGCCCTGGGAAGCCTGGACGGAGGAAGGCTCCCAAGGCCCAGGGGGGCTGCCCTGGGAAGCCTGGACGGATGGGGGTCCCAAGGGCGAGTGGCCCAGGGGAGCTGGGGCTCAGGCTCAGGGGGGGGGGCCGAGGGAACGAACCACGACGAACCACGAACCACGACGAAAATATAGATGTCCGCGGCCCAGGGGGGCTGTCCTGGGAAGCCTGGACGGAGCAAGTCTCCGAAGGGTGGGTGGCCCAGCGGAGCTGGTGTTCAGGCTCAGGGGAGGGGCCGAGGGGGACGAACCACCACGAACCACGAACCACGACGAAAATGAAGATGTCCGAGCTCTAGAGCACAGCTGTACAAGAGAATAAAGAAACGGGCTCTTGGTGGGACGCGGGAAACCTCCCCCTTTGTTCACATGTTCGACAGCCCCCAGAGGAAGTCCACGTCCACGGCATCTCCCGCACGGCAAGAAAAAGGATGCAAAAGGTGGACTGCGAGATCGCCAGGCCGTGTAGACTGGATCCGACACTGCCCCACTCGATAACTGCACGTGGGCATGCGGATGCTCCTGCTCCTCCTCCTCCTCCTCCTCCTCCTCCTCCTCCTCCTCCTCCTCCTCCTCCTCTTCCTCCTCCTCCTCCTCCTCCTCCTCATGTTTCTCCTCCTCCTCCTCCTCCTCCTCCTCCTCTGGAGACAGAGTTGCTCAAACCCTCCGCTTCGAGCTGCCAGGGCCCTCCTCTGATGGCTTCTCCCCGCGGCCCGCTGTGGAATGCGCCATAGGTTCGGAGGGGCCCGAGAGAGTCTGGCGCGGCGGAGATGCCTCTCGTTGGGCGTGGCTTAATGGGGGGGTCACAGATGGGGGGGTCAGAAAAGGTCCCCTTTCGTGCCCCTTTCGGGCCCCTCCGGAGCCCCAGGGGGCTCGTTTAGGTACCGTTTGGGTACCTTTTCGGACCACCCGCGACACCCCCCCATTTATGACCCCCCCATTACGCGGCGCCCAATCTCGTGGCGAAGGACAGTGCCCGGGTGGGGCACTGGCGCTGACATGGCGCAGCGAAGCGCAAGACGGGAAGCCGGTCCTGGGCCAGGCAGCCGCACATGAACGAAGCAGCGAGATTGCCTCTAAATCCTGACGTGATAGGAGCCGCTGGGCCGTGGAGGGCGGGCGAGTGGGGAGGGAGTGGGAAGGGGGGCCGGGGGGAGGAGACAGAGGAAGAAGAAAGAGAGAAAGGTTGAGGAGGAGAGTGGAAGAGAAAGAATGGAGGAGGAGGAGGAGGAGGAGAGTGGAAGAGAAAGAGATGGGGAAGCGGGTGCTGGAGGAAACGGGTCCCGGACGCTGGGGCCTTCCCCTAGGACGACTACCAGCCTCGAACTTATCCCCATCCCTGAGATTGGCACGCCAAAAGGCGATGGCAATCTCAGGGATGCGCCCTCAAAACATAAGGGAATCCCTAAGATCGGCATCGTGGTGAGGAGGTGCCCAGCATAGGGATAGGGATAGGGATATGTTCCAGGCTATTGAGACGAGCTCTTCATCCTGAGCCGTTTTCTGACAGTCCCTGGGGCCCTTGGACGGCCCCGAGAGCCCCCAAAAAAGGCGAAAAACGTCAGAACCCGTTTCCCTCGGGACCCGCGTCCCCCCAATGGCGAAGAGAGGGCGGTCGAACCAGTCGCGTCTGTGCAACGCCTCGGGGACCTACCAATCTGGGTCAATCCAGACCCGGGGCAATCAGGCCCTGCAGGATCCCGCAAGATCCCGCACGCAAGCCCAAGTCAATGCATCCCTGGGCCCTGCAGGGTCCTGCAACACCTGGCGCTCTGACGGCTTCTCGGGTCGGGCGAAAGGGGGGGATAGCAAAGGGGGGGTTTGAGAATCAGCTCACGTAGCTGATTTCCCCGGCGCCTCCCGGCGCCGGGGGCAGCTATGTATCTAGGAATTGGCCCCTCGGTGAGGCCGAAACCAGCTGCATGCAGCAAATTTCGTACCCCCCCCTTTCCCAATCCCCCCCTCTCGCCCGGCCCGAGCTTCTGGGACCACCAGCAGGCGAAAACCACGCGCGCAACACGTTCCTGCCGCATCGCAATCAACAAAGTTCGTCGACCAGGGGGGGGGGGGCACAGTGGGCCCGCACCAAAACGAAACTCCTGCGAAAGGTCACTCCTACGCGTATCGGGAGCGGCCAAGAGGGGGGTGTCCAAGAGGGGGGGGTGCGAATCATGACCGGCGGCACGTGCGCGGCCCAGCGGGGGGGCCAGGGACGTAATGAAATAAGAATAGGCGCCAAGAAATCTGGAACATATCATGGCCCACGCCATGATATCCACCCCCCCCTAGTCATCACCCCCCCTCTTTTCCGCCCCCGAGCGCAGCTGGCTTGACCCTGCCCTTGCGCCCAGGACGCCCTTTCGGCGGGAAAGCACCAGCCGAGGGCCCCCTGCCGCGGCGCGGCGCAGCGCCGCGCGGCGGCGCAGCGAAGCCCCAGCCTGTCGGGCGCGGGGCGGGCTGAGCATCCAGGGGGGGCCTCACAGGGGGAGAAGGGCAAAGGGAGAGAAGGACAGAGGGGCAGAGAGCGACAGGGCAGGAGGAAGAGAAAGGGGGGATGTGTTTCGCAGCTTTTTTTTTTTCTCCTGCCAGGCGATCAGATCTTTCAAAGCGGCGCTGGGTGATTGAGCGGGTCACCGCGAGAGAGCCGAAACGACTGACCTGGAAGCAATCCCAAGAGACATTCCAAGAATTTTGAATGTGAGTCGGAGGAGGAGGGAATGGATGGCAGGCCGAAAGAATAACTTGAGCCCAAATGACTACAGACAGAACATGTCGGCATTCAATGCGTAACAGCTCAGTGTACCTCTGCAGGCATGTTTCATGCTTCGTAATTATCTGTCCTGGCTGGATGTCACGTCTTTCAGGGCGACGGGTGACCACGAGATTACCGAAGCGACAGACTTGGCAACGCGCCCGCACCCACCTCCAAGAAGTCGTCTGATGTTATGGGCGAAGTGTCGCACGCACCTGAAAGCAGAAGGCCACGCCCCCCTTCGATAAACGCTTATCGAAAGCGCTTCGAAATGATTTGCCATTCTGCTTGCCATACAAACCCTTAGGGCACGGCTGCGATCCGCTCGTGCGCCACTTTCAGACGAGTACGTGCCGTGCATTTGCGCGCGAGGTCTGCCTGTGAAGCTGCGCGAAGCTTTACGGCCCTTGCACCGGCGAGAATACGATGCAGGCCCAGGAGACTGCCACGTTGGCAGACCAGTGGACTTCCTCCATCGAGCGCCGAAGCCGCACTGACAAAAAACTAAGAATTCAGCTACAGTTCCTTCTCTACCAACGAATGGTTATGGGGCGAAGCAAAAAGCCGAGACAAGCGAGGATTTCTAATGGCACGGGAAACCCGAAGGGCAGCACGGCCTCACTATCGATGCGCAGAGAGCCGGCCATTGCCATTGTGTTGCCTAGTTCAACATCCTAGTCTACTACTGCCAGACTAAACAATCGCAGAAGATTATCGCCGTCATCGCGGATCCTCGGCCTCGGCGGCAGGTCGCGAATTCTGGGACACGTCGCACTCGCGATGACGACCCACGCATGCTCTGAGGCCGCGAGCCGCCAATCCCTGACTCCAGCACGCAGCCACCAGCAGGCGCTGGCGCCGCAACATGTTACACCGCAGCGCGCCAGGCCAGCTACTTCATTCTGTTCGAGCTCGCAAGGTCGGCCTCTTCGCTGAGGAGCGCCCCCGGCGCCGGGCCTTCGACGCCTCGGCGCACGAGCGCCAGGCTGACGCCCGCGCAGCCGGCATAGAAGTCGAGGGCGCAGCGCGGCGGGCGGGCGCGACGGACAGGAGCGAGCTCACCCGAACTTGGATCCAAGCGACTGCCCGGCGGGCGCCCTCCTGCCGGTCTGAACCCCGGCGCTCGCCTCGCAGCGCGCCGCGACGCCCTCGGCCAGCTACCGGCCGCGGTGCTGAATATCGCGCAGCGCGCGGCAGCCCGCGCGGCGGTCGCGGGGGGGGCCGACTCGCCGAAGCTGGCACTGCATGCGCTTTACTCGGCTGCGGAGCCCAGCCGGCGCACCGCGGCCTTCCAAAGCGCCAAGAGAGACTGGGGCTCGATATCGAACGGCTTCTTCTCGGGGTCGCCCGCCGCGAGCTCCGCCGCCACGGAGGCCCGGCCCGGGAGGCGCTTCGCGCCCGGCAAGGCGCTCTCGTCGCAGACGCCAGCTTTCGACTAGTCGCCGCGGGCCGCCGGGCGGAGATTCAGCGCTCACCGCCGACTGCTCGCGCGCGGCGGCGCGAGGCCCTCCTATCTCGGGGGGCGCGGGCGATCGGTGGAAGGCGCGCGGCGAACGCCGCGAGGGCGGCTAGGCAGGCCGCGACCGACATTATCTCCTCGGATAGCCCCCCTGCGACCCAGCTCGCAGTCTCCCGCGGGGCGGGCGCCAGCGCGACGCCCGGGTCGCGGTCGGCGCATCCGTTCAGCGCCCTCTGGAATCGCGGAAAGCGCAGCTCCCCCCCTGGCGACAGAGCCGCGCGATACCAAACCACCGCGGCGCCGGCCTGGAAAGGGTCGACCTCCTCGGACACGGAGCCCAGCGCGCGCCCGATCGATGTTGCAGACGCCAGGAGCTCCTTGAACCGGGCACTGTAGAGAGCCCCCGTCGCGCTCGCCATGGCATGCCACTCGGGGACGGGAACGCGGCCTGCTGCAACTCGAGGTTCGATTCGAAAACGCCGAGAATCCCCGCCCCCCCCTCTCGCCCCCGCCCGGGCAGGCGCGCTCCAAGCAGAGACGGCGGCGCCCCAGCAGCCTCGCGACGCAGCCAGGAGACGATCCCCGACGAGCGCGCGGCCGTCGTCGCCCGCGCCGAGCCTCTCGCCGAGGGCAGCGGCTTCGGAAGCCCGAGGCCGCGGCGGCGGGCGGGCGGTTTTCCGCGCGCCAGGGGCGCGGCCCTGCCCAGCTCGCGGGCCCCCCCCCCGTCGCCGCGAGTGGCCATCAGCGGTGTTCTTCTCAGGAGGCACCTAATGAACACGCTACCCGGCGCAGCTCGCCACTGCTGGCGACGCGGCGCGCCAAGGGAGGTTGAGGGTGGAGAACGACGCTGCCCGAGACCACCCAAAACACCATGGCGCCGCCCAGCTGGCGCCCAATGACAAGGCGGTGGCCCCTGAACCCCTCGATGAACCTGAGACCACGCCTGCCTTCCAAGACACTAGCCCTCGCCTCCAGAGCGGGCGCCCCATCGA
>CAUYUJ010014371.1:60000-97500 GCA_963575745.1 Prorocentrum cordatum | reverse complement strand
CTCCTCCTCCTCCTCCTCCTCCTCCCTCCTCCTCCTCCTCCTCCTCCTCCTCCTCCTCTTGTCCTCCTCCCCTCCTCCCTCTTCTGTCCTCCATTCCTTGTCCTCCTCCTCCTCCTCCCCCTGCTCCGCCTCCTCCTCCTCCTCCTCCTCCTCCCAAGAACACGGGCGCCAAAATTGACCCAACCCTGGCCTCGTTCGCTTCTCTCCTCCTCCATCCTCCCCTCCTCCTCCGACCTCCCCTCCTCCTCCATCCTCCCCTCCTCCTCCCTCCGCCTCTCTCCTCCGTCCTTCCCTCCTCCGTCCTTCCCCTCCGCCTCCCTCCTGGCATCCGCACAGATGGAAGCGTCCCGACCCGCGCCAAGCCTCCGGCGGAGGCCGCGGCCGCTGCCAAAGCCGCCGCCACGACCGCGCGGCTGCGCAGGGGCATGGCTCCCGCACGCCGCGGCGCGCGGGCCGGGAGGGGGCTCCGAGTGGCTCCATGAGATCGGGGGAGAGGGGCGGAGGGAGGAGTGATATTTTTCCCAACCTCTGGGAGAGGGGGAGGGGGAGAGGGGCGGAAGGGGGAGAGGGGCGGAGAGGGGGGGAGGGGCGGGAGGGCGGGAGGGGCGGGAGGGGCGGGAGGGGAGAGGGGCGGGAGGGCGGGAGGATCTTGTTTTTTTCTCCGCCATTCTGGGAGGAGGGGGAGGGGGAGAGGGGCAGGAGGGGGGGGAGGGCGGGAGGGCGGTGGGCGGGAGGGGGCGGGAGGCAGGAGAGGGAGAGGGGCGGGAGGGCGGGCGGGGCGGGAGGGCGGGAGGGCGGGAGGGCGGGAGGATCTGGTTTTTCTTTCTCAACCATTATGTGGTGTCGTGTCCTCGCCTTGAAACAACAGCGCCTGGCGTCTTCCTTCATTACCCCCTCCCTCCTTTCCTTCCTACTCCTCGTCCTCCTCCTCCTACTCCTGCTCCTCCTCCTCCTCCTCCCGCTCCTCCTGCTCCTCACTCCTCCTCCTCCTCCTCCTCCTCCTCCTCCTCCTCCATCTTCTGCTCCTCCCCCTCCTCCCCCTCCTCCTCCTCCTCCTCCTCGCGATCCTCATCAGCAACAACTACATCATGACCATTATCACTCACAAAAAGCATCATCATCAGCATCATCATCATCATCAGCGTCATCATCATCGTCGTCATCAAACAAAATCGTCATCAGCATCATCATGAACATTATCATCAACAACATCATCATTATCATCAACATCAATATCATCATCATCATCATCAACATCATCATCACTGTCGTCCACCTCATCAGCAGCAGCAGCATCATCAGCATCATCAGCAGCATCATCAACAGCGACGACAACATCATCAGCAGCAGCATCGTTATGAGAATCGTCGTCAGCACCATCATCATGGTCATCATCAACAGCATCGTAATCATCATCACCATCATCAGACTCATCATCAAGGTCATCACCATCATCAGCACCATCATCATAATGATCTTCATCATCATCTTACACAGCGTCATCACCACCAACATCAATCCCATCAGCATCATCATCATCAGCATCAGCATCATCAATATCACCATCATCAGCAGCAACACCATCATCACCATCATCATCACTGGTTTCATCACCATTATCATCATCATCTTCATCCGCATCCTCATCAACAGTATCATGTATCGGCATGATCCTAATCGTCAACACCACAATCACTAGCATCAGACACAGCATCATCGTCATCATCCGCATCAACGTCATCAACAACATAATCATCATCATTACAATCGGCATCAAGTTCGTCGCCATTGCCGTCATCAGCAGCATCATCATCACCAGCATCATCAGCATCATCACAATCAACATCGCCAGCATCGTCATCAACCGAATCATCATCATCATCAGCATCATCACCAACAGCGACATCCTTACCAACATTATCAGAAGCATCATTAAATACATCCGTATCATCAATATCATCAGCATCATTACACTCACCATCATCATTGCCATCATTAGTAACAGCAGCCGCAGCATCATGAAAAGCGCCATCCTCAACACCATGTTCGCCATAATCATGATCAGCATCACCATTATCACCACCACAATCATCATCAGCATCATCATTGCCATCAGCATCGTCATCCTCAGCATTGTCAGCGTCATCATCATCGGCATCATTAGCATCACCATCATCATCAGAATCGTCATCAACATCAGCAACTTCATCATTATCATCAGTATCGTCATCATCATCATCATCATCATCATCATCATCAACATCATCAGCATCGGCATCGGCGTCATCATCGTCCTCGACGTTACCATTATCAACATCAGAATCGTCGTCGTGCTCATTGGCGCTACCCAAACGATCATCATGATCATCACCATCATCATCAGCACGATCAGCATCCGTACCTCCAGCATCACCCACAACATCAACATCATCATCCTTGCCATCACCATCAGCATTCACCTCGTCGGCATCGACATCAGCACAGCACTATCACTACCAACAGTCAGATTCCCACCACTCACATTGCTCGTGGCCCCGTAGGGAGCCTCACCGAAGGCCCCAATGGGAGGGTACGCATGGCGCCGCCGCACCCATTTCGGTACACCCATCGCAAGTTTCGTGGCCCCCCCTCCTCCACATAGTGTTCTCCTCATTCCTCCCCCTCCTCCTCCCCTCATCGAGCACGCACCTTGCGAAGCCGCGCGTCGCATCATCTCCTCCTCCCTCGTCGTCGTCGCCGCCCCTCCTCCCCAAAACGCGGGCCCCCACCAGGGCGCAACGCCCCAGAGCGGCCCGAGAACGTCCAACGCGTCAGAACGGTGCAACGACCCAGAACGGCCGAAGATGTCCACAAGACCGCCCCAAGACGGCCCAGGGAACCCCACAGAGGGCCCCAAGACGGCCCGGTAGCGCCCCAGGACGGTCCCAAGGGAGCCCCACGAGGGGGCACACGAACTGATGCTTCGAGACCTCTGCCCCAAGATGACCCCCGAGGCAGCCAGCAGGTCCCCAAGAGACCCCCAAGAGGCCACACCCCAGATGGCCCACGGGCGGCCCCGAGAGGCCTCCGAGAGGCTCCTAAGAGGCCTTCAGGGGGCATTTGAGAGGCAGCCCGAGAGACCATTACATGCCATCAGATCTCTGGCCCACGACCCGGGCACGGCGGCGATGTGTGCCGAAGGCCACTGGACGACGGTGGCACAGTGTTCTGTCTCTTCTCCCATCGCAAGGTGCTGCTGAAGCCGTTCTTAGATCATCGTCGCGCTGCCTTCGAGCGCTTCTGGACTCCCTCGCGGCCCTGCCAGGGTCGCACGAGCCCCCTCCAGGGTCAGTCGAGCCAGCAGTGAGGCCTCTCCAGCATATCTGTAGACAGGAGCAAGCGGGAGCTGGCGGGATCTCTGAGGGATTTCGCCGTGCGAGAGCCCCGCACTCCCGAGAAGAGGAGATTCGACCTTCTCCAAGCCTTCGCCTTGGGCGTGGTGGCGGATCCCGAACAGCGGCCTGGCCGGCAGGGAGGCGGGGAGCGAAGAAAGACCAGCGCAGTGGAGAGGAGCACAGGGCAAGGGGCAAGAGGGGGGAGGGTAAGGGCGGGGTTTATGCTTCTCCCATCGTACTTACGGACCACATCCCAGAAACAATTTCGAGCACCCGGAAAAGTGTCGAAAGAGTTTCGACAGAGTGTCGAAACAGTGTCGGCCGACACGTGAAAACCCCCGAGTTTCGGTACTTCTCTGGTGCACGAACTAATTTCTGGTGGTCAAGGCTAAAGTAGGTCGGAACATCATACGGCACGATGCCCTTTTTCCGGCGGCGCGGCGAGCGGCTCGCTCCGCAGGCCTCCGGGTGCCGCCGAGCCTCTGGCTGACTGGCTGGGGCGGGCCCGAGTCGCACGGCAGTAGCCCACAGAGAGTGATACAGTCGGCCCGCATCACAAGGATGCGACGTCAGGATGCAAGGGCAGTGGAAGGCCACGTCGGCGTGTTCCGAACGAGAAGGAGGCTGGCAAGCGAACGTTGCCAAGGATGGGCCGAAGGGGCAAAGATGCAAGGGTACCCCTGGGAAGGCTGCCCATCCTTGCCATGCGGGTCGACTGTAGGGGGGGGGGCTGCGGAACAGATAGCGCGAGGGAAGCAGATCCTGAAGGGCAGGGGCCATGGAAGTGTGTTGGCCGCTCTCAGACCCTATGGGCCTGCCTCCGCGGGCCGAGGGGACCGTCGACATACAAACTCGAGATGAGCCACTTGTCATAGGGGGGCATCCCGCGTGCTAGGACTCGCTCCCATCGGGACCCTTTGTCGTGGCGAGGCAAGCCTCTCCTGGACAAACACTACGGACATCGGCTCGAATGCATGCAGCCCTCCCAGGCCACGCCACCCATGCGATTCTGGCCAGCCCGCATGCGCAGCGCAGGTGTTCGATGGCAGGCCCTTCCTCATCCTTCCTCATCCTTCCTCTCCTCCCCTCATTTCCCCTCTCCTATCCTCCCTCCCTTTGCTTCCTCCTATACTTCTCCCCCCTCGCAGCTTCCCCTGACTCCCTCACTCCGCCACCCCCCCACACTGTCCCCATCCCCTTCCCTACTCCCCCACGTTCCCTCTTGTCTCCTTGCCTGCCCCTGGCCATCGCTCAGACGTCCATTCTCTGTATTTGTTCTCTTTCATGCGTGTTTTTTTCGCCAAATGATCAAAGATGCTCCTCGATGGTCCTCACCGAATGAAAAATGCACTCGTCCGAGCGATGCCAAGGCCTCATCCACCTCTCTCTCCCTCCCCACCCACCACTGCTGTTCCGAACGTCCGTTGCACCCCGGCCCCATCATGCCTGCCTCCCTCGCCAGACTCCCGGCAGGCGTCCGCGCGCGCGCGCTCACTGTGCGCAGCCATCGCCAGGCACGCCCTGCCACACTGGCGCAGCCCCAGTGCATCCCGTCTCGCTGCTCATCTTGCTGGCGCGTCTCTCTCCCAAACTTCCCGTCTTCACGTTTACTGCAGGACGAGAACCAATTCGCGCTGCCCGTCATACACTCTCAGGAGGGGGCCCGCTCGGCGATTAGAACGCGTCTCCCCCTTACCCGCTCCCCCTCCTCAACTTCAGTCCACACGAAAATCGCTTCGTGCATCTGGTCGAACAACCAAGGATTACGTATAGCCTTGGCAACGGCCCCCTCTCAATGTACATCCAAAAGAAAATCGCTTCGCGCTGCCCGTCATAGACTCAAACGGTGTGCAGACCGAGCACCTCTCCCCCTCCCATTTGCAACTCCACTCCAAAACGAGAACCGTCTTGCGTTTCCCGCCGTACGATGAAACTGCGCTCTCGGAGTTTGGGGGATTTTCCCGGGGGGGCTCAGTCTGGAACACCTCCAGCGCACGTTTCAAGGGGCCTGAGGACACACAAATAAATACACACAAGTAAAAGGATCCCCCATATGTTCCCATAGTTTCTGGGTGTCTGTCTTCCCGCCCAATTCCCATAGTTTCCCATATGTTCAGGGGAATCGACGAGTAAGTGTGCCTGTGTGGTTTTCCCCTCCTGAGCGGTGTGCCTCAAGGGGGCTCGATGCGTGCCTCAAAAGGACGTCCGCATGCGCTGACTTCGGTCCTCGAGGGGGCTCGCATCAGCCCCGACCCTCACGCACGAAGTGGCCCATGGAGCGCAACAGGCGATGAGCTGGCCCCTCAAAACGGCGCAGATGCACCCCAAGTTGGCACACCTCTCACGCGCGCCGTCTCCTATGGAACCCCACAGGCTCTTCAAGACGGCGCCAAGGAACCACAGTTCGGCAAACACTCCACGCACTTCGTGTCCCATGGACCCGCAGGGGCCCTCGGCTGGCACTCAGGAAACACGAGCAAAAAACAAAAAATCGCCTACGTAGGCCACACGAGGCCACACAATCACAATGGCAGACAAGGCCACCCTCAAAACACTTGCAGCGACTGGTCCTGATCCTCGTCGAAAGTAAGCACCCCGAGTAGCCATAGGTTGCACAAGTCGGAGGGGGTCACCGTGACTCTCGCTCTGCGGACTCGACCTGATAAGAGATGCGACACATGAATGCATCGGCATCGGGCTGTTCTTCCTCCCTCAACAGGCACGACAACTCTGTCGCCTTTCGGCGGTGGACAAACCTCCCTTTAGTAAACCTCCCCTTAGTGAAAACGGCCTGGGACCGAAACCGACGGACCTGGACCCGCAAAAATGACGGCCGCGACGCCCCCTCGCGAACCGAGAACGGCCAATTCCTTCATCGACGTGTCAGGGTAGGAGGTCTGTCCACCCCCTAGCCTGAGTCTTACCGCAGGCGGCGACCGCAGGTCGCGGGACGATCGACATCGTGGACGACGGAATCGTGAGACGGCCAGGTCAGTCAGATGATACGCTCAAAGCCGTAGCAGACGACCTCCACAACGAAGGACATGTGTACTTTCCCGTTCTGACAGGCTCTTACGAGAAGCAGCGAGTTGGGATGCAAGCGTAGCGGCTCACATGGAAGCACTGCCATTCCCAGCTCCTCAACGCTTTTTTTCCGCCCAGCGGCCGCGCCTGACTGCCGCAGGTTTTGCGCATTCGGAGCGTGGCCTCCGAAGACGCATTTGCTGGATACGACGGATCAGGCCTCCCCTTGGATAGCAGAAAAGAAAATCGACGCTGGTGCTCCCTGGACCTCTCCCTCCCGGGGCGGTCTACGACCGAGATCTCGAGCGAATGCGGCTGTAGAGACGAGCGCTTCCCCCCTCGGCCACGCAGCACGCATCCATACACCACCACTACCGTGCCAGGCAAGGGCCATCCTGGCCCTGGCATGGCGCAGACGCCCTCCTGGCCGAAGCCAGGAGGGCCTATGCACCATCCTGGGGCCCAGGACAGCCCGGGCACTGGCACCGCGGTGGTGTGTGGAAGCCTTCGTCGGATCGGATGCCCCTTCCCTCCCCCCCCCCGTCCCTTCCTTGGCCTCCACGTCGAACACCAGCGCGCAGCCCCCGGCCCTGGGGTCGGATCGCAGGGCTTCGTCCTGCTCAAGGCCCGGGGGCGGGCGCGGGGGCCCTGAGGTGGGCGAGGCAGCGGGGGAGCCAGGGCTGGACCTACACGGGCGGTACCATAGCTTTGACAGAATCGTGGGAGTCGCAAAGACAAACGCCGCGTCGGGCCCCCCCCAACCCCCACCCGATGCGAAGCTGAGGGGGCCGACGAGAGGCGACGGCAACGGACCTCACCGTTGACGTCGTCGTGTCGCTTCGCTGCTCGGCTTTGCCTCGCTGGGGGGAGATAGGGGGGGGGCGCGGGCTGCGCGTTCGCCCTGGCGCGGCGACAGATTCGGCTACCGCCGCATGGGCGCGCCATGGCATCGCCGTTTTGATCGCCTCCCGAACGGCGCAATATGGGGCAGCGTTGGTCTGAAACTTTAGCACCTGGCAAGTAACCGTTGCTTTTTGTTTTGGATTTCATTTTGTTTTTCGTTTTGCTCTACCTGCTTTTTCCTGCGCCTCCCTGCCAAAACGGAAAACACAAACACGGCCGAAGTCCAGCAAAACAGCGTTCAGGTCAAACCACGGCGTTGTAAAGGGGGGGCGGAGAGCAGAAACCGGGCGCGGGCGACCCGGGCGGGGGCGGCGCAGAGGGGACGGGGCTTGGACGAGGCATGGGCCAGGGATAGCTGGGGGAGGAAGGGGGGGGAGGGGATCTTCGGACGGCTTCCGGCGGGTCGGCGACCAGGGGAGGGCGACGAGCGGAGCGGCGAGCGAGTGGACCGCGGCGCGGGCTGGCTCAGCCTCGGAACCTCCCCGCGGGACGCGGCACGCGGAGTACCCAGCATGGCGAGGCGACGGAAGTCGTCGCGCACAGAATCGGTGAACAAGGCGGAGTTCGGATCTTGCATAAGAGCGTCTTCAAGACATGGGTCTGCCGTGCCGGTTTGACCTCCAAACGGCCGCGATCTCACGATAGCTAATGTTGTGTGTTGTGTGTTGTGTGTTGTGTGTTGTGTGCTGTGTGTTGTGTGGTGTGTGTGTGTGTTGTGTGTTGTGTGTTGTGTGTTGTGTGTTGTGTGTTGTGTGTTGTGTGTTGTGTGGTGTGTGTTGTGTATTGCGTGTTGCGTGTTGCGTGTTGCGTGTTGCGTGTTGCGTGTTGCGTGTTGCGTGTTGCGTGTTGCGTGGTGCGTGTTGCGTGTTGCGTGTTGCGTGTTGCGTGATGCGTGATGCGTGATGCGTGTGCGTGTGCGTGTGCGTGTGCGTGTGCGTGTGCGTGTGCGTGTGCGTGTGCGTGTGCGAGTGCGTGTGCGTGTGCGTGTGCGTGTGCGTGTGCGTGTGCGTGTGCGTGTGCGTGTGCGTGTGCGTGTGCGTGTGCGTGTGCGTGTGCGTGTGCGTGTGCGTGTGCGTGTGCGTGTGCGTGTGCGTGTGTGTGTGTGCGTGTGCGTGTGTGTATGTGTGCGGTGCGCGTGTGTGTGCGTGTGCGTGTGTGCGTGTGTGTGCGTGGGTGTGTGTGTGGTGTGTGCGTGTGTGCGCGTGTGCGTGTGGCGTGCCTGGTGTGTGTGTGGTGTTTTGTGATTGCGTGTGTGTGTGTGCGTGTGTGCGTGTGTGTGTGTACTTGTGCATGTGCGTGTGCATGTGCGTGTGCATGTGCGTGTGCATGTGCGTGTGCAGGTGCGTGCGCATGAGCATGTACATGTGAGTGCGCGTGCGTGTGCAAGTGCGCTTGCGCATGCGCATGTGCGTGCGCGTGCGAGCGCGTGCGTGTGCGCGTGCGCGTGCGCGCGCGCGTGCGTGTACGCGTGCGCGTGCGCGTGCACGTGCGCGTGCGCGTGCGTGTGCGCGTGTGCGCG
This sequence comes from Prorocentrum cordatum, assembly GCA_963575745.1. Taxonomy (NCBI): domain Eukaryota; class Dinophyceae; order Prorocentrales; family Prorocentraceae; genus Prorocentrum; species Prorocentrum cordatum. The sequence continues at coordinate 88,680 of CAUYUJ010014371.1, read as the reverse complement.
TGCGTGCGTGCGTGTGCGCGTGCGTGCGTGCGTGCGTACGTGCGTGTGTGCGTGCGTGCGTGCGTGCGTGCGTGCGTGCGTGTGCGTGTGCGTGTGCGCGTGTGTACGGTGTGTATGGTGTGCGTGTGTGTGTGTGTGCGTGGGTGTGCGTGGGTGTGAGTGGATGTGTGTGTGCGTGTGTGTGTGTGTGTGGGTGGGTGCGGGTGTGGGTATGGGTGTGCGTGTGCGTGTGCGTGTGGGTGTGCGTGTGCGTCAGCGTGTGCGTGTGGGTGTGCGCGTGCGTGTGCGCGTGCGTGTGCGTGCGCGTGTGCGTGTGCGTGCGCGTGTGCGTGTGCATGAACGCGTGCGTGTGTGCGTGTGTGCGTGCGTGCGTGTGTGTGTGTGTGTGTGTGTGTGTGTGCGTGCGTGCGTGCGCGTGCGCGTGCGCGTGCGCGTGTGCGTGTGTGTGCGTGTGTGCGTTGCCCGTGCGTGGTGTGTGCGTGCGTGCGTGCGCGGTGTGCGTGCGTGCGTGCGTGCGTGCGTGTGTGTGTGTGCGTGAGCGCGTGCGTGCGTGCGTGCGTGCGTGTGCGCGTGCGTGCGTGCTTGCGTGCATGCGCGTGCATGTGCGTGTGTGCGCGAGTGTGCGTGTGTGCGTGTGTGCGTGTGTGCGTGTGTGCGTTTGGCGTGCGCGAAAGCGCGCGTGCGCGCGTGCGCGCGTTCGCGCGTGTATGTGTGGGTGTGCGTGTGCGCGTGCGTGTGCGTGTGCGCGTGCGTGTGCGTGTGCGTGTGCGCGTGCGCGTGCGCGTGCGCGTGCGCGTGCGCGCGCGCGCGTGCGTCGGCCCGCGCCTCTGGGGGCCGCGGCGGGGCGGCGCTCCTGCGCGACGTTCAGGAAGATCGTCCGGGGGGTGCTGTCGATGCCGAGGAAGCGGTGGTCGTGGCCTCGGGGGCTCGCGCCGGGTGGCAGGGGGGCCGGGGGCACCGGACACGCCAGGCGCTGGCCTGCACTGCGCTCGTCCGCGGGCGGGAGCTGTAGCCATACCCGCTGCGTCCTGGAGTTTCGAGCTCCCGTCCCCACGAGCCCGAGACGCAGTGGATACAGTGCGGGCGCGGCCGCAAGGAACCCTCGCAAGACACCCAACCCTGGAAACCCGCGCGCGAGGTGCGCCCGAGGGGAAACCCGGAAGACAATGGAAGCAGCAGCTTCTTCAGCGGCTGCGGGAAGTCGACGCGCAAGCGCGCGGAGCGAAGCAGAAACCCAGGATACCCTGACGAAACGCATTCGGGGATGGACAGACCCCCCTTTAGTAAAACGTGGTTTAGTGCAAACGACCTGAGGCCCAAACCTGGCAGGCGCAAACCTGGAAGATAACGGCCACGGCGCCCTCTCGAGAACCGAAAACGGACAATTCACTCATCGACGTGTCACTGTTGGGGGTTCTGTCCACCCCCGACGCATGTGGCTTCTTGATGCGCGCCCCCCCCCTCTACGCATGCGACTCCGGCCCTCGAGGCCGGATCTCTCTTCCTCGGCCGCCCTCGGCGCCCCTCGGCCTCGAGGCCCTCCGCGCCTCGGCGTGTCGCCGCCCCCGTCCCCGCCAGCCCAAGACGCCGTGGATGGGGGCAGCGGTCCTGCCCACAGGTGGCCCTCGCCAGCGCGCCAGGCCCCGCGCGAGCCTGCCGATGCCACGGAGGCGGTCGGCCTGCCCCCGTCCCCCCGCTCCCGCTCCCCCCACACCGTCCCTTCCCTCGTTGACCACCCACCCCGTCCGACCCCGACCCTTCCCCTGCCCGCTCCCTCCGCCCCGATCGCCCCGCCGCTCACCCCCCCCCCGTCCCGTTCACAGAACTCCGCGCGGACCTCCGAGTTGTGCTTGCGAAATCGCTTGTTTGGCTCTCCAGCAGCCCGAGATAGCCCCAAGACCGTCCAGCATGGCCTCCAGAGGCACCGAGGAGCCGCCGGAGCCGCACACAGGGGCGAAGACTGCCCCCCAAGGTCTGCCCCAGGATGCCACCAGGAGTCCCGAAGAGCTGGTCCCCGAGAGGCCCCTGCTCTGACCAACTGTTTTGGACACCCGAAAAGGGTACCGAAAGAATGGGTACACCCTGCGAAATGCTTAAGAAATCATGGGTTAAGAAATCCATAGTCTCAGAATTTGAATGAGAACCCAACATTTCTATTAAAAAATTAGGATTTATATTGAAACATTAAGAATAATCGAGACTCTGACCGAAAAAAAAAGTTTTCTTAAGCATCGCCTAAGGTGTACAATGCCCAACAACAACTGTTGTCCCAAACCAACAACGGCCGCTGTTGGGCAGGCGGCCTTTTGTCTCAAATGGAAACAGGCCGCGGCGGCGCGGACAGCGAGTCCCGTTCAAAATGAGCAGGAGCTGCTGTTGGGCATTGTGCCCATTCTTTCGGTGCCCATCTCGTTCGTGCAGAACTGTGGCCTCAGATCTGCCGACGGGCGGCGCCCAGACGCCCCCGGGCGCCCCCCAAGCAAGGGCCTCCCAGAGGGCCCCACGGAGCCGCAGGGAGCCGCGGGTGGCGGCGGCAGAAGGCGGCGCCCTCCAGAGCGCCGGCGTGCACGCCCGCGGTTCTGAAGGGGCCCGGGGACGCACACAGAAATACACAAAATCCCAGGATGTCACATGCTTTCCATATTTTCGGGGTGTTCGTCGTCCCCACACTTCCCATATTCTCCCCTATTTTCCTGGGGATCGACTCTTCAGTGCGTCTGTGTGTTGTTTCCCCTCCTGCGGTTCAGGCTGCGCGACATCAGGTTGCTCGGGTGTCTCGCCCAACCAACAAGCACCCTAATCAGGCACGGCGGCTCTCGGAATACCAGTGCGGACAATCCCGCTTGATCGCACCCGCCGAAGGAGCAAGAAACTCGATGCCCTCCCTCCCCTCGGAAGTCACCCAAGGGCTGGTGCCTGAATCTCTCGAGTGGATTGACCTGACAGGGCTGCGCTCCACGTTCAGCCGCACGGACAAGAACTTCCAAATGCCCCGCCCTCAAGTCGGGGACCCTCCGACCCGGGCCAGATCCAGACCCGGGTGAGTCGGGCCTTGCAGGATCCGGCTGCAGGAGGCTGCACCCAAGCCCGGGTCAGTGCGACCCTGGCCCTGCATGGTCCTGCCGCACGCAACGGCGCTCTGCCCGACCCCCGTCTGCCTTTGACCCCCGCCTCTGGAGCCCCGATCAAGCCCCTGCTGCGTCCCTGGCGGCGCGGGGCGCGGGGCGGGACCGAAGACGTGGAACCGGGGCGGCGCCGCCATCTCCGCCTGGCACGGCCCTGCCCAGGAACGAGAGGGAAGAGTGCAGCAGAGGTAAAGGAAGAACAAGCGCCACAAACGTGAACTGCTGGCGCTCCGCGCGGATGTCTCGGATCTGCGCTGGGCCCCCTTCCCTGGCGCGCGGATCGCGCCGGGGGCGGCTCCGGAGGCGCCGCCAGGGGGGAACCAGCGCGGATCCAAGAAATCCTTTGGGAGTGTATTTTCTTCTTCGAAGAAATCCACATGCTCCCGAAGCAGCGGACCCACTACCCAACCCGCTCTGGCGGCTGGTGTCAGTCAAAAGGTGGGGCTGAGCCTCCAAGGCCTCCAGGCGATTCCAGGTTGAGCGGCCTTGCGCCCAGGTGCGCGACGATCCCAAGCCCATGTGCGCTCGCAGCTTGTGCCAGCGGCGCGCGGAGGGGCGTGCGCGATGCCTGAATGTCCGATACAGTCGGCCCGTATCACAAGGGTGCGCGGCAAGGATGCAGGGGCCTTGCAGGCCCATGTTAACGTTGTTCGAGCGAGGTTGGCCAGCGAAAGTCGCCAAGGATGGGCCGAAGGGGCCAGGATGCAAGGGTAGCCTTGGGAAGGCTGCTCATCCTCACTATGCGGGTTGACAGCAACAAGGATGACAATACTGCAAGAATTTCTCAGGCGCCCAGGTGAGCCGCGCGACACGGAATTCCAGGTCCCCCTAGCTCCAACTCGGTGCTACTTCAACAGGCGTCGTGGAGATGTTCATCGCAGATTGCTGCTCTGAGTTTGGCATCTGGAAACAGCGTTCAGGCCTCGGGACCCAGTTATGTCGAACTCGGGCGGAAACTCCAAGTAAATATTGGATCTTGAGCTGAGAGCAGGGGTGCCATGCTACATCTCATCAAGGCGGGGCGTGGGGGCTTGAGCAACTCGCAGAAAAAAAACGCTGATTCCCCGCTGCCACGCTCTCGGGGTTCGGCAACAAATTCAGCAAACGTACGCATACAACTGCACAAGAAGGAATGCTGCGCGTGCGCTGTGAATGCTGAGAGCGGCCGCTCCTTCTGCAAGCGCATAGTGGCAGCTCTCTGAATCGACCCAACTCCCAGTCAGATTCTAGGCGACATCAGCATGACAATTGGAATACGCCCTGCTCTGAGATATGCCAGTTGGCTGGAGACTTTCAGCTCACCCAATCCAGGAACCGGCGGCGAACCAGGCTGGGTAGTCGAAGGAAGGCGTTTCTTTATGTTCGGCGATGACGGGCGTCATGGGGGAGGGGGGGGGGGGCGGGGGGGGTATGACGTGACGCCCCCCCCCCGCCGTGTGGCTCCGGCACCACAGCCGCGCCCGCGCGCACGACGCGACGAGCTACGAGGGACGAGCGACGACGACGACGACGCGAGCAGCATGTAAGTGGCGATCTGCCCATTGCGCCTGTGTACACCACAACGCTCGCGTGCACCACACCGCGCGTGTGCACCACAGCGCCTGCGTACACCGCAACAGCCGTGTGCAACGCATCGCCCGCGTGTACCACAATACTTGGGAGCACTACAGCGCCGGTGTACATATACAGCAGCAGCCGTGTGCAACACAACGCCTGTGTACTCCACAGTGCTTGAGTGCACCGCAGCGCCTGTGCACGCCACAGCGCCTGTCTACACCACAGCACCCGCGTGCAACGCAGCGCTGGTGTACACCACAGTGCCTGCGTGCATAGGACAGGTAGAAGGAGCATGTACGTCAGGATCTGATGCGGACAACTAAACGCCACGCCAGGAAAGTTCTGATAATCGAATACGACGTTTTTCCCTCCTCCCTCCTCCTCCTCCTCCTCCTACTCCTCCTCCTCCTCCTCCTCCTCCTCCTCGTCCTCCTTTACCTCCTTCTTACCCCGTGTCGTGCGGTTTGGCGTTACAACGCACGTGCGCATCTCAGCGTGCACCGCAGAATGGTCGATTGAATCGGTCCACTCTGTTCTCGGGCGGCCAATTTAGCTGGAGCCTCCTGGACGCAAATGGGAGTTAGGGTGATGCGGGCGGACTCGGGGGGACTCGTAGATTCCAGCGGTGCTCCTTTGTCCATGAGGATTTGTTTTCCATGGTTTTCTCTGGAATCCACACGCGCTACATTTTGTCACAAGGATTCCTTCTGAAATTCTACACACAAAAATGGTGCTGTGTTGCACACGGCTGATGTGGTGCACACAGGCGCCGTGGCGTACACAGGCACTACAATGCACGCAAGCATTGTGGTGTACACTGGTGCTGTGTTGCGCACGGCTGATGTGGCGTACGGAGGCGCTGTGGTGTACACAGGAGCTGCTGTGCCCGCAGGCACGGTGGCACAAACTGACGCTGTGTTGCACGAGGCTGCTGTGGTCTACGTCGGCGGTGTGGTGTACACAGGCGCTGTGGTGCACGCGGGCACTGTGATGTACACAGGCGTTGTGGTGCATATCGCCACCTACATGTTCGTGCGACCCGTCTTCCGTCATTCCTACCCATTCCCAAACGCCGCCGGAGCGAAACGTGACGTCATCGACCCCCTCCCCCCCAGATGATTGCCGTCATCGGCCCGGACTTAAAAACAGGCTCCAGCCGCGTCCGCGCGCACGACGACGATGAGCGACGAGCGACGAACCACGAGCGACGACGACGACGACGAACGACGACGACGACGACGACGACGACGACGACGACGCCTGCGGACCAGACACCTATGCGGATTCCTACGCGGACACCTACGCGGATCCCAATGCGCACGGCGGCAGTGCCCGGAGCGCACTGGGGGGGGGAGCGTTACGTCATAGGGGGGGGGGGGGGAGCGGGGGCCATGACGCCCGGCATGCCCCAAGCAATCAAGAAACGGCATCAAGCCAATCTGGCGCCAACCAGGCGGGCCCAATCTGGCAAACGGTGGCAATCTGGCAAGGGAGCCTACGTGAATCCAGCCTGGCCAACAACAAAACCCCCCAACCTGGTCAGGCCAGATTGACCCCAGGAGCCCAATCCAATCTGCCAAACTGGCCTTCGACTACCCGGCCAGGGGGAAGCGAGAAGGGGCGGGCCTCCTCAGTCGGGGACCTGCTGACCCGGGTCAATCCAGACCAGGGTCAGTCAGGCCTTGCAGAGTCCTGCAAAATCCTGCAAAATCCTGCGCCCAAACCCGGGTCAATGCGAAGGATCCTGCAGGATCCTGCAGGATCCTGCACGCAAACCCGGGTCAATGCGACCCTGGCCCTGCAGGATCCTGCAAGGTCGGGGCGCTCTGGCTGACCCCCGTTAGCACTGACCCCTGTCTCGAGGCTCCCTCCTCAGAAGGCTTGGTAGTTCCCCAGCCTTCTGAGGAGTTGCTCTTAAGCCTTCCCCGAAGACACAGAGCACTTGCCAGACGGCGCGAGGGCTTCTGAGAAGTCCCGCCGCCTTCCGAGAGGGCCTCCTCCCTCTCACGTACCCCCGCCGCTCGCCGCCAAAGGAAACCATCAAGATCCAGTTCCTTGTTATCCACTCTCCCCTTCAACCTCCCCCTCCTCCTCCTCCTGCCGCTCCGCCCCCCTCCCCCCCCTTTCCTCCTCCCCATCCCACCCACCCCTCCTTCTTCACATCGTACTGTCCCTCCTTCTACATGGTTTCTTTCCCCTCCTTTCCCTACTCCTGCTTGCTATCCTTCGCACCCGTCCACATCTGGGCTTATACATTCCAATCACGCTTGAGGCGCCCCAGCCACCAGCCGGGCTTTCAGGAGCTCGTCGCCCACTTTGTCGCTGCACAGACCTGCGGGGGCCAGGGCAGACAGGGGGAGAGGAAGACGATAAGCAGCTGAAGCAGCACAACGCATACAAACACATCTGGAGCTCAACCAGCACGCGCGGTGCCACCACTGCCCCACTCGACCCCGTAAAAAGCGCTGAAGAAAACGCAATACCGGAGAAAAACCCAAGCAGGGCTATAGGGCTAGGGGGCTATAGGGCTATAGGGCTATAGGGCTATTGAGCTATAGGGCTATAAGGCTATGGGGCTATAGAGTTGTAGGGCTATACGGCTATAGGGCACCCGCGGGCACCCCCAGGCACCAGCAGGCACGCCCGGGCACCCGGGCACAAGGGCACCTGGCATCCGGGCACGCCCGGGCACGCCTGGGCACCCGGGCACCCGGGCACCTGGGCACCCGGGCACCTGGGCACCCGGGCACCCGGGCGTGCGGCGAAAATCGGCGGCAAACCTAAACTAACCATATGAATCCGCTAGGACCCCTACAGAGGCAGGCTCTGATTGAGGGATTAATCAAACATATGTTTCAAAAAAACTCGTCCACATACTATTGCTGGACTATTTTTGAGTACTCCTCCTGTACCGGGACAGGCCCGACTTAAAGCAAGTCCCACCGGCTGGCGGCTCGAGGCCGCGCAGATCAAACAACGCGGCGCACGCTGCGGTACGGCAGGCGGGACGCCAGCGCTGCTGCAAGAACTGTGGGGCGCGACTCCGAGGTGCCCGTGCTTCGGCCAAGTTCGGCGGCGCGCCCGGAGAGGGGGAGGGGAGCGGGAGAGAGCCTTCTCAGAGGGCGGCGGGGCTTCTCGGGAGCACTCAGACCTTCCGAGAAGCTCTCTGTGTCTTCCGGGAAGGCCCGGACAGCTCCTCGGAAGGCCGGGACACTTCCAGGCCTTCCGAGAAGGCGCGCCCCTTCTCACTTCCCCCCCCCGAGGCTCGCCGCCGATGGTGCCCTGGCCGCGCCCAGACTTCAGCCCACCGTCCGCATGCAACCTCCAACTGCTCGCCCCATGCTCACGGGACTGCGGGCTCTGCCTTATAGCGTCGCCGCCCGGCAGCCGGCGGCGTCTGCCCGCAGGCGGCCCCGCACGCGCGGGAGCCGAGAGCGGAGCTCGGCCCGCCGCCGAGGGGAAGCGGGCGCCCCTCACACTGGAGGCCCGAGGCCTGGGGGCAGCGAGGGCCTGCCCCCTCTGGGCGGCGTGTGGCGGCCACCTGCAAGGGCTGGCGTTGGCTCGGGAGTGTCCTCCTGCAGGCGGATTTCTGATGAAAACTTGACACTTGTCAAGAATATGCAAAACAACTACTCCAACAAAAATCCCAAAAATCGCCCCCAGACTATAGTTTGACTACTTTTGAACGTTCCTCCTGCAGGCGGATTTTAGACGAAAAATGGACACAATTGTCAAACATATTCAAAAAATACTCCAAAATATTCCCAGAATCGCCCCTGGACTATATTTTGACTACTTTTGAACATCCCCCCTGCAGAGAGACAGGCCCGACTGAAGGCCGGCGCCGTCACGGGTCGCGGAGCTTCGACGGCAAGCGGGAGCTGCGGCTGGAGGACAAGTGGGAGGCCGCTGACTCACCACCTGTCATGGGTTTGTTTTCCACCACCACCACCACCACCACCACCATAAGTTGGAGGGGGAGGGGGTCCTCCTCCTCCTCCTCCTCCTCCTCCTCCTCGTCCTCCTCTTCGTCCTCCTCTTCGTCCTTCTCCTCCTCCTCCTCCTCCTCCTCCTCCTCCTCGTCCTCCTCCTTCCCCCCATCCAACTTATGGTTGTGGTGGTGGAAAATAAATCCGTCAACCTGTGCTTGCCGCGTGAAGTCGCATCGGAGGAAAGCACAGGCGTGGCACTCCGCCTACAAGACGAAGCCAGGACGAGGACAAAGTCGGGTGAGAATCCATCGGGAATCGCTGAGATCTGGCCGCTCTGGAAGATGCCTCGGGCGCCACGGCCTTCTCAGAGCGTTGCGGCACGCTCTGAGAGCGTTCCGGAAAGCTCTGGAACGGATTGATCCTCGTCCCAGCCCCGTCCGACTGGCTCACGCTGTGGGAACTGGCACCAGCGCTCCACGCACGGATCCAGCGCATGCGGGGCGGCCTTCAGGCAAGCGCTGCTGGCTGCTGGGCGGCGGCGCTGAGGCAGAGCCCCCGCGAGCGCGGTGGTCGCCGCGCTCGTGGACACTAGGTCCTCCGACCACATCTACTCCGACCCCATCTAGGAGGCCTAGAGACATGGGCCAGGAAGTTGCAGGCTGCAGTCGCACGGCGGGCCCGGCGCGGCCAGGCCACCATCGGCGGCGCGCCTGGGCGGGAAGCGAGAGAAGGGGCGCGAGCCTTCTCGGAACGCTCGGGAGGCCTCCGAGAAATCTCTATATACTGAGACGGCCTGCTCCTTCTCACTTTCTCCCCCCGGGCGCGCCGCCGACGCCAGTCTGGACGCCCGAAGTGGGTACGGAACAAATGGGTACAATGCCCAAGGACCAGTGTTGTCCCAAAACCAACCGCGGCCGCTGTTGGGCTGGCGGCTGTCTGTGTCAAATGGACGCAGTCCGCGGCGACACCGACGGCGAGTCCTGTTCAAAAAGAGCAGGAACTGCTGTCGGTCTTTATGCCCATTCTTTCCGTACCCAAGTCCGTCGTCCCGAGCCAGGGCGAGCGGTCGATGCGGGCTAAGCTCGCGGAGGGAATACCGCCAGCGGCGTGGAGCTTGATTGGTTAAAGCCGAAGGGGGTGTTTCGTAATGAGGTCACACATCAAAATGCAATACTTCATCCTGTGGCGGGCGGCGCGTGGCAGCCGCGTGCTAATGCTGCTGCTGCACGGCGTGCGCATCCCACACGAACGATTGCACGAGCTGCTGCAAACATGTGTGTGAGCCCTCCCTGGCAAAGGACCCTTCAGCCCGAGTCCGACTTGGTGCGGCAGGCGTCGGGCGAGGCGCCCGGAAGGGCTGCTCCACGCCGCCCGCCGGGATCTGCAGTGCGGGCAAGATTCATGTCCATATCCAGTGCCTCTTGGACTTTTTTGGAAGCGGCGCCACAAGGCCGAGGCGCCCTGGATATGGATAAAAAGTCGAGCCTCTGGGGCCAAATTTATTCCATATCCAGTGCGCCTCGGTTTTCTTGGGAAGGGAGCCCGAAACTCCATCCTGCAGTGGATATAGACATGAGTATTGCCCGCATGCAGCACCAGGTGCTGGAGGAAGGCGGCGGCCCGCGGGCACGGCGCCGGCCTCCCCGGGCGGGGCCCGGCGCCGTGCCGCGCCATCGCGGCGCAGCGCGGAGGCTCGCCAGGAGGAGCGGCGCCGGGCGGCCCCCCGGGGCCTCCTCGCGGCGGAGGCCCGCGGCGGCCAGCGGAGGGCAGAGCAGGGCGACGTCGAGCAGGGCAGCTCCTGCCCGAGACGTGCCCTGGCGGCGAGGCGGCGCCCGAGGGCCTCGTGCACCGCGCCTGGGGCTGCCCTGCGAGCAGCTCGGAGCTTCCTGGACTCAATAATTGGGACTTCCTGATCCAACAGGCCCCAGCGGGCTACGACAGCGACCCAGCCCTGTGGCTACGTGGGGTCCCAGAGGAGTCCCTGGCTGTGCCCCGCCTCGACGAGGCCGCCCTCTATGGCGACGTGGAAGTTTTTGGCACGGGGCCCCTGGATGGCTACAGGAAGGAGGGGCGGTTGACGGATTTCGAGGATAGATCGAGCAGAAAGTTCTTGGACGACGTGAGAAGGCGACGCTGTGGAGCAGCGGTGACCAGGCTACAGTAGAGCGAGACCTCGGACACTTGGAATTTTGCAACGATGGTCGGGGTTCCACTTGCTGGCTACAAGCAGTCGGGCCCCCAGAGCTCAGACCCTGGTCCTTGCCCTGGCCCTAGCGGGAGGGGACTACGGGGAACTTCCTCGACATCACAAGCCACCACAGCAGCCTGAAGGCCTGACCCAGGCGTAGCACCCAGGTCACCCGAGGGGCTAACGAGGACCTCTGGCAACGAATCCCACCAGCCCTCTGGGCTCAGGTGGTCTAACGAGGTCTGCCCTCTCTCTTCCAAAAATACTTCACGCCCTGTGAGGAGGGGGTTGCCCCTCCCCCTACCCCCGCGCCGCAAGACTCCCCCCCTCCTCCGCGCAAGTAATCTCCGAAAAGGAGGGGACCCAAGGCCGAGACGTAGCGCGACTGAGATAGACGGGGAGAACGACAGCGAAGGGAGACCAGCACGAGCGGCCCACACGAGAGGCCAGCGCGAGAGAGCAGGCTCCCGATCGTTCTTAGGTGGTCTGACGTGCTGGGCTGCCGTGCACCTTCTGTCTTGGCTGATCGATCGCGCTGGTCTGCCGTGCTGGTCTGCTCGTGCTAAGCTCCGCCGTGGTTGTCTGTCGTGCTCCTCCTTCCTTGGCTGCTCTAGCGCCGGTCTGCCGTGCTGGTCTGCGGTGCTGGTCGCCCATTCTTGTGCTGCCGTGCTTATGGCGCCGTGCTGGTCTACCGTGCTGGTCTGTTGTGCTGGTCTGATTTGCCCTGCTGGTCGGGCGTGCTGGTCTATCGAGCTGGCCTGGGAGCCCCGCAGGGGGCCTCTGGGGGCTGCCGGGGCGCCTCTGGGAGGCCGCCTGGACGCCTCATGGTGCCCCCTTGAGATCCATGGGGGGCCGCTTGGGGGTCACGTGGGCGCTTCTTGGCGGCGTATTGCGGCCTCTTGCGCCCAATTAACCACCAGGGACGTTGTCCTCGGGCTGTCATCTGCTTGATCTACTGTGCAACATGGAAGACTCTGGAACCCTCTTGGGGCTTCCTGAGGCCCGTCGTGAGGGCGCCTCTGTGAGACCGCCTGGGGATCTCCTCGGACCCATTGCAGCACTCTCGGAGGTCTCTCAGACCTCTCGGGGACCTCTTCGGGGCCTCTTGGGGGCGCTTGGGCTGCAGCAAGCGCCAAGGACGCTGTCCTTGATGTGTCCTCTTGGAGGTCTCTCTCTTGGGGACATATTGGGCCTCTTGGGGGCCTGTCAGGGCCTCTTGGACGAACATGCGCTGCCCTTCACGTGTCATTGGTTTGCCACTTCGCAGTATGGAAGATACGGAGCAGTTGAAGGGGCCCCAGGATAGTCCCCATATTTTCCAATATTTTCTGGGTTTTCGTCTTCCCCCCCACTTCCCATATTTTCCCATATTTTCTAGGGAATCGACGATTCATTGTGTCTGTGTGTTTCTTTCCCTCCTGAGCAGTATAGTGGCCCTTTTGGGCCCGTCCTGGGGCCATTGCTGGGCACTCGTGGGCTCCTCTGGGGCTCTCTCCATGGGCGCTCTTGGGTCATCTTGGAGCCGCCTTGAAGCCTCAGAAGCCTATCGGAAGCGAATACAGTCGAGGCGTTGACCTAAGGAACCCTACATAAGGAACGAGGCACCTATTTTCCATAAGTTGAACTTCGATTTTGTATCGAAAACCTAAGGAAAATCCAAGGCAAGCTGCGAAACAATTAAGGAACACGGAGCCCCTCCCCAACGAAAAGGGTTCCTTCTTCAGCGCCCCGACTGTATGCAGTGGAACGCACACATCGTGTGTGGACGATGTTTGTCTGTCTTGAGGCTCTCTTGGGAGTCCTCTTGGAGCACTCTCGGGGCGCACTACGGGGCCTCTTGGGCAGTCTTCAAACCGTCTTGGACATCCTGGACCGGTCTTGGGCCGTCTTGGAGCCTCCGTGGCTGGAAGGTCCCCGGGACCACCTTGAAATGTCTACACACCCTGGGGACCCTGGTCTTGTGCCCGTCAGGGGACTGGATGGGGTTTTGCCCGCCTAGTCAGGAAAGCGCTCTCCTGAGGCCGGACAGAAGTGACGGCCCTTCTGGGCCCACACATGAGTTATGCAAGAGGTTCAACATAAAAGCCGCAAAGGCCAATTGGCACTTCATCAAGAACCTTGCAGATGCTCTGCCCGCGCGCATCTGGTGGAACCTCCGGGGGAAAAGCACTCTCGAGGTTCGCGATACCCTCCCGACCCGCATCCTCGTGCCGCCACGCCGTGCACCTGCGCTGTTCTGGCATGCGCCCCGTGCACGAGTCCGTACTACATTGCACACTGCGGGCCACATGCGCGCGCCGCAGCGCGCGCGTGTTAACATTCATTCAAACCCCTCCTCCTCCTCCATCTTCTCTTCCTCCCCCTCCTCCTCCTCCTCCGAGGGACTCCTCCTCCTCCTCCTCCTCCTCCTCCTGCTCATCCCCCTCGTCCTCCTCCTCCTCCTCCTCCTCCTCCTCCTCCTCCTCCTCCTCTCCTAATCCTCCTCCTCCCCCTCCCCCTCCTCCTCCTCCTCCTCCTCCTCCTCCTCCTCCTCCTGCTTTGTTTCCCAAGACTGGCAAAATCCAAAACTCTTTGCAAACAAATGAGACACTCGGAATTGTGAAATGTCTGCGCGCGCGCAGTTCCTGACCGCCAGCCTCATCCGCGCCATCGCAGCACCGCCACGATCGTCATCGCCAGTGGCCACCAGTGCCGCCATCATCAGTCAATCACCTTCATCACCGTCACACTGGCATCGTCGTCGTCGTTGTCACCAACATCGGCGCCTTAGATGGCACCACACAGCTTTCACATGTTGAGCGGAAGAATGTGATACATATGCGGGGTCCCGGCTGGCGAATACTAGGTGTTCGAGCCGCAGAGCCCTCGACGCCCGTTCTGGCCCACCACGCTTCGGCCCCCTCCTCCCCCTTCTCTTCCTCCGCCCCCTCCTCCTCCCCCCCCCTCCTCCTTCTCCTATCCCTCCTCCTCCTCCTCCTCCTCCTCCTCCTCCTCCTCCTCCTCGGGGGCGCGCAAACATGGATTGGCGATCCCTGGATCTGGCGCGCGGTCGCCAACTCCGTGGATCGGGGGAGGTGCCCCCCCCCCCCCCCAAAACGCGGCTTGTGCCGCCCCGCTCGGCGGCGGAAATCCGCGATGTCCCATGGAAACGGGACCCGTCGCTACTCCACGCCCCCCTTTTTGTTTCATGCTGCGCAGAAGTAAATATCCAAAATGACTGGCTGTCTGGTCCGAGGCCGCATGGTGTTTTTTTTCGTGATGTTGTCTGGCTGTGTCCGAGGCCGCATGTGAAACACTTCTAGGCCTGACTGCGTCCGGAAAAAAAAGAGAGAGAGAACGTGCGTGAGTGGCCGGCACATGCTCTGCTGGCTGGCCACGCTGTGGCATCTGCAGATGCCGTTCTCAAATTAACGGGCGAAGAACGGTATAAAATACACTTTTTCGCTGTCGGGGGCGCCTGTCCCAGGGCGGCTGGAAAGTTTATACCCTTACGGTGGCACCGTAGGGGTATCAACTCTCCAGCCGCCCAGGGACAGGCGCGCCCGACAGCGAAAAGGTTTATGTTATACCGTTCTTCGCTCGCTGATCAAAGGTGTTCCAGTGACTCCCCCTTGATCCATGTTTGCGATCGCCTGAGCCTCCCCCGCCGGCCGCCGCCCGCCGGCGCTGCGGCGACGTCCCAGCGGAGGCCCGTGGGTCAGCAGCAGGTCGAGGCCTGCGGGCCGGGCGGGCCGTGCTCCTGCACGTCCCCTGCTCGAGGCTGAGATCTTCGCACACGTCCACCGCCCAGGGGGCCCTCCTCCCTCCTACTTCCTCCTCCTCCTCCTTCGCCTCCTCCTCCTCCCTCCTCCCTCCTCACTCCTCCCTCCTCCCTCCTCCCTCCTTTTTCTTTTTGTCCCCTCCTCACCCTCCTCACCCTCCTGCTCCTGATGTCCTCGCACGATGTGCCTTTATTCGCTTTCCTCCGCCCCCTCCAATTGTCCTGCTCCTGCTCCTCGTCCTCTCCATCCTGATCCCGCTCCTGCTCATTATCCCGCCCCTGCTCCTGCTGCTTGGTACTGCCCCACCCCACCCACCCCCCACCAACACCAAAACATGTGCGCACTCCCCCTCCTCCTCTGCCCCCTCCCCTCCTCTTCCTCATCCTCCTGCCTCTACTCTCCCTTCTTGACCGTTGACCAGACATAAAGACTGGAGCTTGTTGCGTCGAGCCCTCGTGCTCCTCCTCATCCTCCTCCTGTTCCTCCTCCTCCTCCCCTTTCTTGTTATGAATATTATGTTTCGCGGTTCCGTGGTATTCATCACGACTACTACTACTACTACTACTACTACTACTACTACTACTACGACGACGACGACGACGACTACTACTACTACTACTACTACTACTACGACTACGACTACTACTACTACTACTACTACTACTTCTACTATAATACTACTACTACTACTACTACTACTACTACTACTACTACTACTACTACTATTACTACTACTACTACTACTACTACGACTAATAATAATAACAATAAAAATAATACGAATACTCCTACTACTGCTACTACTACTACTACTACTACTACTACTACTGTTACTACTACTACAACTACTACTACTACGACGACGACTACTACTACGACTAATACTACTACTACTACTACTACTACTACTACTACTACTACTACTACTACTACTACTACTACTACGACTACTACGACTACGACTATTAGTATGATTCGCCATAGTATCCCCATTCGTAGTACTACTACGACACATTCGTATGAGTATGTGTGGTGCGCTTCGTGTTACGAGTATTATGAAAACGTACTGGGTAACCGTTGTCGTATATCAGTCATGATGTTTGTAATCTTACTGCTGGTGTTCGTTAATGATCGCATTCCGATGATTATGTTATTATTCCTCATCCTCCTCATCCTCCTTTTTCTTCACCTCCTCCTCCTCATCATCATCATCATCATCCTCCTCCTCCCTCCTCCCTCCTCCCTCCTCCCTCATCCCTCCTCCCTCCACCCTCCTCGCTCCTCGCTCCTCCCTCCTCCCTCCTCCTCCTCCTCCTCATCCCTCCTCCCTCCTCCCTCCCCCTCCTCCTCCTCCCTCCTCCTCCTCCTCCTCCTCCTCCTCCTCTCCTCCTCACCCTCCTCATCCCCTGCTCCTGATGTCCTCCATTCACGATGTGCCTTTATTCGCTTTCCTCCGCCCCCCTCCATTGTCCTGCGTCCTGCTCTCGTCCCTCCATCCTGATCCCGCTCACGCTCTTATCCCGCCCCTGCTCCTGCTGCCTGGTACGCCCCCCCCACCCCCCCCCACCAACACCAAAACATGTGCGCCCTCCCCCTCCTCCTCTGCCCCCTCCCCCTCCTCTCCCTCATCCTCCTGCCCCGTCTCGCCCTTCTTTACCGTTGACCAGACATGAAGACTGGGAGCTTGTTGCGTCGAGCCCTCGTGCTCCTCCTCATCCTCCTCCGTGTCCTCCTCCTCCCCTTTCTAGGCAGTAGTGATATTATTCGCGGTTTCGTAGTATAAATCACACTACTACTACAACTACTACTAAGAATAATAATAATAAGCATGATAGTAAGAATAATAAGGCCAGTCTAGCTCGCCGTCGTATTCCCATATGAGTATTACTAATAATCATCAATATCATTATGTGTGGTGTGCTTCGTGTTACGAGTATCATGAATACGTGCTATTAAGCAGTTGTCGTAATAGTTGTCATGCTGCTTGTGATGCTAATCATGTTGTTTTTGCATGTTCGTAGTCCGATTATTATGTGTTTATTCCTCCTCTTCATCATCATCATCCTTCTTCACCTCCTCCTCCTCCTCCTCTTCTTCCTCCTCACTCTCGTCGTCGAAACGCCGACGCTGAACGGCGCAGCCCTGGGGGCCATGCTGGTGCAGGGCGGCCCCTGATTTTGAAAATGGCTCGCTTTGTCGTGTCGGAGGCCACCCAGCCATGTAGCGAACACCGGGAGCCACCCGACCCACGGAAGCACACCCCATGGCGTGGAGGGCAACGCCCCCAACTGCGCCGACGCCGCCTTCGGCGTCCGATGTACGCCGCCCCTCGCCCCGCGCCCAGCGCGGCGTACCCTTCAACAGACAAACTGATGGCGGCGGCGACGGCAATTTTCGGCGGTGGACAAACCTCCCTTCAGTAAACCTCCCCTTAGTGAAAACGGCCTAGGACCGAAACCGACGGACCTGGACGCGCAAAAATGACGGCCGCGACGCCCCCTCGCGAACCGAAAACGGCCAATTCCTTACTCGACGTGTCATGGTAGGAGGTCGAACCACCTCCGAAATTTGAGGAGCGGTCGGTTGCAAGGCCGCGGCCAACTCTGCCAGCGCCGAGCATGAGGCACCGAAAGGCCTGCGCGCCGCGTGTCCAAGCACGGGCCGCCCAGAGGCGCACAGGGGGCCCGCCTGCGCCCTGAATTTGCCCCCGCTGGGTCCGCCGATCCTTCGGCGTGTGTGAGACGCTGTCGTCGTCCTTGTCGTCGTCGTCGCCGTCGCCAGTCCGAAACAGAACAAGGACGGAACATAGAAAAGAAAAGTCGTAATCGTGTCGATTGTACCTCCCCTTGGTTCCCCTCGCTTACAAGGGGGGGGGGTAGGGGGGCTGCACGGGGGGACGGACTGCCGCCCCCTCGGGATCCCTGGCGGGTTTTGAAGGTGGGTCCCCGCCTCCCCCGTTGGTTGGGGGGGGCAGGGGGCACCGCCCCCGCCGCGAGGGTCGCCAGCTGAGGGTCCAAATGGAGACGGTCTCGCCCGTGGGGGGGGGGTCCGGGGTCCCCGCCAAGGCTCCCGGCGGGTCCCGCGAAGCGGGGGGGGCCAGCGGGGGTCCCGGGGGAGGTCCGGCCTGCCGGGTCGGCGACACCAGTCGTACAGGGCAGTTTCCAATACATTGGATTTTTGAAAACATAGGATTTGTAATACATGATTAATTTGTGAATGAATGTATGCAGTGAACGCATCGTTGTTTTTAACACCAAATCCCTGCTTTTTTGATACATGATCCGCACGCGGAGCATGTATTAAAAACGGCACTGTAAGGCCTTCACAATCGGAGCGACCCGCGCCAGGGCCCAGCGCACAAGGACTGCGCCGTGGCAGACGCCCGGCCGCAGGCCGCCGCCGCGCTCGGACCATGGACTGCGGCCCACGCGCCACATCCAGCACTGGGTACACCATCGTTCGTCGCAGCGCGGCGAGCCAAAAAGCTACCGCAGCACCAAGGGCTCGCTTCCTAGATTGCAGCCTCCACGTCCTCTTCCTCCTCCTCCTCCTCCTCCTCCTCCTCCTCCTCCTCCTCCTCCCTCCTCCTCCCTCCTCCCTCCCCTCCTCCCCTCCTCCCTCCCCCTCCTCCCTCCTCCCTCCTCCCTCCTCCCTCCTCCCTCCTCCCTCCTCCCTCCTCCCTCCTCCCTCCTCCCCCTCCTCCTCCCCTCCCCCCCCCTCCCCCTCCCCCTCCCTCCTCCCTCCTCCCTCCTCCTCCTCCCATCCTCCCTCCTCCTCTTCCTCCTCCGCTCCTCACCTCCTCCCTCCCCTCCTCCCTCCCTCCTCCCTCCTCCCTCCTCCGCCCTCCCTCCTCCTCCTCCATCCCTCCTCCCTCCTCCCTCCTCCCCTCCTCCCTCCTCCTCCTCCTCCGCCTCCTCCTCCCCTCCTCCTCCTCCTCCTCCTCCTCCTCCTCTTCCTCCTCCTCCTCCTCCTCCTCCTCCTCCTCCTCCGCCTCCGCCTCCGCCTCCTGCCTCCGCTCCCGCGAGGGAGGCGGTGGCGCTCGGCCGTCAAGCGGTGACGACCCGCGCGAGGGCCCAGGCTGAGAGAGCGGGCCGAGCCGAGTCCTCGGCAGATGGGTGACGTGGGGGGTGCCCTGTCGGTGAGCCCTGGCAGGGATGGCACCAACCTGCTAGGGAGCAATAGTTTTCCTTGGATGGGCCGCCCCCCCGAAGCTTTCCCACTCTCCCCCCCTGTCGGTGAGCCCTGGCAGGGATGGCACCAACCTGCTAGGGAGCAATAGTTTTCCTTGGATGGGCCGCCCCCCCGAAGCTTTCCCACTCTCCCCCCCTTGATTTCTCCCTCTGTGGGCAGTGAACCTCCTCCTCCTCCTCCTCCTCCTCCTCCTCCTCCTCCTCCTACTACTCCTCACCATCGCCATTTCCATCGCCATCGCCATCACCATCACCATCACAATCACCATCACCATCACTATCACCATCACCTCACCATCACCTCACCATCACCATCACCATCACCATCACCATCATCATCACCATCACCATCACCATCACCACCGTCATCACCGTCGTCATCGTCGTCATCATCGTTGTAAGCATCATCATCGTCATCAACATCATCATCATCGTCAGCAGCATCAGCATCAGCATCAGCATCATCATCACATTCATCGTCATATAAATATGCATCATCGTCATCATCCTCAGCACCATCATCAGCATCAGCATCAGCATCAGCATCATCATCAGCATCATCATTAACAGCATCAGCATCAGCATCAGCATCAGCAGCATCATCATCATCATCAGCATCATCATCATCATCAGCAGCATCATCATCCTCATCCTCATCCGTATCATCATCAGTTGCATCATCAGCAGCAGCATCATCATCAGAATCAGCATCACCATCATCAGCAGCATCACCATGATTATCATCGGTATCATCATCAGCATCATCATCACCACCACCACCATCACCATCGCCATCGACATCGTCATCACCATACTCATCATCATCATCACCATCATCATCATCATCATCATCATCATCATCAGCATCATCATCATCAGTTCCATCAGCATCATCAGCAGCAGCATCATCATCAGCATCAGCATCATCGTCATCACCGCCACCATCACCATCGCCGTCGACATCGCCATCACCAATATCATCATCATCATCGTCATCAGCATCATAAGCATCATCATCATCATCATCATCAGCATCATCATCATCCTCATCCTCATCAGCATCATCATCATCAGCATCATCATCACCACCATCACCGCCAGCACCATCACCACCACCAGCATCATCAACATCATCAGCATCATCAGCATCATCATGATCATCACCACCATCAGCACCAGCATCATCGCCCAAGTCGAGCAGTTATGATGGATCTCCTCACCTCAGGGAACCAAAAAAACACATCCGACTGTGTTTGGTTCAGTCGGCCGAGCCCGTTCCGGACAGCGTGAGACGGTTCCCGGGCTCTGCGCTGTTCCCCCTGCTCGCTGCTTGCAAAACGAACGATAGGCCCCCAACATCGCATCGAGCCAACCATGCGTCCACGGTTTGCTCCAAATCCCGTGGCTCCTGGTTCCCAGCGCAAACATTGGGCGCCCAGTCCCACAACCAGAAAAACGTGACATAGATTCTCGACCTCAAGTTTGTGCCTGACCTTCGGGAGCGACAGTCACAAGGCCAAAAAACGGGGCGAATAAGCCCGTTTCAATATTTTCACACTTGATTAGATGTCAGGGTCCTCCATTTTACCAAGACGAGAAGAAAGTTATAACACGATTGGCTCAGGGTACGTTCTGGGAGTTCAGGGGCTTGTGGCGGCCCCCAGCCACTAGTACCGGGTCGTTCGTCTGGCCCCGCGAGACATCAAGAACACCAGGAGATCATGGAACGCACCATTATCATGAATGGCTTCTCGCCTCTGCGACTCGTCTTCCGACGCGTTGATCAATTCAGCACGGTCTGGCCATCGCTCGGACGTCCACTCCCTGTGTTTTTTTTTCGGTTTCGTGCGTGGTTTTTCGCCAAATGATCAAGGATGCTCCTCGATGGTCCTCGCCGAGGAAAAAACGCACACGTCCGAGCGATGCCAAGCGGTGCCCCCCGAAGTCCCGACCCTTTCCCCAGAGCCGGCTCCCGAATTGTTTTTGACGGGCACGGGGCCCCAACGGCCCTCCGGGGGCCCCTGGAGGCCGCAAACGGCAGAAACCGCCCCGCACTGCTCTTCAACGCGCTTGAAGCCTGGCCGGATCCCTCCCAGATGGGGTCCGAGCAGATGGGGCCCGAGGATCGCACCGCGTCGCCGACTGTGTCGCCGAGGCATCGGCGATGCACTGGCGCCATCGGCGTGAATCCATCGGGCTGCACATCGAGCCGCATCGACGGTGCATCGGCGGTGCGGAGCGGTGCGTCGACCCCATCTGCACGGACCCCATCTGGGATGCCTAGATCAACACGCTTGAAGCACGGCTCTTCCATGCACCGACGGAGCGACCACCGGGCAAGGCCTTCGGGCAGCTGCTGCCACAACTCCCGGCGCTCGTGCCTGGGGCGCTCGAAGCCGCGGGAGTAGTAGCGCTTGCCCTCCGCCAGGGGGGGAGGGGGGGGGCAATGAAGGCTAGCATCGGATCGGGAAGCTGGATCGGAATCGAAATCCAATCGCATCTTTCGGTATCGGGGCCCCAGTCAGCGATCGCCGCATCGGCTCCGGAGTCGGAGACCGGACTATTTTCCCGAGCCGGATCCCCCTGCTCCTGGGGGAGGGGAATCCGCGGAGCGCCGTGAAGAGGGCGAGCTCTGTGCGCAGTCGAGGCTGGCGCTGCGCGTCCCCGCCATGGCCCGGGCAGCATCGCCCTGGCTCTCGTCGGCGGCCGTACTTCGTGGCGGCCTGAAAAGTAGGACGCCGACGACGACGACGACGACGACGACGACGACGACGACGACAGACTGAGATCGGGGCCCTCGGCAGCCCCTGTCTTGCCTTCTCGCTCGCTTCGATGGCCTCGGCCCCAGCCGAGCACTGGTGCTGGCCAGCAGGATGCTGCTGCGGAGGAAGGCGACGACAGAGGGCACGACGGCAACTACGACGACGGCGATGACGAAGGGGAGCAGGACAAGGAGGGCGGAGTACGTGGCGACATAAATGCGCGGGTCCCCGAGCAGCGGGCGCGTCGGCCCGCTCTCGGGCGCTGCCGTGCGGGGCAGGGGCGTCCCAACACGTCTGGCTTCGGAAGCACAGTTGGATGGCAGCTGTCGCGGCCACTCCAGATTTCGTAATGAAGGGAGGGGGGTCTCATTTCGGGGGGGGTCTCTTCCAGGCTATCTTGGAGGGCCTGGGGGGGTCTGGGGACGATGTTTTGGAGGGCTCTCCCACGGGGGGGGGGTCTGGAATGGCTTGTCTTGGAGGGTCCAGACCCCCTCCCTTTTATTACGAACTCTGGAATACACGGAGTGGTGGCGGAGCACCCGGACGCGCGTGCTGCCGAGTTGGCCTGCCGCTTTGGGCGCAGCGCCCGACATGCCGCGCCGAAGCAGAAGTGGCGGCTGGGGAAGTCGTTTCTGTTACCGGTTCCGTTCTGCCGTTTTCTTGCCGGTTCCGACGCCGTTTTGTTTACCGGTTCCGTCGCCGTTTTTTGACCGGTTCCGGCCCTGGTTCCAATCCTGGAGCCGTTTTTTGTTGCCGTTTCCAGTCGCCTTTTTTTTGCCGTTTCCATTTTCAAGGGACACTTTCTCGGAAACGGTGAAAAAACGGCCCTGCCGTTTCCGGGGCCCACAAAGGGTGGCGGCGCAGTAGGCCGCGTCACAACCCGAAACAACCAGGGGGGTGCGCTAGATCAGGCGGATGCTGATCTCATCGGAGGAAGGAGGCGAGCTCGCAGTGTCCCTGCTGGTGAGCTTCGGCGCGAAGGGGAGGCCCTTGTTGGAACGGACTCTGCGGCAGGGCCCCCGAGGGGACGACAGTGCCCGACCCAGCCGACGACATGGTCGGGGGTCCTCGGGAGCGGCCAAGAGGGGGGTGTCCAAAAGGGGGGGTAGCAAATCATGACCGGCGGCATGTGCGCGGCCCAGCAGGGGGGGACAGGAACGTAATGACAGAAGAAGCGGCGCCATAAAATCTGGGGAGATATCATGGCCCCCGCCATGAGATCCACCCCCCCCCTAGTCATCACCCCCCTCTTTTCCGCCCCCGGGGTCCCAGACGCGACCAAAGACAGACTCCCCCCCCCCGGGCGGCTCTGGGCCACGCGCCGAGGGGGCCGGAGGGGGAAGCGGTGGGGATCTCGCCCCGCGGCCGCGGCTTGGCGCCAGCGGCGCAGGGCGCCGTCGCGTCGATCGCCCCCCAGGGGTGTCAATTGAAAAAAAAAAAAAAAAAAAAAAAAAACGGCGTGGGCAGCCCAGGAAGCTCCCAGGAGGCCCCCAAGAGGCCAGGCAGACCCCCCCAAGAGACCACCAAGAGGCCCCACCCAGAGCCATCCACGAGGCCTCCCAAAGTTCCCAAGAAGCTCCCACGAAGCTTCCAAGGGCTCCCAAGACCCCCCAAGAACCCGCGATGGCACAATACGGGCCGGAGGAATGAGCGAAGCGATTCAATAAAAGAAAAAAAACGGCGTGAGCAGAAGCTTTTGGCGTTCCTCTCGGATGTCCTGGGCCTGCGCCAAAAAAACATCGGCGTGTGGCGCTGTCTCTTCTTCAGGTGCAGCCGGACCTGAGCAGGAAGACCAGCCTTCGAGGACATAAGAAGACCCCCCCGCCAGCAGAACGAAGCACAACATCCAAGGAAGCCCTCCCCAGGATGTACCAGAACGTCCAACAAGCACAAAAACATCTGCTTGTGGCGGTGTCTCTTCTTCAAGTGCACTCGGACCTGAGCAAGACGACCGGCCTTCGAGGACATAAGAAGACCCCCCCGTCGGCAGAACAGAGCATAACATCCAAGGGTACTCCAGATTTCGTAATAAAGGGAGGGGGGTCTCATTTCGGGGGGGTCGCTTCCAGGCTATCTTGGAGGGCCTGGGGGGGTCTGGGGACGATGTGTTGGAGGGTTCTCCCACAGGGGAGGTCTGAAATGGCTTGTCTTGGAGGGTCCAGACCCCCTCCCTTTTATTACGAACTCTGGGGTACCCCTTTCCCAGGATGTACCAGAACATCCAACCAGCACGAAAAACACACCAGGGCACCCTTC
This sequence comes from Prorocentrum cordatum, assembly GCA_963575745.1. Classification (NCBI taxonomy): domain Eukaryota; class Dinophyceae; order Prorocentrales; family Prorocentraceae; genus Prorocentrum; species Prorocentrum cordatum. The sequence goes on along the minus strand of CAUYUJ010014371.1, from coordinate 64,909 downwards.
CCGAGCCGACCTCGATCTCATGCCTCGGTCCGGCTGCATCCGCCGGCGTGCCGTGGGCACTAAGAAGAGCGCCAGCAGCCCGTCGAGTTCTCCTGAACTCCCAGAACGTACCCTGAGCCAATCGTGTTATAACGTTATTCCCGTCTTGGCACAAATGGAGGACCCTGACATCTAATCAAGTGTGAAAATATTCACATGGGCTTACTCGCCCCGTTTTGGGGGCCTTTTAACTTTTGACTGTCGCCCCCGAAGATCAGGCACAAACTTGAGTTCAAGAGCTCAGACCTCCAACTGCCAGATCTCTCGGGGCGTCGCGCGTGACCTTCGGGGCGGCTCGCATGGCCTTCACCCGCACACGTGAAACACTTGGCGTTTTCACTGTGTTCGGGGTCAGAGGGGGCACCCAAACTGGCCCCATGAGCACCCCTGTGCAACACTGGCCCCCAGACCGCCAAGAGGCGCCAAAGAGGCCCCAGAGGCACCCAAGAGGCGCAAAGAAGCCTCCAACACGCCTCCAAGAGGCCTCCGAGAGGGCCCCAAGAGGCCCCAAATCGCCTCCAAAAAGGACATCCTAAGAAACCCCAAGAGGCCTCCAAACACATTCTGACCCGCAACCCGGTCACGGAGCCCACTAGATCTTGGAGAAGACGGAGGAATGAGGGGATCAGCGACGAACATAAGACGAAGACAGTTGTCCTCCAAGTGGGCGAAAGGGAAGCACAACAGGAGCACCAGCAGGGGTGCCCTCAGCAAGGCAAGGACCTCGGGGGCTTGAGGTTCTTGGCGGTGTCGCCTGGAAAGCGCGGTCTTGGGAACAGGCACCCTGGTGGCCTCGCGCATTCGGCCTGATGCTGAAGAGGAATATCCGCCACCGTGCCTCTGGACACGGAGTGGGCGTGTCCTCAGCTCCTTTGCCTAATCCTCTAAGCCTCAATCCTTGCTCCTGAGGACTGTCTCAAGGGCCCGGGCCCCAAATTCCGAAATTTGGCGGGGCTTCGCCTGCTCCTTGTCGCATGACTGCTGCGGGTCCAAGATCCCCAGACGGGCCAAGAGGGCCCCAAGAGGCCCCCAAGACGGTTCGAGAGGGCCCCGAGTCGCCGAACGATCGTTCCAAGACGCCCAAGATGGGCTCCAGACGGTCCAAGAGGCTTCCAAGACGCCACAAGAGGCCTCCCAAGAGGCAAATGTCATTGTTGTTCTTTAGGGTTGTGAAGGATTTGAGCGTTCTCGCCTTTTTGGTTTCCCCACGCTCCGAGACGGCCCAAGAGGCGCCCAAGATGGCCCCGAGGCGGCCCAAGAGGCCTCCAATAGGGCACCCCAACGGCCCAAGAGGGCTTAGAGACGGCCCAAGAGTCCCCAAAACACGGCTCCAAGAACGGGCCAAGACGGGGGACCCGAACGGACATTTCGAGCCCTCGGCCCCAAGAAGCCTGCAGGAGGCCCCAAGAGGCCCCCAAGTGGCCCCCAAGAGGCCCCCTAAGAGGCCCTCAGGAGGCCCCCAAGGGCCCCAAGAGGCCTCCGAGCGGCCCCCGAGGGGCGCCGATGAGGCCCACAGGAAGCCTCGAGACTGCTGCCCAGATTCTCCCGAGAGCGCTCCTGAGAGCCCACAAGAAGCATCCATCAGGACTCCCACCCACAACCCAGGCACGGAGGCGGATGGGCCGCAGGCCACTAGATCACTTAATGAAAATGCGTACCCATCGGTCGGAAGAAGTAGGTAGAAACACGAAGTAGGAAGGCGTTGGAAATAGATTGGGCTTCCGCCCGCCTCCTGAAGAGGAGTGAAGAGGGCAAGCCACTCGATCATTGAAGTAGGAAGGCGCTTAAAGTAGATTGAAATCTGGAATGCCCAAAATACCTACTTTCGACGACCGGTGGGTAATCATGATCAGTCGGAGGTTCGCGCGGAGTTCTTGGGTCGGCGATGGGGGCCCAAGCGCGCCGGGGGCGGCGCCAGAGACGCCGCCAGGGGGGATCCCACGCCGACCCAAGAGATCCATGCGAACTCCTGACAGCTCGTGCTCATTCCCCAAACGGTGCTCGCACCCAGGGGTTCTCTTGGCGGGATGCAAATGGGGGGATAAATCCAGGGGGGGAGAGAGGCGCAACCGAGGTACAAATTGTACCTACGCCCCACGGAGAAGGTACAATTTGTACCGACGCCACCCAGACAAGGTACACAAGTTGCACTTCTGACAACGCCCGCGACATGTGCGAGGATGTGAACGGGGGGGGAGAAGGCACAATTTGCACTTGCACCCCGCAGAGAGAGTACGAATTGCACCCCAACAAAACGGCACCGGATACTCATCCCCCCATGTCCTGATCCCCCCATCGCCATCCGGCCGATTCTCGCTTCTCTTCTAAAATAACAAAGTCCCGGTGGCGGTCCGGTCGGCTCGTTGCCGCCCGCCGTCGCCGCCGCCGCCTGGGCCTCCGGTGGCGGTGGGGGCCGGCTCGTCGCTGCCCGTCGCCACGCTGCGCTGCGCTGCGCTGCTTTTTTGCGCTGCGTTGCTTTGCACTGTGCGTTGCACTGAAATCTGCATCGCATGGCACTGCATTGCAGTGATAGGGGGAAAGCATACCTGCCTCGCTCTTGACCACCCTCGCTTCCAAGAGATACCGAGCGATGCCAAACTACGGCCTGTACTGGTCAGGCCGCTTGACGAGGAGGCGCATGGTGTGGCTTGGTTTTGCCTGGAAGCGAAAGCGGGGTAGGTAATTCACGCTCTGACTGACTTGCACTGTTTTGTTTCATTGCCGCGCATGGCTTCGCAGGTCGTTGCGTTGCTCTGCAGTGCGCGCTGCATTGTCTGCATTGCGTCGCATTGCTGCGGATTGCTTTGCATCGCATTGCATCACGTTGCATCACATTGTATTTGTTTGCAGTGGTTCGCATTGCTTTGTATGAGGTGCCATTGCTTTGCATTGTGTCGGATTGCTTTGCAATGCTGTGCGCCACATAGATAGCTGGCACCGCATGGATTGTACGACCTCGATTGCACCACACTGATTACACCGCCTAGATTGCACCGCATCAGTTGTAAGAAATCGCTGCTTGGGGTCCACGCTGGCTGAGATGTGTTTGCTTCTTCGCCGACAAAGGAGGAGAGGATCAAAGTAAGCTCAGGGAGCATCAGCGACATTGCAATACACCCTCCTGACCAAGCCCCTCTTCGTCGATCCCTACATGTCGTCTGACCCACCACAAGCGTTAGGTCGAACATGTCCCCCTGCAGGCGGATCTTGGACGAAACACAAAAAACAAGAACCCAAAAGCATTCAAGAAAACTCCAACATCGTCCGCCGACTATTGGTTGACTATGTTTGACCATTCCCCCTGTGAAGGGACCCGCCCGACTTGACACGAGGCCCCTCCCCGTCGATCCCCACGAGTCGTCCGATTCACCCACAGGGGCCGACGCCTGAAAGCCGAGCCCCCGGACGGGCCTGCCGTGCAGGCGCGAGCCCCTTTTCTGGAGAGGAGCTGCCGGGCATCCCTCGAGCGAGGCACTCCGGATTTCGGAGTAAAGGGAGGGGGGTCTCATTTCGGGGGGGGTCTCTTCCAGGCTCTCTTGGAGGGCCTGGGGGGGTCTGGGGACGATGTTTCGGAGGGTTCTCCCACGGGGGAGGTCTGAAATGGCTTGTCTTGGAGGGTACAGACCCCCTCCCTGTTATTACGAAATCTGAAGTACTCTTAACGAATGCAGGAGGCCAGCGTCGTCAAGCTCAAAGATGTGTGCAGTGAGAGCCCATATTGAAAGTGGACCGCCCCCCATCCGTGCAAGAAGCGAACAACCATAGACTTCCCTCTACTCTACGAGCCGCCCTCCATCCGCACATGCGAGCCATCATGTTCGACGTTCTGGAAGCCGAATTCAAAACAGACTCGTGAGAGAGCTGCATGCTGCAAGGGAACCGCCATCCATCGCTGCAGCTGTTAATAGGTGCTGAAACGAATGCGTGCGGCGCCAAAGCGAATGCCCTACTCTGAAACCGTCATCCAACCTTGTAACTGCTACAGAGTGTTAAGACGAAATTGCGCGGCGCTCGGTCCATATGACGGCTGCATGCTTTTGAGACTGATGTGCGCAATGCTGAAGCGAGCTCCATTTTGGAAACCGTCTCCTTCCAGTCCTGCAACTGCTGCTGGTCTTCAGAACGAATGTGCGCGGCGCTGAGGGCGAGATAATTTGAACATGACCCCCTCCATCCTCGCAACTGTTGCAAGCGCATCCCAAAACAATGGATTGAATTCTTCGAAGAAACGAATAAGCGCGCTACCTGACCCAGAATCGAAGAGGCGACGCTGTCTCACTTTGTCTCCCATTGCCTCCCGTTGTCTCCCGTTGTCTCCCGTTGACCCCCACCGTCTCCCATGGTGTCGCATTGTCTCCCGTTGTCTCCTCTCCCGTTGTCAATCAGTCTCCCAGGATCCATATCCCAATTTGCATGCGAAACTCTATCCTTATCCCCACTATACGCCGGTGCCTCCCAATGTCTCACGTTGTCTCCCTTTGTCAAACATTTCTCCAATGTTCGATACCTATCCGTGTCCTGATCCCTAACCCTATTCCTATTTCTTTCCCTGTCACTATCCCTATCCCTCTGCCTCGATCCCGATCCCTTATATCTCTATCCCTGTCCCTCCCCCAGTGGTGCTATGGTGCCCTCCCATCGTGGCCCCCGACGTGACCCTCAATCGTGGCCCCCATCGTAACTGTGTAAAGCTGTTTACGGTCTTGTGCCGCAAGGGTGTCAGTAAGACGAATGTGCGAGGCGCCAAGGCGAGATGCCGACTTTGAGAACGACCTTCCCTCCAGCCTGGTGACAGTTGCAAATGTTTAAAAATGAATGCACGAGGTGATAAGGAGAAAGCTCGAATCTACAAACGATCCTCCCATTTCCC
>CAUYUJ010014371.1:42500-57500 GCA_963575745.1 Prorocentrum cordatum | reverse complement strand
TCCCCTGAGCCACGTCCGCTCGCCAGCCGCAGGTCGCCGAACGCTGGGTTGCGCCAACCCGCCCCTTCCCGTCCCTACGCGGGAGGCATCCAAATGCACCACCACCGTGCCTGGCCAGGACTTGGCTGGCCGTGCCCAGGAGGGCCTATACAGTAGGGAACGACCACAAGAAACCTTCCACAAGAAACCCAACCCTGAGAACCCAGGACGTCCATCGATGTTTGATGTGGGAACGTCACGCTCCCCATCGCAAAACCATCGAAACCCAAGAAACCTTGGGCATCCTGGAGGCAAGCAGGGTGCTTCTTGGCATGGGTCCCCACTGTACATCATCCTGGGGCCCAGGATGTCGCTGGCATGGCACGGTGGTGAAAGAAGAACGCCTTCTGGGCCAGAAAACGAACGGCGCCGCCCCACCTGCGGCCTCACGAGCCTTCGCAGATACAATGAATTCCCCGCTTGGGCTTGGGGCTGTGTACGCTAACGGCTCCCGATGGGCCGTAGCGCAGCGTGGAGGGCCGTCGATGGGGTGGTGCCGTGTGTTTTCTTGGTCGGTGACGTGAGGCCCCGCCTTCTTTTTTCCTCCCTCTGTTAATGAAAGCTGTGCGTGGCCCGCTTAGCTTCGACCGGAAGAGGCTCGCTCTCGACCCGCGGATCAAAAAGTGTTTCTTGGTCGACCTCCTGCGGACTCCCCCGCCGTCGTCTCCCACCTCTCCCATGGGGAGCTCGCACCCCCGACGTCAACCCCCTGGACCCGGGATCTGCACTCCGCGGGGCCCGCCAAGCGCCTGCCTCCATCCCCCCGCCCCCCGCCACAGGAAGTCTGAAAGGCAAAAACACGTGCTCCTCAGCTCGCATTAAGAGCTGGCTGGGCGTTCGAGAGGCAGGGTTCTCAGTATTGGGCGGCGCGCACAAGGGGGAGGGGGGGAGGGGGAAGGCTTCTTAGTAGGAGGCTACTTCTCAGAATGCGCTGGTCCTACCTCTATAGACAAGGCCCGCGCCTTCTAAGATGCATGGGGTGCTTCTAAGAAGCCTTCCTCCCTCCATCCCATTACCTCCCTCTGCGCTTGGCTGAAGCATACCGTCATTGCGTGCGCCAATCCAATCTGACCTCCCAAAAGGGTGGGTCTGGGGGACTGCATTGGTGGACGCGACGAGGGCTGCGAGTTGCCAAAGGGGTTTTCGCGGATCGGCTGAGCGCGGCCATCTTCCCAGCATCATGGCCCGCCGCAAGCATTGAGGACGGTGCCGGGAACAGCCGTGTGCCAGACACTCCGCGACCCCCGCCCTTCCTAGAACCCCCTCTGTCGGACCCCCTGAGCCATGGCGGCGGCCGACCGGCCAGACATCTCGCCGCCGGCTCGCCGAAGCCGCCTCACCCTTCTCCCTCGTCGTCAGGATCCGGCGTCCCCCTCCGCCGCAGGACGGGGTGGAGAGGGGAGGGACTGTAGGGGGCCACATGCGAACCCTACCCCTACCCCCCACGATTCACTGAGGGGGAGGGTGGGGTTCACTTCGCTCGGGAGCTCCCGAGCGAAGTGGAGCTCCCGAGCGAAGTGAACCCCACCCTCCCCTTCAGAAATCGTGGGGGGTAGGGGTAGGGTTCGCATGTGGCCCCCTAGGGACTGTTCGCACCGTGGCAGAGGGAGCTCACCTGGTGCGGTCCGAGCCCACGGGGCTCAGGCAGACGCTGCTGAGGTTGGAGACCGACGGGCTCGGCGGGGGCCTGCCCAGGTTGGCCGAGACCTCCCGCGAGGGGGACCGGCGGAGGCCGCCCTCCCGCGACGAGGAGGAAATGCCCGCGCGTGCCTCCTCCTCCTCCTCCTCCTCTTCCTCCTCCTCCTCCTCCTCCTCATCCTCCTCTTAGTATTCTTCTTATTATTGTTTATTATTATTTGTATTATTAATCTCATTCTTAAACGTATTACTATTAGTGTTAGTGTTATTATTGTTTGTCTTATTATTCTAATTATTCTCTTAGTATTAATTTAAGTATTAGTATGATTATTATTATTATTAGTATTCGTCTACTTATTCGTCGTATTAGTATTCTTCTTAGTATTCTCCATATTCATCTTATTATTAGTACTATTATTATTATGATTATTAATATTATTATGCTTATTATTATTATTACTATCATTATTCGTATTATCATTATTGCTATTATTATTATTAGTATTATTATGATTCATGTTCCTCCTCCTCCTCCTCCTCCTCCTCCTCCTCCTCCGCCTCCTCCTCCTCCTCCTCCTCCTCCTCCTCCTCCTCCTCATCCTCCTCCTCCTCCCAGGCTGCGGAGGCCGCCCTGCCGCCCGCCCTCCCGCCCTGCCGCCCTGCCGCTCGTCCGCGTGCCGCTCGCCCCGCCGAGCACGGCACGAGGCGGGGGGCACCGGGGAGCCCGGCACAGCGGGAGCAGCATCGCTTGGAGACTCCCAGAGGCCCTCGGGGCTCCTCCTCCTCCTCCTCCTCCTCCTCCTCCTCCTCCTCCTCCTCCTCCTCCTCCTCCTCCCCCCTCCTCCTCCTCCCCCTCCGCCTCCTCCCCCTCCTCCTCCTCCTCCTCCTCCTCCTCGTGGGCTCACGCGCCTCGTCGACGGGTTCGTCGCAGGGGAGGGGCCCATCTCGCAGCGAGCAGGGGCGCAGGTGGCTTACGGGATCAGCTCTTCCATCCCCCTGCGTCCCCATTCGGGGAAAGGTTCCCCCCCCTCCCGCATACACCCCACGTCGCAGCGCCACTTCCCCCCCAGCCAGCCACGTGCAATCGGTGTTGAACGCCTTTCGGGGTGGGTTGTTTGTCGATCTGAGGACTGTCAGACGCCTCGTGTGGGCTCTTGGGGTGGGGCATCTCAAAATCCTCTTGGGTGCTTGACGGCGTCTTGAGGCCTCCTGCTGGCTTGGGGGGACCACAATTGGCTACAACGACCAAGTCAAGACTAGGAATTCTTTGAGGGCCGAATTAAAGCTCTCTCGGGCCGCCTGGAGGGTCCTCTTGGGCCCTCTTGGTGCCGTACTGGGCACCTAATTGGCTGCTCTTTCGGCCCGTATGTAATGAGTGAATAGAGCCGTGAGGAAAATAAGTTCAACGAGCATTCCAGTGATGACGCACCTAGGCTTCTAGCCTCCCTTGCAGCATTAGCATGCGATCGAGCAATAGAAAATACAAGCTCTGATCATGGCCTAGCACCAGGCTGCACGCCCAGCCAGCATGCTCCTGGATCACACCACGCGAAATAGCCTCGACTCCGTCATGGCCCCGAACTCCAACGTCGTGTTGTTCACAACGTGGACTGCCAAAGGTGTGGGCCCCTTCCCAGGACTGGCTCTCCATCCCAGATAGCGGTTTGACGGTCCCAGGCCCGGTAAGGACCTTCGCTAATCATGACAGCAATGTTCTTTGGCAGTGGGAGCGTGTTTTCCCAGTGACTCCACGGTGACTGACTACCGGCGTGACTTGTTGCCTATACCTCTCAGCAGCATCCTCCACGCTCGCAGAGAAAATGCGTAGGTGGTCGAGCGCTGCCGCTCGCCATCAAGCCGCTGTACGGGCACACGCTGGTATGATGAGAAAAAGAAAAGGCATAAAAGCAGATTGGCAGCAGCCCAACGAGCCCCTGTTTACACACGCACACTCACGAGATGAACTTTCACAAGAGGAGCATACCCCTCTCAATTCAATATGAGACGTTTCCTGCACACCTCTGGAACACTATGAAGCGCGTCTGGATGCATACAATGTTCGTGCACGTGTGGGCTCGCACTCACGCGTACGCGCCAGTGGCATAGTTGGGACTGCCGTCGTGAATATGGTGTGGATGCACGCGCCCAACTGAGCCTCAAACCAGAATCGAAATCCCTACCAACGTTTGTCGCGGGGCCTTTTGGCATGGACTTGCTGTCAAGCAGAAGCCTGTCAGACGCCTTTGGGACCTCTTTGCTGTCTTTCGAAAGCCTCCTGAAAGCCTCCTGCCATCTCCTGGGGTCCTCACCGACCACAGCTTCCCTCAACAACCGTGTCACGACTTGGAGAGCATCTGGGGGCAATCTTTGGGAAAGCTCCAATCGGGCATGGACAGACCTCCTTTTAGTAAAACGTGGTTTAGTGAAAACGACCCGAGGCCCAAACCTGGCGGGCGCAAGCCTGGAAAATAACGGCCGCGGCGCCCTCTCGAGAGCCGAAAACGGACAATTCACTAATCGACTCGTCACTGTTGGGGGTTCTGTCCGCTCCCGATCCGAGGTGTCTTGGGTCAGGGGGCCCCTTGTGGCGTTCCACACCAGTGTCGGAGCTCTCCCGGGCCATCCTGCTGGAACGTGGCACCACCTGCAGGACCGGTGCGACTATATGGGCCGAGAAGGCCAAACGCTCAGGCGCGTTCCAGCTGGAGCCCGCCTCTGTCTAGCGATACAGTCGAGGCGTTGACCTAAGGAACCCTAAATAAGGAACGAGGACTCTTTTTTCCACAAGTTAACCTTCGATTTCCTGTCGAAAAAGTAAGGAAAGCCTGAGGCAAGCAGTGAAACACTTAAGGAACACGGAGCCCCTCCCCAACGAGAAGGGTTCCTTGTTTTGCGCCCCGACTGTTCCGCCCGTGACTGGCCCCGCATCCCCCCCCGTTCCCCCCGGTCACGTCACGATTCGCGCCAGCGCCGCCCAGGAATGAACCATCCTGAAGGAATTCGAGACGGCGCAGGCGCGAATCGTGACATGACTGGCCCCCTCCCCCCCCCGTTCACGCCCATTATCGCCCCGGGAGGAAATCGGTCTCCTTGGGCGTCGTGCAATTCTATACTTCCAAATTGCATGCCAAGGGCCCCCACGATCGCCCCAGGATCGCCCACGAGGCCTCCAAGATGGCCTAAGGCGGCCCAAGAGGCCTCCAAGACGGCCCCAGGAGGGCCCCAAGACGGCCCAAGAGGCCTCCAAGACGCCCAAGATGACCTCCAAGACGGCTAAGATATCCCCAAGATGCCTCCAACACGGCCCAAGATGCACCCAAGACGGTCTGAGATGGCCTCCAAATGGCCTCAGACGGCCTAAGAGGCCCCAAGAGGCCTCCAAGACGGCCTAAGAGGCCCCAAGAGGCCTCCAAGACGGCCCAAGAGGCCTCCAAGAGGTCCTCCAGGAGGGCCCGAAGAGGCCAACATCATTGATATTCCTTAGGCTTTTGAAGGATATTGGCATTTGCTTCTCCTCGGCATTCCGACGACTGAAGACGGCCCAAGAGACCCCCAAGATCGCCCACGAGGCCTCCAAGATGGCCCCGTGACGGCCCCAGAGGCCCCCAATACGGCCTCAAGAGGGCCCCAAGAGGCATCCAAGACGGCCAATATAGCCTCAAAGATGGCTAAGATGGTCCCAAGATGCCTCCAAGACGGCCCAAGATGCATCGAAGACGGCCTAAGATGGCATCAAGATGGCCCGAGACGGCCCAACAGGCCCCCAAGAGGCCTACGAGAGGTCCTCCAGAAAGGGGCCGACGAGACCAAAATCACTGATGTTCCTTAAGTGGTTGAAAGATTGTGGCATTTGCTTCTTCTCGGGATTCCCACGGCTCAAGACAGCACAAGAGGCCCCCAAGATCGCCCAAGAGGCCTCCAAGATGGTCACATGACGGCCCAAAAGGCTCCCAAGACGGCCCCAAGAGGGCCCCGAATCGGCCCAAGAAGCCCCCAAGACGGGCCTAAGATGGCCTCAATATTGCCTAAGACGACCCAAGAGGCCCCCAAAGAGGTCTCCAAAACGGCCCAAGCGGCCTCCAAGAGGTCCTCCAGGAGGACCCGAAGAGGCCAACATCATTGCTTTTCATTAGGGTGCTTGAAAATGTTGGCATTTGCTTCTTCTCGGAATTCCAACGGCTGAAGACGGCCCAAGAGACCCCCAAGATCGCCCTAAGATCGCCCACGAGGCCTCCAAGATGGCCCAATGACGGCCCCGGAGGCCCCCAATACGGCCCCAAGAGGGCCCCAAAAGGCATCCAAGACGGCCAAGCTAGCCTCCAAGACGGCTAAGATGGCCCCAAGATACCTCCAAGACGGCCCAAGATGCATCGAAGACGGCCTCAAACGGCCCAAGGGGCCCACAAGAGGCGCCCACGACGGCCCAAGAGGCCTCCTTGTGGCAGTTGCTTCTTCTCGGCATTCCGACGGCTCAAGATTGGCCAGGAACGCTCTAAGACGACCAAAGACTCCCTCAAAGAGTCCCCAGAGGTCCCCAAGAAGGCCAAGGAGACCTCCCGAGAAGCCTTCAAAAGGTCCACAGGAAGGTCCAACAAAGCACCCAGATCCCAAAAGTGCCCCAAGAAGCTTTCAAGCATTTCCTGCTCCCTCCTGCTGTTTCCCCCCTCTCCTCCTCCGTCTCTTCCCACAAGTGCTCCCCGAAGGTGTCAAGGCGAGACTCGGGGAACACATATGGTCCGATGGCTTGGTCAAGCTCCGCCTCCAACAACGCCCAAGATGCACCCAACACTGCCTCCATCGAATGGCTCCAATTCTTTCCTCATGTTATTTCCTGGTCACCGAGTAAACAATGCAGTTCTTTGTTCCATGTTTGCGCAAATGATAAATTTCAGCGCCATCGAACGAAAAGGCCAAGGAGGCCTCCCAAGATGGCCCCAATAAGCCCCAATATAACCACAAAATGGCTTCCAAGACAGTCCAAAGATGCCTCCAAAACCGCAAAGATGGCCAAATAAAACCCCAGAGTAGCCCAAGAGGCTCCCAAGAGGCCTCCTCCTCCCCTTTCCTTTTTCCTCCCTCTCATGTCCTTCCTCCTCCCCCACCGTGTTCCCCGAACGCTTTCCAAACCGGCTGGGGGAATACATGGTCCGATAGCTTGGCAGGCCTCTGGCCACAACGTTCGGCCACATGGGCGTTTCCAAAAAAGGCAGGGGGCGGCGGTGATTAGCCGTAGGCGTCTTCGATAACACCAACGTTTCGATATGCGCTGATGACTCCTATCCGCCCCCGCATGCTGCTCCCAGATGCGTCAAGGCAGCGCCAAGACGCACCGATGCGACTCTGTTGTATCCCATTAAGATAAAGAGGGGCTGGCGGCAAGGGGCGAAGCCCTTACGGATGATGTAGAGCAAGACAACGTTCTTAGAACAACAATAAATTTGTTGCCAACACGAATCTTTCAGCAATAAACTATCTAAACACAGTTCGTGCAGAACGTGCGTCGTGAGCCGCATTGCGAAGCAGAGCGCCTCGCCACTCCTTGGCATGCAGTGACCAAATCTCAATGCACCGAAGACGCAGACGTGTTGCAGCGGATGTTCGTTTGGACTTCTGTCAATGCAGAACCCCGAAAGTGCGAGCGTCAAACAAAGTGATATGTCACGTGGATGTTTTGTAACCTGCACTCCTGGCCAACAGAATCCGTACAAAACTCACTTCGAAATCCGGGACAAGATTCTCCAGGCCAATCCGGGCACATCATGTTGTTTTCCGAACGAATCCGCTCTGCGATGTTGGCGCCATGACACCACCCCTCCCTGGGAGGGCAAGGCCTTGTCCAGCGTTGGAAGCTGCTGGCTCAATCCACTCCTGCGGGTCGCGGCCGGCGGGGCGGTTCGCGGCCGCCCTCCTGGTGGCCTCCGGCGTGCCGCCTCTCACGGGTTGGCCAGATGCCTACCGCTGCCTTCTCTCCTCCTCCTCCTCCTCCTCCTCCTCCTCCTCCTCCTCCTCCTCCTCCTCCTCCTCCTCCTCCTCCTCCTCCTCCTCCTCCTCCTCCTCCTCCTCCTCCTCCTCCTCCTCCTCCTCCTCCTCCTCCTCCTCCTCCTCCTCCTCCTCCTCCTCCTCCTCCTCCTCCTCTTCCTTCTCCTTAAAAATGATACAGCAGGGTGACTTTGCCCGAGCTGCTGTTTGAAACATTGCGTAGCGCTGTTAAGACCTTGGGGAAGCCTCTGGGCCGCAGGAAGCCGGGGCGCGAAGCGGGAAAAGGGCTGGCGGACCACGGGACTGGACCGGGACGAATTAGAGCGGCTGTCAACACCAGGAAGCTACCGACACCACAACCGCCACCACCAGGAGGAGGGGGAGGAAGGTCGTCAGCGTCGCCGTCGGCCGCCCCGCCGCCCGCCAAGCCGCCGCCCGCCAGGGGGAGCAGGGGGGGGGAAGGGGAAGGGGGAAGGGGGAGGGGAAGTGAACGGACCGCGTCCCTGAAGGCCCACCCGCCGCCGCGGCCGGCCCTGGACAGGCTGGCCAGGGTTACACGATGGCGATGCCAACGCAGCACGCCATCACCTGAAACGCAGCCCAGTGCCAGACAGAACCCCCGGCCGCCTTGGTGATCCACCTGGACTCCGAAGTGACCCGGGGCTGGGCCCCCCACCAGGCCGGCGCGACCCGCAGCTGCTCGCCGAGCTCGCGCCGCCGCCCAGAAAATCGCGGGCACTCGGCCCAGAAATGCCGAGCGGAAGCCTGATTGTGGCCACACCCGATCGGGCAGCCACACGCGCCGCCAGGAGAATCCGGGCCACGCCTGCGGGTAGGCGCGCACACGGCCCGGGCCCGCGAGACCGAGAGCAAAATAACATCAAAACAATCCAAGGACCGCCGGAACTGGGCCCAAGGCGGCGCGCTTTTGACAGCTAGATCGATTTCCCCGATCTCCTCGTCGTCGTGGCACGGGGGGCCGAAAGGACTCCGAGGACGAAGGAGCACTGCCCGGGCGCACTCCCGCAGCGCGCGCTGACCCCGATCACACGAGGCGTCGAAATCCCCCCAGGGGGGCGGGGACGGCCCCCGAAAGACCAGGCTCGCGCTTCGCGGCTGTCGTCGGCAGCAGCGGCCGCGACCGCAGCCGCAGCCCTAGGGTCGAGCCCTGGCTGGAGCCGGCCGCAGCCACGCGCCCTCGGGGAGCGGCCCGGACGAGATCGGGCGCAAGCCGAACACACCGGAATGCTCCGAGAGCGCCACCGACAGCAGCCGCGAGGCGGGGGGAACCCACCGAGCGGCCTTGAGAACGGCACAAGCCGTGCCGAAAATAGGGAGACTCGCTCGGCATACCATCGCCGAGCGCACCACCAGGCGCAGCGGGTACGGACCACCAACCTGAGCGTGAGCGCGATCAGATCAGGGGGCGGGATCGCGCAGAACGGCGCCGACCATCTGTGCTTAGGGGCGGCGCACATTAAGGCCGCATGCTCCCGGATCCGTTGCCCGCTGGGGACCGTGCGGCGTCCACGCAACTGCGAGCGAATATGATCCCACCTGTCCCGCGGCTGAGGCAGCTTTGGCCAAAACGCGGCATCGTCGACAGCAGTTCGCACCCCTAAGTGATCAGCGCTCTGAATGCCCGACCAGATTTGACGTTTCCCAGATTTTCCGACAAGCCGACGTACCAAGGACTCGTGGGTGGTCCTATGTGGACGACCGAACTCTTAAGGCTGCTGCGGCGGTCGACCCGGACCGAGCCCTGGTGATCACGGCGGACATCAATCCTTCTCTGTTTTTTTTCCGAAAATCTCGGAAAACGTCAGATCTGGTCGGGCACCGCTCCTCCTCCTCCACCTCCTCCTCCTCCTCATCCTCCTCCTCCTCTTCCTCCTCCTCCTTTACCGCCTTTAACGCCGCCTAAGGGGGGGAGGCCTGAGGCCAGCCCCACCTGTCAGGAGAAAAGAAAACCTCGACTCCTGCCCCTCCTTAAAGCCCTCCCTTCCCAAGGCGGAGCGCCTGGAGCTCGGACAGGCGGTTCCAAACCTGGGAGGTGGAGGCGGAGGAGGAGGAGAAGGGTCCTGCGGGTGGCGCGGCGGGGGAGTGGCGGATAGGCCAGGGTCGCTCCAGGAGCGCACCCGTGCCGCCTGGAAGAATCCCCCGCTTGAGTTTGCTCAGATCCCTGTTCCTCGGGTCTGGGCGGCAGACAGGGTCACGTAGCTTCACAGCCCGACTAGCCGCCATGGCGCCACATCCCGAACAGTACAGCACAGGAGCACCACCAGACACAGTTTGGGTCATCCAAAGGGTGTGTTGGTAATCAGGCTTCAGTGCAGCACTTAAAATCATATTCATGGACTCTGACAGGTTTCTGCACGCTGTCGTACTTAAGAGCCGACTCCCCATCCTGTGGCAGGACACGCGGCGCCAGTTCCCCCCGACAAGGACCGCCTTGCGCGGTTGACGAGCCTGGGGAGGCGGGGGCGGGGGTCGGGGCACCCGCTCCAGGGAACCATACAGCTCTTTAGTAGGAGCCCACAAATCTAGTATAGTAAGCATGGCAACAGCAACTTGTTTAAATAACGCTGAGCTCTCTTTAAACGCTTTTAAGTCATCCACCGAAAGATTATTATCACCGGCCGCATTCTTAGCTCTGCTGTCTGCGTGGGCGTTCCCACGTATGTTCAGCAGGTCCTGAGGCGTCTGTGCATCTGACTCACTCTTGTGAGCCTTAACCTTCAGAAGATTCACCCTCAGGGGCCCAGCCAGTCTCCAATACGCAGCATGCGCATTGGTGTGACTGCGAGCTCTGAGGGGGTCTGCTGTGCCAACTAGGAGGCCCTGACAATCTACCTTAAGTGGGGCTCCTAGTTCCCTAGTCTTGCAGGCTTGATTGGCAGCAACTACTCCGAAGTGTTCAGCTGCAGATGCTGCCTGGTTGAGGGAGGACGGCATCGGGCCCTGGATCCAGCGCACGAGGTCACCATCATCATTGACCTGGCATACACACCATCCTGCTCTGGCCACTCCCGGTTTCTCCCCGTGGAAACAGCTACCATCCGAGAAAAGATGACCACCTTCAGGAAAATCACCGGCATCAACTTCTACAAATTGTCCGTCTCTGTGCTCGAAGTACTGCACATGCATCTTCAACAGGGAACGAAGTGAACGCTGGAGTGGGCATCCAGAGGTGGGTGAAGAGCGGGTCTGTCTCCCCTTCCCGTTTGGCCATCTTCAATATCTCTTGGTCGATTCCCTCCCGATCTGGTTCGAAACGCGGGCAGGTCCAAGCTCTGTGGTGTACACTGTCTGGTCGTCCACAGTACTTGCAACTGCCGTCGGTATTATATCCCCACTTATGAAAATCAAATGCTGTAGTATATCCTCCAGAGAAGACTGCCACCAAGAGACGTTTCTGGCTCGCAGACAACTTCTTACCAGCTAGCATACGGCGCGCGGGGAGACTCCACACACCACTGGCGATTATCTGCTGCGCTCTGTGATTGGCATTATCTTCCAACTTCGCCATCAGAGCCCTCTGGAGGAACACTGCTTTAATATCCTTGACGAAGCTATGAGCGATCGTGTCTGGGGCGTCCTGGGGGAGGGGCCACCTGGCACCCTGCCTGCTGACAAAAATACCTGGCCCATCTGATTCCCAGCCTGCTTCACGCATCCAGAGGTGCATGTCGGCGAGGGGTCCTGTCGAGCGCTGGAGCCACGATGCCTTCTCAGGCATAAGTCCAAGAGTCTCTAGGGTGGTCGCAAAACCCTTTGACAACTCTCCCACCGTCAGGCCGCCCCCCTGGAACAAATCTTTGTCCGTGGCTTGCCACCACTCTTTGCAAAACCTTTTGAGAGTGGAGGCAGCAAACCAAATGGGATCACGAGCAGGGAACAGCTGAAAACCAAAATCCCTGGATCCTGATTGCGGTATTCCTAACGTCCTGGCCGCCTGGAGTCTTAGGAAGGCCAGCTCCTTGGGGGTATATCCACTGACTTCTCCACCGTACGTAGCGGCGCTCTGAAGCCCAGTGAAGAAAATCTTAGCCTTGGTGAACTTGGGGGCCTTGATGGTCTTGAGCATCCTCATCCTAGCAGGGATGTTATGGAACCTCTTTTGCCGGACCTTTCGGGCACCCGCACGATGTTTGCGTTTCCCAAGACTGTAGTCCACACCTAGGTTCTTCGGGAAGTCCTCTGGAACACCAGCAAGCTCTCCCATGGCAGCTCTGGCTGCCTCGACCAGCGCTGGCGACGATCCTGTGACTGCAAGCTTGGTGTACGCAAAAGGGGCGCCCAGCTGCTGCGTCACTAGTTGTGCCAATGCCTTGGCCTTGTCTCGCATCATGGATATGCACTGAAAGAAACCCAGCTGAGCTTCGTTCAAAGTGAAATCATAAATATGAATAGTGAGAGCTGACCTATGGCAGTGCGACTTCTCTGTCCATTCAGATATCCCTGGTACAAAGAATGCTTTCACCTCATATGTTGCCGTGGACGCCCCTGCTATAACCCCTCGCGCGGGCCAAATAGGAAGTGCTACAAGACCGTCCATGGCTACAACTCTCTGCCACTTATACATGTTTAAAGTATATCTCAATGAAGCCAAGGGGTATTCCACTAGCATAGCCTGTTTCCAAAGTGTGGTGTGACTGATATGCTCATAAAACTGCTTGGGGCCCCACAACACACTCAGTAAAAGATATCCAGACTGTGAAAGGGTCTCCCCCCTGGCACTCTGCCTCCAGACAGCATCCAGAGGGCCCCTACCAGAGGCCATCGAGAACTGGGGGGGGGGCTTCCGAATTTTCTGTCCCATCGCTTGGCCTCGTAGGCCAGGGCGCGGCCGTGTAGTCTCTCAACAGACGTGAAAAAAAACCCTATGGTCCGACGTCCCCTCTTAGGCTCCCTGAACAACTGCATGATCACATACTGCTGGGACGACGGTGCATTGCCAACAGCTGTCACGAGGGTGGACATTCCAGACATGACGTCGAGGGACGCAAAGGAGAGGAAGGAGAAGTGCTCGGGATGAAAGCCTCCTATCTCCGTGGTCCTGGTCTTAAAGTGTCTGGATATTCTGCGCAGAAGGTCTGGTTCAGCTCTCTGTGGGATCTCGAGGGGTCCATCCAAGTCATACTGCGAGACATCAGGTGTGTCCGACGCTGACCAGGCTTTGCCCCGCGAGTCTCTCTGCTGCTGCAAGCCCACCGTGATATCACCCGTGAGCGTGCCATCCTCCTGCTTGTATACCTCTTCCTCATACTCAGGCGATAGTCTGGTCATAGCATGCGCAGCTCCTGCTCCTCCTGCTAACGCTTGCTCACACCACTCCTGCCACCTCTTTCCTCTGCTCCTCTTGTCCAAAGCGCACTGCTGCTTGGCTGACATTTCAATCACCTCGATGAAGGCATTCATTCCTGGAATCAGCTGGTGGTCACGCCAGACATGATGCTTCAGGAGACGCGAATAAAAATGGTCCAACATCATGATCCAGAAAAGTGCTTTCTCTTGGCCCAGATGTCGTCTCAAGAGTCCACCAGCATGAATAATTCTGCCCGTAGCTCTGAGCAGGGTCTGAAAGTGTCCCGACGGTGCCGACTGCCCTCGCTGGGAATGCAACTGGCGGAGCTCGACAAGACGATTCTTTAGCCAGTGAAGTGCTCTCCCTGGGGTCGGCAGCGGGTTCTGCTTGGTGGTGAGCACTTTTCTGAGGGGTTTGACCTCAATAGCGAAACGCTCCCCAGCAGGCACCCCTAACGTGGGACCGGATTGAGTCACATCTTGGAGCTCCTGCCACGCTTTATACGCCCAGTCCTGGTACACCTGATCCAAGACCTGCTGCCCTCTCTCCTTCCAGTCCCCCGACAACGTATACTGCTTGCCATCAACCTTGGCCTGTTCCAGAAAACCATCAAGCCTCTGAGTCAAATCATGATAGTCAGGTCCAGGAGCCCGTGGTCCGATGGCGGGGGTGGTCGGGAGCCTAGCGAACGGTTTCAAGACAGGTACTGTGACATCATGTACGGCACGCTTAACCACGATGGACACAGGTCTGCGAGGCGAGAGCACACTTGCGAGATCCACTCTCGGGTCCGACGCTACAACAGAAAGAGTACAGCTCGATATAAAATAATCCAGGGTGTTACTCCTAGTCTTACCGTCCTTGGTGCATACGTGAGAATGAACATGTACATCACTACGTATAGTGGCAGAAATAATATTCAAATCCACTGCTGCTCTCAAAGCTCCTGGCGTACAGTTCCAACCACCTGCTGCTATGAATGGGACTCCTGCTGCCAGGGTATGTGCTCCAAAAGTCCTAAAAAGCTGCAGATTAGACTTGACCATGCCTATGCCATCCTTGGGGTAGACCGCGTACAAGCCTATGGTGCCTACAGCTGCTGTTCCCAGGAAGCAATGGGCCACTCTATGAGGTACCACCGCCGACGTCAGAGACCACGCATCCAGGAACCTACGTACGAAACTACATGTGCCCGCAATCGAGTTGCCCTCCTGAGATACTCCTGCCTCTGCCCAAAAGCTCTTCCACCCAAGACGCGTCAGTTGTGTAGCTTTCTCCTGAAGCTCTCCACCCCGAAGACGATGCTCTTGGATGCAGACAATTAGGCATTTCGTGCGTTCTATCTCAACAAGCGCTGATCCCCATCCAGACCCATTCACCGTCACGATTGTGAGGGGCCTGATCTGCCGAGGGGAACCTGCAGCTACGTCCTCAGTCCTCCTGGCCACGCCTGGGGGGTCTGCTCCCCCTTCTCTCGCCGCCGTCGTCGGAGGAAGCTGCTGCGCCAGTGCCTCTGCTGCCTGGTGCTGCTGCTGGTGCTTGCTGTCTGCTGCCTGGGGCTGCATCCGATGCTGCTGCTGGTGCTGCTGGTTGGGGCGTCGTTGGCTGGGTGGGGCCCTCTGGTCCTCTCGGTCCTGGGGCCTCCTGCGCCGCCGTCGTCGCCGCCTCAGCTGCCCTGCTCCTGCCTCCTCTCGCCTCTCCCTTGCCTCCTCCAGCTCCTCTACCTCCTCTTCCTGCTCCCAGCCCTCTTCCTTGTCCGACAGGAGGTACTGCGGGTCGAAATATATGCTGGGCACGGTGGTAGTCCTCTGGGGAAGTTCCTGGAAAGGCCGATTGAAACTCACGAAGTCTGGTCCCTGCATCTTTCTCGTAACCTTGCCCCTCCTCCTGGTCCTCCTCCACGGGTGCAGGGGCTGGGGCTGGGATGACGGAATCAAGGATCGACTTGAGGGCTTGCTGAACCTCTGGAGTATAATTGGCGGCCGCTTGCTCGAACTTGTGGCGGGAAGCAGTGTCATCATCAGACTGCCCCTCCT
>CAUYUJ010014371.1:20000-37500 GCA_963575745.1 Prorocentrum cordatum | reverse complement strand
CGTCTGAGAGGTGTGCCAAAATGGGGCGGGGATGCCATGCGAGTTCCGCCACTGGGACCTTAGGTGGAGCTCCCTAAATGGCCACGAAACGTGCGAGGGGTGTGCCCAAATGGAGCGGGGATGCCATGCGAGTTCCGCCACTGGGACCTTAGGTGGAGCTCCCTATGGGGCCACGAAACGTCTGAGGGGTGTGCCAAATGGGGCTGGGATGCCATGCGAGTTCTGCCACTGGGACCTTAGGTGGAGCTCCATCTGGAGCCACGAAACGTGTGAGGGGCGTGCCCAGGGGCCTTAGGTGGAGCTCCCTATGGGGCCACGAAACGTGCGAGGGGTGTGCCAAAATGGGGCGGGGATGCCATGCGGAGGGCAGAGGCAAGGAGGGCAGAGGCAAGGAGGGGGAGGAGGGATGAGGAGGAGGAGGAGGAGGAGGAGAAGAAGAAGAAACGCGGGGCACCGTCTCTTCAACACGAGGACCCAACACCACAGTATGGTTGGGAACAATACACAACACTCTCTTCCTCCACATTTGGAGCATGCGCGGCTGCCCCGCGACCACTTTGCATTGGTATTTTACAGGGGACGGCCGGGGTGCCAGCAGATCTCACCTGCCTTCTGGCCGCAGGTTGTCGACCGACTGCTTTGACAAATCAATGGCTGCTGCCTTCTCGCCGTTTCGTTTCCGATGGGCTCTCGAAGCCCCCACATGGACCCAAACGGGCCAAGAAAGCTCCAAGCCAGGCCTAATAAGCTTCCAAACTGGCCCCACGAACGCCCCAAGTTGGCGCCAGGAGGGCTCCAAGAGGCGGTCTCGAGAGCCCCAGAAGGGGAAGGCGGCCCAAAGAGGGCCTCAAGAGGCGGTGTCGAAGGCCCCTGCAGGGGGGCTGGCCCCAGATTGGGGGGGGGGGACTTTTGGACGCCCGAAATGGGTACGGAAAGAATGGGCACAATCAATGCCGAACAACAAATGTTGTCCCAAACCAACAGCGGCCAAACCAACAGCGGCCAAACCAACAGCGGCCGCTGCTGGGCAGGCGGCCTTCTGTCTCGAATGGACACAGGCCGCGGCGGCGTGGACAGCGAGTCCTGTTCAAAATGAACCAGGTCCGCTGTTGGGCATTGTACCCAGTCTTTCCGTACCCAATTCGTTCGTGCCGACAGCTAGGGGTGGGACTGAACGTTACCCCCCCCTCTGGGCCTGGCCGCGCGCCACGCGCGGAGCCGCGGAGCTTCCCTGTCGCAGCTGAACCTGCAGCCGGCACGGCGGGAGTGTGAATGCCCTGGCGTGCACTTTGCACTGCGTTTCGACGACATGGTTCGGTGCTAGGGAACCGAAAAGTGGCATAAGCATAAAAACTCGGAAATCCGCGCGGACCTCCGAATTGTTATGTTTACGTCACGTTCTGTTCCCCTAGGTGCACACCGGGACCTGGAGTCGTTGAAGCGTCCAAGATGGCCCTCGGCGAGAAGGCCATTGGACCTCGTTACTAAGGTCTTGGACCCATTTGGGTCTCCTGGGGAGGGGGGGGGGCAGCGTTACTGATTACCCTCCCTTCTTTGATTGAACTCCCCCAAGATGGCCCCCAGATGGCCCCCGAGGCTTCCGAGAGTGCCCCAAGTGTACCCAAGAGGTGCCCAGAAGGCCCCGAGAGGCCAGCAAGATGCCCCAAATATCCCCCCACGAGGCTCCCGAGAGACCGTCAGGAGGCCCCAAGAGGCCCCCCCCGCCGAGGCACCCAAGACGCTTCAAGAGGTCCCCCGGGCCGCCAAAAGGCCCCAACGGGCCTAAATGAAGCTCTCGAGAGGCATCCGAAGAGACTTCGAAAGGCATCCAAAAGGCCTCCAACCTTCCTGTTCGCCATCTTCCTCCTCCTCCTCCTCCTCCTCCTCCTCCTCCTCATCCACACAATCGTCATTCTCCCTCCTCCCTTCTCCCTCCTCCCCTCTTTCCCCCCTCCTCCTGCTCCTCCAATTCCAGGCATCCCCCCTCTTGGGGTATGACGTCTTACCCAACCCTTTTAATTCACCGCATGCTCCTCCGCATCCATGATCAGGGCAACTCGTCTGGGCATCGTTTCTGGATGGGCTGGTGGGGTTGCGCGAAGCGTCTGGAGTATGGCTGGTATTCGATTTTGGGGATGACATCTTCCGCTCCCCCATGTCCACTTTCCTTTTTTCCTCCTTCCCCGCTTTCCCCTGACGAGGCGCCCATTCAGGATCTGAGCACTGAATATCCAGGTGGCGTCCCGGAAATTGTTGGCAGCTTTGGTCGGACATGTTCGCGCGCGCGTGCTGGGGCCGCACGGGGACATGCCCTGCCGTTGCTCGTGGGTAGGATGCTTGGCCGTGGGGGGGGCGCGAATATCCAGGATATCGGGTTTTAGAATCCAAGATATTCCGCAAGATGGCTGCACTGAAATGAACGACCAACTAGCATGAAACCAGGTTTTCAACTCAGGTTAGCCGCAAGCTCCCACTTGTGCATTCCAGGGCGCAAAATCGGATAGGATATCTTGCTGAGACTCGAATGAGATATCTGCATCTTGAGTTACACTTAGAAAACGCCGACCGACCTGATTTCTCTGGTTCGCCAGAGGACATGCTTCTTCAGTTTTCGCGATAGCGGTCGTGACTGCCTTCGGCTGCGCCTCCCCACCTCCCAGGCAACGTCACGATTCGTGCCGACCTACGAAATTGTCGTTGGTTAATCCTAGACATGCCTTGACGTTATCGGCCCCGCCCCGCCCCCCCTCCCCCCGTTCCGACTAAGGATGCTATCCACGGGCCGCAGCAAAGTCCCGTGCGAGCCAGCCTTTCTGGTCACGAAGTGCTTCGGCGCTTCAGCGCTAGCAGGAAAACATCAGCATCACCACCACGACCATCATGATCATCATCAGTAAGATCATCATCATCAGCATCACCAGCATCATCATCACAATCAGCATCAGCATCATCAGCATCATCGTTATCATCAGCCTCATCACCACCAATATCATCAGCATCACCACCGTCATCACCATCAGAATCCACATCATCATCACCATCGTATTCATCATCAGCATCATCACGAGCATCGTCATGAGCATCATATTATCATCATCAGCAGCATTATCATCAGCATCAGCATCATCGTCAGCATCATCATCAGCATCATTGGCATCATCATGAGCATCATCGTTATCACCGACATCAGCAGCAGCGGCATCAGCATCATCATGATCACCACCACCACACACCAGTAAGGCCCGAGATCACCATGGAAAACAACAACACGCTCTCCAGGGATCCCTGCTGTCCGCTCGCTGCTGGAGGAGGAGGAGGAGGAGGAGGAGGAGGAGGAGGGGGAGGAGGAGGAGAAGGAGCAGGAGGCGGCCCAAGGGGGAGGCCGAGGGAGGAGAAGGCGGCGGAAGAGGGAGGAGGGAGGGCCCGCTCCAGTGGCCATCGCTCGGACGTCCATGTCCCGCATTTTTGTTCGGTTTCGTGCGTGGCTGCTTCGCCAAATCATCGAGGATGCTCCTCGATGGTCCTCGCCGAAGGAAGAATGCACACGTCCGAGCGGTGCCAAGTCCATGCCCCTCCCGCTGCTCGCGCACCCCCCCCCCCCGGGGCTCGCTGCCGGAGGAGGAGGAGGAGGAGGAGGAGGAGGAGGAGGAGACCCAAAGAGGAGGCAGAGCGAGGAGGAGGCGGCGGAAGAGGGAGGAGGGAGGGCCCGCTCCAGTGGCCATCGCTCGGACGGCCATTTCCCGCGTTTTTTGTTCGGTTTCGTGCGTGGCTGCTTCGCCAACTCATCGAGGCTGCTCCTCGATGGTCCTCGCCGAAGGACAAATGCACACGTCCGAGCGGTGCCAAGTCCATGCCCCTCCCGCTGCTCGCTCCCCCCCCCCCAGGGGGAGGGGGAGGATGAGATGGAGGAGGAGGAGGAGAGAGGGGAGGAGGAGGAGGAGGGGGAGGAGGAGGAGGAGGGCGGCGGGGAGGAGGACTGCTCGCTCCCACACCCCCCAGCGGCGGCCCCGGGGCTCCCCTTCAGCGCCGCGGCGCTCAGGGCCGCGCCGCCGAGGGGCACCCGCGAGCGCGTCTGCATGCCGCTGGGCGGCTTCTCCGTCTGCGGCGGGCGCGGGGGGGGGGGCGCCCGTCGCTGCGCTCGCCGTTCCACCGTGCGGGCAACCATTCTTAACGGGCGAAAAACGGTATAAGATAAACTTTTTCGCTGTCGGGGGCGCCTATCCCTGGGCGGCTGGAAAGTTTTATACCCTTACGGTGGCACCGTAGGGGTATAAACTTTCCAGCCGCCCAGGGACAGGCGCCCCCGACAGCGAAAAATATTATGTTATACCTTTCTTCGCTCGCTGACATTAGGCGGACGTGGTTGCAAAGAGAGGAACGCTGCAGGCCAGAGTTGTCGAGGCCGATGCGGCAACTTCGGAAGGCTCTCGCGCCGTAGGAAAGCAAGCGGTTATAGGTGTGTTGCTCGCTGCACGGCGATGACCATGGACACGGGCCAACGGGATCATCAGGCCTTGGATCACTTGAAGCTTGACGAACGAACAACACACACCCATATCCATAGGGGGGTCGTTGGGAGGAGGACTGGCTATGGGTATGGGTGCGGGTTGTTGGACCCTGGGGAGCGCTCCCGTTCGAGCGGGGACCCCATCCGACAGCACGCACCCAGAGCCCTCTCCGATCCCCCATATTGGTATGGGTGTGTGTTGTTGGTTCATCATCACCTTTGACGCTGCTCGCGGAGGGCGGAACCCGGCAAGCTCCCAACAAGGGGCCGAAGAAGCTCGCAAAGGGCTTCCCAGCAGTCTGGCACGGAAGCGTCGGACGTCGCCACGCTGCGGCCCTTCCGACCCAGCCACTGGGAAATCAAGGGACACATGCCGGAGAAGCGGACTGCTGCATGTGACGACCCTCGGGTTCTCGGGAGCATAGGTGACGTGTGACGGCGTTCAGGGCCCTCGGGAGCAACATGTTATGGCATGCTCGAGCCTGCGGAAGAGCGAGTCACATGTTCTGGTTCCCATGGGTGGTAGCTGCCACAGGTTCGGCATGCTGCGCAGCTCTCACGGGGTTGGCACCTTCCTGCGTCGCTGCTGGCAAGGGGGCGGAAAATACAGGCACCTGAACAATGCGGACTGTCCGCCATCGTGCCCCCTGGTACGTTGAGGCGTGGAAGAATGCCACGGGCTGTCTGGTAGGGCTTCTGATTCTAATCATAAGGGACCCCCCCTCCGCCGCAGATTGCTGCGTGCATCCCGCCTACATTGCAAGGCCAGTTTTCGTGCCTGCTCGAGGATGATGCACTTCCAGCATGGCAGCTAATGCCTACACCTCCATTCCACGCGTGCCCGCTCGAGGATGGTCCACCTCCCGCCTGGCAGCTAATGCATGAACACTAACTCCATGCGAGCCCGCTCGAGGACTGTGCACTTCCCGCATGGCTGCTTACTCCTAGACCCTTCATCCGACGCGCTCCCGCTCGAGAATCGTGCACTTCCCGCATTCCCAGGCGTTCAAAACGGCCCAAGATACCTCCAAGAGGGCCCGAAAATGCCACAAGAGGACCCCAAACAGGGTCCGAAGAATCCAAATCATTGATGCTTCTTTGGTGTTTCAAAGATTGTCGCGTTCTCCATTGCTCGGGCTTCCGTCAGCTCAAGACGGCCGAAGAAGCCTCCATGATGGCCCCAAGACAGCCCAAGAGGCCCAGAAGAAATTCCCACGATGGCCCGACAATTGCCAAGTAGGTCCCCAAAAGGGTCCCAAGATGGCCCAAGAGGTCCGACGACTCCAAAGAAGCACCCCAAACGGCCCCAAGACGGCCCAAAAAAGCCTCCCGTGGGACCCAAGACGGCCTTAGAAGGCTGTTTGACTGCCTGAAACGGCCCCACGACGGCCCCCCCTGGCACGCACCGTACTGCCAAGAGGGCCCCAAGACTGCCCAAGAGACCCCCAAGACGGCGTAGGAGGGCCCCAAGTCAGCCCAGGAGGGCCCAAGACTAGCTCACAGGAAGCCGAGGCAGCCCCAAGACGGCCCAAACAGGTCCATGAGAGCTCGAAGAGGAAACGTATCACATGATGAAACAGCCTTCCGCTTGCTCATTCCTCGTCCTGCTGTTTCTATTCTTGCTTATCATCCTCCTCCGCCCCCCTCCTCCTCCTCCTCCTCCTCCTCCTCCTCCTCCTCCTCCTCCTCAGCATCATCATCATCATCATCATCATCATCATCATCATCATCATCATCATCATCATCATCATCATCATCATCATCATCATCATCGTCATCATCATCATCATCATCGTCATCATCATCATCAGCAGCAGCAGCATCATCATCAGCATCATTATCATCAGCACCATCCTCATCAGCATCATCATCATCATCAGCAGCATCATCAGCAGCATCCTCAACGGCATCATTATCAGCATCATCATTATCATCAGCATCATCACCACCATTATCATCAGCATCACCACCATCAGCATCATCAGCACCAGCGTAATCAGAAGCAGCATGACCATAAGCTCCATAACCAGCATAATAATCAGCATCAGCACCATGATCATCATCATCACCATCATAATCATTAGCATAATAATCATAATCACCATCAGAATGATCGTCATCATGAACATCATCATCATCATCAACCTCAACAGCATCATAATCATGATCAGCATCATCAGTATCAGCATCCTCATCATCAGCATCATCATCATCATCATTACAATCATATGCAGCAGATGCAACGTCATCATCAGCATCATCGGCATCAGCATCAACAGCATCATCATCATCATCAGCATCAGCATCAGCAGCATCATCAGCATCATCATCAACATATCAACACCATCAGCGTCACCATCAACAGCATCATCAGCATTATCATCATCATCCGCAGCAGCAGCATCAGCATTGGCATCAGCATCATCATCATAATTATCATCAGATCAGCGTCAGCATCATCATCATTAGCATCAGCATCATAATCACCCTCATCACAATAGTCACAATCATCATGAGTCTGAGCATCATCCGAATAAGAATCATCATCAGCAGCATCATCAGCACCACGATCATCTGCAGCATCGGCAACATCATCATCAGCATCAACAGCAGCAGCATCATCAAGACCAGCGTCAACAGTAGCATCGTCACCATCCTCAGCAGCATCATCATCAGCATCATGATCGCCATCAACAGCATCAGCTGCATAATCAGCATCAGCACCATCATCAGCCATCATCAGCGGCATCAGCATCATCATCATCATCATACTCAGCAGCATCATCATCATCATCACAATCAGCATCACCATCGTCACCATCATCATGCTCAGCAACCATCAGCAGCATCAGCATCATCATCACCGTAATCAGCATCCGCATCATCGGCATCGTCGTCATCATCATCCGCATCAGCAGCATCATCATAATCAGCATCATCAGCATCTGCATCATCATCAGCATCGGCATGGTCATCATCATCAGCAGCAGCAGCATCATCAACCTCGTCATCGCCGTCTCCATCATCATCATCATCATCATCATCATCATCATCATCATCATCATCCATCAACATCAACATCAGCATCATCAACATTGTCCGCGTCTGCATCCACATCCGCATCCGTATCCGCATCCGCCTGCTACACTTCGCCTCCTCAACAATATCAAGGACAACAGTTACAGCATACTCAACATCAGCAGCATCAGCTGCAACAGCATCACCACCATCATCACCATCAACGTCATCACCACCAATCACTATCAGCATCATCAGCATCCTCGTCGTCATCATCAGTATCATCCTCATCCTCGTCCTCACAATGGCTCTCCCGCCCTCGAACAGTCGTCACCTAGGTTGCTTGGCTGACACGGGGGCGGGACTTGCCGCAGGCAGCTGGATAATTGATCAAAGTTTGGCTAGCTACAGTTTCGTCAGCCTCGAGCTATGCGTCCCTACACTCCAAGAGCTACTCTACGTTATCTGACTGCGGCCAACCGGTAGAACAGCAGTCAGAAAACGCGTCACTAGCCCGAGAGTAGAAAATGCTAGTGGCCGACTCGCCGTCCTGAATGAAGCATGTTCAGGATTCCCCAAAGCGTCAAGGAATGCCTCTGGAGATTGGGGCCAGGAGAACGCAAGCTCTGAGTTAAAGAAGGTCGGCTCCGTGGTGAGGCCCGCATGCCCGCACGTGTTGCCTCACATACTTGCTCTCGAACTTATTTCACCAAGCGGCCAGATTCCAGGACAACCCGAACTTATGATGATGGTAAGCCTGCTTCCTCTGCAGCCAACGCGAGTGAATCGGAACCGATGGGAACGCCATCTGTGAAGAACATACGGGAACACCCCTGGAGCTCGTTCACAACAGTTGGACTGGCAACTCACGAGCCCAGAGCATCAACGAATGCGCCTCCAACGATTTCGGAGTCCAGGGACAATGCCGAGTAAAATCGGTCCAAATGGTTCTGCCCATTTCTCTTGTATGGCTGGGCAAGGGATGCTAGCCCGAAGGACTCGTCTTCATCAGTAGCCTGTCCTCCAGAACTTCCTTGAAATGAGAAGGCACCCATTCAACGAGAACCTCGCCGTCTTATCGTTCAATAATTATTTCAAAATTCCGCTTACCCAAGCAGCAGAAAGATCAGACGTGGTCCGACAAAAACTTGACTCAAATGCCCTTCCCCGCTGACGTACCCTCAGCTGCCAAACACGAATCGCCACCAGTTCTGTTCGTCTCGTGCCCGCGCCTGCGTATTCTAGACGGGCATCACGCAGTGAATATGTCAGCGACGAGCAAAAACACTCTGGCCTAAAATGTGACGGGCCCTTACCTGAAATGATGTCTCTCGGTGCTTTCGGTGCAGAACTCCTGCAGGCAGGTTGACAGCTTTAGTCGGCAAAATCCGACGACGTTGGCGGAAGTGGGGGATTGCTTTATTGTCGGGGGCATGCGGTTACGGCCTACTGTGCGCCAAGCAACCACCCCTGTCAAAAACAACACTGCACTTCGCAACAAAATCTAGATCATGCGCGGGCGCCCCGCGATCACGCTGCACTTGTTGCTGGCAGGGACGGCGTAGGGGGCTGGCACGTTACTGCTGTGCGCAGGCCCACCAGACATCATGATGGCCCTTCCGCCGCGAATGCTCATGGGCTGTCGGCAGTCATGGTGGAGGCCGACATGCTTCCCGAGGTGCGCGGGCGCACCTGGCACACCCTGCGCGTGCCCAGAACGTGGCGCACCTGACGCGGCCGGATCACGCGGCACACCTGGCGAACGCGGAGCACGCGGTGGCACAACTGGCGCACTGGGCGTGCCTGGCACGCTTGGGCCCACGGGTCGCCTGGCGCGCCTGGTGCGCGCTGCGCGCCTGGCACGCGTGGCGCGCCTGGCACGCGGGGCACACCTCACCCCAGCGTCGCGCACCTGGGGCCATTGTCATTTCCAAGCAGCTTTCCATCGAAAGACGGCCGCTGAGTATGCTGAGGTTCGGGCACTGCATATTTGTTGGGAGGGCGGGTGGGAGTGAGCCAAACTGTTTGCGTCCGGGAGAGGTGCATTGATCACTGCTCCTTATCAATACACACCCCCTCCCAGGCGACCGGCGTCCAACCAAGAACTATGAGGACACCATGACGACCCGCCCCCCACCATCCCTTTCAAAAAACAATACAAACCGCACTCTGCCCCCACATTTGGAGCATGCGCGGCCAACCCGATGCGGCCCCCCCACCATCCCTGGCCAAAAAAATACAGAGTACAATTCGGGGCAAAGTCTTGAGTGATGTTCGTGAGGCCCAGAGCACTTTGTAGTGTTTTGACAGGGACGGCGGGTGTGTCAGCATATTCCCTGCTGCGCGCAGGGCTACCATCCCTGACAAAAAGCAATACAACATGCACCTCGCAGTTAAATCTGGATCATGCGCGGTCATCCCGCGATCACTTTCAAATAGCTTTTAACAGGGACCGCGGTGGTGGTGGCGCGTGGCCTGCTTTGCGCAGGCCCACCAGACATAATGATGGGCATTTGTTTTCGACAAGGATGGTGGGGGCCGACATGTTTCCCGACGTGTGCTGTCACGTGCGCAGGCGCACCTGACGCACTCTACACGTGCCCCGAACCTGGCGCACCTGGCGCGGCTGGAGCGTGCGGCACACCTGGCGCACTCGGAGCACGTGGCGCGTCTGGCGCACCAGGCGTGCCTGGCACGCTCGGGCCTCAGGGGTGCCTGGCGCGCGTGGCGCCCCTGGCACGCGTGGCGCACCTCGCCCAAGCGTCGCGCACCTGGGGTCGGCGTTGGTTCCCAGTAGCTGCCCATCCAAAGACGACCGCTGAACATGCTCAGGCTCGCACAGTACTGAAGTGTTGGGAGGGCGGGTGGGAGTGAGCTAGACGGCTTGCCGGCGGGTGGGTCGCCTGACCCCTCCCACTGCTCCCCTCCCCTGACTCTGGACGGGTGGGGCCCGAGCTGGTCTAAAGATGGCCCCCAGGTGGCCACCGGTGCGCCAAGATGGCCTCCAAGATGACACGAGAAGCCGAGCATGGCTTAACATAGCCTCCGACACGAAAGGCCCCCCAGGCGGCTCCAGGTGCCCTCAAAGAAACCAAAATCGTCGTCAAGAGCTGTTTGTACATCCATGATGGTTGCCCTCTCGCCTGTGCATTTCCGATGTGCCTCTGAGGCCTCAGGATGGCGAGGGCCCCAAGACGGCACCGAAAGCGCCCAAGAGCGCCCCAAGAACGCCCCCAAAGGCAAATTGCTCGGCCTCCGAGGGAGGGCGGCGAATGAAGAACCCCCCTTCTCGATCGAGTGTCTCCAGGATGGCCCCAAGAGGCCAGGACCCCAAGAGAGGTCAAAAGACTTCCAAAACGGCCACGGTATTGTTCCGAAGGGTCGCCGAATTCTCTCACGTCACCATCGTTGGAATCTCTGCTTCGCTACATGCTTTACCGACGCCCTCCTCCAGACAATTCTCATGACCATAATTAGTTCCTGGATGGGCTGCTGGAGATACGCGACCCGTCAAAACACACTCGGACATCGGAGATCGAGAGGGATGAAGAGAAAACGCGCGCACCGCGCCGCCCCAGCACCACAGATCGATCGAGGCGCCGCGGGCGCGCCTTGGACGGGACCCACAAGCGCGTGTTCTCCTGTCGGGGCGGATGGGAAGAGTAGGAGGCCACATGCGAACGCTCCCCCACCACCACACGACTTCTGAGGGGGGGGTAGGGTTCACTTCGTTCGGGACCACCCGAGCGAAGCGAACCCCGCCTCCCACCTTAGAAATCGTGGGGTGGTGGGGTGAGGTTCGACGTGGCCTCCCAAAAAGTGTGGGCAACACGCGGGCGGCTCGCGACTCCGCTGCCTGCGGCTGGATCTTCGGGGCGCCCCCCCCCCCCCCCCCCTGGCGTCGGGAGCGGCCGCGTCTCGAGGCGGGGGTGCCGCCTGGCGGGGGCGAAGCCAGCGGCATACAGCGAACGCGGGCGTTCCTTCATCGGAGGGCGGTAATTACAGCCGGCCCGTATCAGAAGGATGCGCGATAAGGATGCAAGGGCCTCGGCCGCCCATTTCGGAGCTTCTCGAGGGGGGAGCGGCCAAGGGAGGTGGGGAAGGATGGGCCGAGGAGGCAAGGATGCCATGGGTACCCTCAGGAAGGCTGCCCGTCCTTACTGTGCGGATCAACTATACTATCAATGGAGGTGGGCGGGGGGCAATCGTGCACCTTGCATGCCACTTTGGGTCCCCAGGGGGACCCTTGTTAGGAGGAAAAGGCACTCTGCCTCACCCCCCCCCCGTCCATGTGTCGCACCCCCTTACCTTTGGACGCCCGAAATGGGTACCGAAAGAATGGGTACGATGCCCAACAGCAAATGTTGTCCCAAACCAACAGCAGCCGCTGTTTGGGAGGCGGCCTCCTGTCTCGAATGGACACAAGCCGCGGCGGCGTGGACAGCGGATCTTGTTCAAATGAACAAGATCCGCTGTTGGGCATAGTACCCATTCTTTCAGTACCCATCTCGGGCGTCCAGACCGCTGGGATGCCCGCCCAAAAAGTGTCCCCGCGGACTTCCCGGGTCGGCGCCGTGCTGCCCTCCGTGGAGCGCGCGGGGCGCACCAGAGGCAGGGTTACGGAGGCGCTGCCCCGAGAGGGGGGGGAGCCGGCGCCGACCCGAGGAGTGCGCGCAGACCTCCGACGGTGCTTGTGCAGCTCGTTCCTGAGGACGAGGAGGAGGGGGGAGGAGGAGGAGGAGGAGGAGGAGGAGGAGGAGGAGGAGGAGGAGGAGGAGGAGGAGGGGGAGGGAGGAGGAGGGGAGGAGGAGGGGGAGAGGGGAGGAGGGGAGGAGGAGGAGGAGGAGGAGGAGGAGGAGGAGGAGAGGAGGAGAAGGAGGAGGAGGGAGAGGAGGGGGAGGGGGAGGAGAGGAGGGGTGAGGAGGGGGAGGAGGGGGGGGGGTTGGGGGGGAGGAGGAGGGGGAGGAGGGGGAGGAGGGGGAGGAGGAGGAGGCGGAGGGGGAGGAGGCGGAGGCGGAGGAGGAGGCGGAGGAGGCGGAGGAGGCGGAGGAGGAGGAGCGGTCCTCCGCATCGAACCCCTCCTTCGCCATGGAGCGGTTGCCCTTCCCCTCGCGGGCGAGCGGCCGCGGCACACCGAGAGGGCGCCCGCCGCAGCGGGCCGCCCCACAGAGACAAAACAGGACGACAGTCTCAGAGCAAATGGCCCAGAAGCCGACAGCAGTCGGTCGATGTTTGTCGGGGGCGCGCATACATAGATTAGCGATCCATGGATTTGGCGCGCGGTCGCCAACTCCATGGATCGGGAGAGGTGCCCTCTCCAAAATGCGGCCGGTGCCGCCTCGCTCGGCGGCGGAAACCTGCGATTTCCCGTGGAAACGGCAACCGTCGCTAATCCACGCCCAATTGATCCATGTTTGCGATCGCCTGAGTTTGGTCAAGCTCACGCTCGCTCCCCCAAAACGTACCGACGACTTTGTCAAACCAGCGCTGGCTGGCCCGAGCGGTACCAAGTTCGCGCGCGCTCTCACACCACCGACCACCCCTCAGCCCTCCATCATCCCCTCCTCGACATCTCCCTCCGCTCCCTGCTCTGCCCCTCCGCTCCACAGTCACAAGGCATGGACACGACTGCCCTCCCTCCCCCAGCGCCGCCCGCGGGCGGGCAACGCCCCCCGCACTCCCTGCCATGCTTCCTTCACGAGGCGCCGACGCGCACACGACACGAATACGTCCAGCGCCCCTTCTTCACTGAGGCCGCCCCAGCAAATGGGTGGGTAGCTGGTTCCCCCGACCACCCCCGAAAAATGCTCCTTTCCACGTAGGATGCCCCTTCAGCGAACGGAACCTGCCTCTATCTTGTAAGTCGGCACGTGGTGATGTAGAGAGGAGGAGGGAGGAGTTGTCGGCAGAAGCGTTCCACACATCTCGCTCGCCACGTTTGCCGCTGCGCCAGCTCTTGGTGGCCCGCCTTGTGGACACGGCTGCCTCATGACGTAGGAAGTCCCCCGAATTCAACTTGACGACATGTCGCAGCGACTGGTTGCACGGTGATGAGTATGTGCAAATCTGTATGCAGTGCGTGTGCCCGCCATCGCAGGTCCCGTAGCCTTCAAAATGGAATGAAGAATACTCATGACGGGGATCGCACCCCCCGGCGCTACAGAACGCTTTACCTGGGGCCAAGAGGGCCCCGAGAAAAACACCTCCTCCTCCTCATCATCCTCCTCCTCCTTCTCCGAATTCTCCACCTCATCCTCGTCCTCCTTCTCCCATTCTCCCTCCTCCCTCTTCCACACATCCCTGCCCATCCTTCCCCTGCCCTCTTCTCTTCAACTCCCGCCTCCCCCCTCCTCTGCTGCCTCGGAATGCTGGGCGATCACAAGGCGCTCTTACGGCTCTTCGGGGGCGCTCTCGTACCTCGTGTTGCCTCTCGTTGGAGTTGCTTGGGAGCCTCCGCGGGCCGTCTTCAGAGCGTCTTGGGGCGGTATGCACACGTATCGACATACATATATACATATATACATATGTGCGTACGTATATGTATATACATACACACACATATATCTGCATACATATAGATGTATATATATATATATATATGCGTACGTAAATACATGCATGCATACATACAAACAGACAGACTGGCAGACAGACATACATACACTCATACATACATACAGACAGACAGACACACACACACACAAACAGACAGACAGACAGACACACAGACATACAGACAGGCTTACAGACAGACACACAGACAAACATGCATACATACACATTGTCATGAAGCCAGTCGCCGCTAAAGCTGGCCGAAAAGCTTGCGCACACGGGATCCTGCTGATCCCCTATCCCACCTCTTCACCATTCGCCCCCTGCCCACCCCCTCGCTCACCTGGCTGAGAGATCATCGCAGGCGATGGCTAGGTCAGCGGAGCCGCCTCCACCCCGACCACCCCCTGCAAAAGATAAGGAGGAAGGCGAGGAAGTAGGTGTGGACTCCACTCCAACAATGTTCTCCGCGATGCTGATCACTCCAGTTGGATGTGCGCCAGCCTCCCAGCTTCAGCACCGCTGGCCTGAAGCTCGCAGCATCAACAGAGCCAATATGCGCATAAGACCACTACAGCCATCACGGTATCACGAGTCGGCGGCGAGCCCAAGGGGGAACTGAGGAGGGGTGGGCCTTCTCAGAAGGCTGGGAAGACCTCTAGCCTTCTGAGAAGCTGTCTGAGCCGCCTGCCCCGAAGACGCAGAAAGCTTCTCAGCAGGCGCGAGGGCTTCTGACAGGCCCTGCCGCCCTCTGAAAAGGCCTGCCCCCTCTCACTTCCCCCCCAGACGCTCGGGGGCGCGCAAGCATGGATTAGCGATCCATGGATTTGGCGCGCGATCGCCAAATCTATGGATCGGGGGAGGTGCCCTCCCCAAAATGCGGCCGATGCCGCCGAGCTCGGCGGCGGAAATCCGCGATTCCCATGGAAACGGGACCCGTCGCTAATCCCTTGATATCATGGCCCCCGCCATGATATCCACCCCCCCTAGTCATCACCCCCCTCTTTGCCGCCCCCGATCCAACCCTCGGCTACACGCAAGAGTGGCCCTGGGTAAGAAAGACCTTTGGTGCGCGGCTTTTTGGGGGCCGCGGGGGGACCAAACCTGGGCGCGCAAGCCGCTGCTCCTGCTTCGTTTTCAGCCACCTGGGGACCCGTCTGTGCCCGCACCAAAGGTCACTCCGGCGAAAAGTCACTCTTACGTCTAGTCGAACCCCCCCCTCCGCGCCCCTCCGACCCCGGCAGGGGCGCGCTCGAGGGGGCCGCGGCACCATCCGGCGCAGGCTCTGCAGGGACCGGATCGCGTTCCTCGCGCGAGGGCGCGCGGGCACCCCCCGCTTCCCCCGGCGTCCCCCCTGCCTACAATCAAAAACCCGAATAAGGACGCGCGACTTTGCTCAGGGTACCCTTGCGTCCTTGCTCTTCCTTGCTCTTGCGGCTCGTCCTTGGCCTGTGTCGCTTGCCCGCTTGCCGCCCCAAAAATCCCAACTTCGGCTTCCAAGGGTCTGGCGTCCTTACCGCGCACCCGACGGTCCACAGTGTTTGTCGGCCCTGACGGCCTGAAAGACTGCAGTCAGCCCGCAGAATATAAGGAGGCGCGATGAGGATGCAAGGCCCTTGGACGCCCATTTCGAAGCTCTCCGAGCGGGGCGCGGCCAACGGAAGTGGCCAAGGATGCACCGAGGAGGCAAGGATGCAAGGGTACCCTTGGGAGGGATGCCCAGCCTTACTCTGCGGGTCGACTGCATGCACCGTACCCAGTCCTGGGTCGAGGATCGACGACGCCTGGAGAGACGCCAGCGCGGTACTGTGCATAGAAGTCCGTCCGCGGAGTACCACTCTGCCCACCCTCTGCCCCTCGGCCACCCTCCCCCCCAACCCTGATCTGAGGCTGCCAGGGGGGATCCTGGCCAGAGGTGCCCCCCAACTTCCAGCGCGATTTGACACGGGCCCCGTGGGCCACGAGAGGAGCGCCCTGGAGGCCACCCGGGCTTCCCTGGAGCAGCCGGGCTCAACATGGGCCAGTGCCACCTCGGGCAACATCCGGTCGGACCCCTCTCAAAAGATCCGATTGATCAGTTCTTTCCATACGGGGTCCCTGGAAGTCCCGACGCTTTCCCCTGGGTCGGATGTTCGTCCTGAGTCGTTCTTTGACGGTACTGGGTTCTGGTGAGAACCCCCAGAGGCCAAAAACGGCCCACGAACAACGTGCGTGCGCACGGACAGTCTCAAAACATTCGAAGTAGATGGGTCCACTCCCACGGCATCTGGTCCTCGCCGCATGCTCGCCACCCTCTCGCCACGTCGCACCGCCACCCCCCCCCCCAAAAAAAAAGCCGCGCACACACACAACCACACTTCGAGTAGGTAGGAGATCGACTACTGACTTGATCTACCCACAAACAAAAAGCAGCCGTCGAATCTACGAACAGCACGTATAATGCTCTCATAGGTGTGCGGGCATTATCATTATGTTTCGAATGCGAACAAAAATTAGATTTCGGGGGTATATCACTTCTGTAGTCCATCCCCCACTCGAAAACCATTACCCATCGGTCGAAAGAAGTAGATGGAAACGTGAAGCAGGAAGGTGGTGGGAGTAGATTGGGCTTCCGCCCGCCCCAGGGAGAGGGCAGAAGGAAACCACTCGATCCTGGGAGTAGGAAGGCGCCTCAAGTCGATCGGGATCTCGGAGTCCAGGTATACCTGTTTCCAACGACTGGCATGTACCTTCACACTTGGCGAACTGCGCCCGCTGCTCTGGGGCCGCTGCTCCGGGGCCCGCTCCTCCTCCTCCTCCCTCCTCCTCCTCCTCCTCCCCTCCCCCTCCCCCCCTCCTCCTCCCCCTCCCTCCTCCTCCTCCTCCTCCCTCCCCCTCCCCTCCTCCCTCTCCTCCGCCCTCCTCCTCCTCCTCCTCCTCCTCCTCCTCCTCCTCCTCCTCCTCCTCCTCCTCCTCAACTGCGGGGATCGGTCAAGCTGTTCTCGTATGTGCAGATCTGTGCGCAGACGTTTCTCCTTCAAGGGCGGGCCGGTGCTGTCCCGAACTGCGCCCGCTGCTCCGGGGCCGCGCCCTCGAGGAAGCTCTTCACGAACGGCATCTGGCTGTCCTGGATGACCTTTGGCTACCGGAGGTGGCTTCTCCAGCCTCTCCTCCCCCTGCTCCTACTCCTGCTCCTGCTCCTCCTGCTCCTCCTGCTCCTCCTCGTCCTCCGCCTCCTCATCTGGCGCTCATCCTTCTCCGTTCGCAATCTTCCCCCTCCTCCCGCGACATCTCCTCCCTCCTTACCGCATCATCCTACGCTTCCTGCTCCTCCTCCTCCTGCCTCCTCTCCTCGCTCCCCTTCCTTATCCTCCCTCTTCTCCTCCCTCATCCTGCTGCTTCCCCCTCCTCCTCCTCCTCCTCGCTCCTCTCCACCTCCTGCTC
>CAUYUJ010014371.1:0-15000 GCA_963575745.1 Prorocentrum cordatum | reverse complement strand
CATGTGTACAAACATACATGCATGCATGCATGCATACAAACACACACACACACCAGTACATATATACATACATGTGTGCATGCATACATACAAACAACAAACATACGTGCATGTATACATGCGTGCATATATACGTGTACATACATACATGTGCACGCACACGCATACTTGCATATCTACAGACATACATGCATGTATGCGTGCATCCATGTATTCAGACATCCGTACATTCACACATACATGTACACATATACATACATACATACATGCATGCGTACATACAGACATACAGACAGACAGACATGCGTACATGCGTGCATGCGTACACACATGCATGCATACATACCTGCATGCATACATCTATACATATGTTTGGCATGTAGATACATGTGTATGGATATCTCTCTCCTCTCTCTATCTGTCTCTCTCCATCCGACAAGTACTCCCTCAAGGGTGTCCACAGCTGCTTGGGGAACACATAGTCCAATAGCGTGTCCAAGCATCTGGCCCAACATTCGGCCACATTGGCGTTTCTTAGCGACAGGGAGCGGAGGTGGTTCGTCGCAGGCGTCGTCGATTCGATAGGTTTCAAATTTACACTGCGACAAGGGACTGGACTGGTGGTAGGGACATTGCAGAGAAAACAGTGATCACGAACAGCCAGGACAACTGCGGCTGACCTTGTTGCACGCCTCAGGAGGAACAGCGTCAGCCAAAGGAGCCCGACCAAAGTTGTCCGTGAAGTTAGTCCTGGCATGAGAGGGTAAATCCTCACAGACACGCTCAGGGCACGAATACACAAGGCAGATCGGACAGATAGGTCAAACTACGAACGAATAAGCCGGCGCGCGTCGAAGAGAGCGAGGCCCGCAGGCTTCAAACGGCAAGTCATCCTGCACCTCCGCTTGCTTCCACACGCACCAGTAACAAAACCGTCATGCACAGACGAAAGCCACAAGCGCGCTGTGAAAGCTTTCCATACAAGCAGGCAGCACGACGGGAAGCAGCAAACAGCACGTACGAAATCGGAAGCCGCACAGCTCGTTCTCTGGGAACCGCGGGATGACGGAAGAGCCGTGATCAAACTGCTGCCAAGCGCGCGCTCTGTGCGCTTCTTTTCTAGCCAGGCACATCCCCATGTCCTGGTGTCCTGTATGCCATTCCTCAATCTGCTCCTCGCAATCAGTTGCGTGTGCTCCTCTCCCGCATCATGTTAAAACGCTTCTGCACATCACCACCATTTACTGGTCTTCCCCTCAACTAGAGATCAGGTCCTGTTCATTTCTGCTTTCAATTACGATCCCGGATTCGCGCAACAGCGCTCCCCGCCGAAACACACGGTGTGACCTTCCTTCACTCCTCCTCTCTTCCTCCTCTCTTCCTCCTCTCTTCCTCCTCCTCCTCCTCCTCCTCCTCCTCCTCCTCCTCCTACAGTCGGCACGCATTGCAGAGGACACCGAAGATAATACAACAATCTTCCGAGAGCACCAACCGAGGCGCCATAACCAGGATACAAGGGAACCCCGAATTCTGCGAACTCGGCCTACTGGTCAGACCCGACTGCAGACCCTCTGCCGTCAAAAAAAACATGTGCAGAGCACGAGTTATCAAAAGGAAGAAATTGGCTACCGCATGTTTCTGTGATCACTCGGGGAACGGCGCAGACGGACAGCGGGCCCTTGGACCTGGAGGCTACAGTACGAGCCCGACCACAAGAAACCTTCCACAAGCCACCCGTACCCTGAGACCCCAGGACGTCCGTTGATTCCTGCTGTGGGAGCGTCACGCTTTCCATAGCCAAACCATCGAAACCCAATAAACCCACGGCACCCTGGAGGCAAGCAGGGTGTGTCGTGGCATGGGCTTCCACTGTACAGCGCCCGTGGCCCCCGCGTGTGTTCGGGCGAAGAAAAGCGACAAGCATCGCCCTCCTTTTCCCGCGCAGGTCCTTCTAGGCGCGTAGGTTGGGGAATCATGCGCTGGATCGGGGATGCCTTGAAGCCCTATGGGGGCTTGTTGGAGTCGTCGCGAGGATCGTCTGGGGTGGAGACGGGTTGGGCCCTCATGGGTCTCCCTCGTGGTCTCTTCGGGCCATCTCTGTGGCATATCATCAGGCCCGAATGTGCGGCCTCGGACACTCCTGCGGCTGTCTTACCCGTCTAGGGTATGTGTTCGGTGTCTCTCGGGCCGACTTTGGGGGCCTGCGGGCCAGCTCAAAAGGCAAAGATCGACACCACAAGTGTGACTGGAAAGCTGTATGCTCTTTGCCTGCAGCGTCCCCGCCTTATCGGCCTCGAGGTGGCCGTCCCGCGCTCGCGTACATGAGAGATGCATACTTGCCTCTGGTCGGGCATGCCCTGCTACAGGCGGATTTCGGGTGAATGATAAAGCATGATAAATAATGATAAAGAATGGTCAACGGAGGAGGGAGGAGGGAGGCGGGAGGAGGAGGAGGAGGAGGAGGAGGAGGAGGAGGTGGACGAGGAAGAAGAGGAGGAGGAGGAGGAGGAGGAGGGGGGAGAAACGGGGAGGAGAGACGGGGAGGAGAGAGCGAGGGGTGTGATGAACCAAAACAAAAAACCCTAACCCTTTGAGAGGGGACCTAAGCTAGGAGGGCCAAAAACAAGAGGGATAGGGGGGCCCTTCCTGCAGATGGATCGAACCAAGCAGCCCCGAACTTTCATCCCTGACACAGAGACGGGGACCGAAGTGAGGCCACGTCTTCACCATGTTGCTCGGGTTAGAGGTTATTCTGCCCTCAGTGAGGGGAGGGCCACCCTCTCGGGAGCGGCCAAGAGGGGGGTGTCCAAGAGGGGGGGGTGCAAATCATGACCGGCGGCATGTGCGCGGCCCAGCGGGGGGGCCAGGGACATAATGAAATAAGAAGAGGCGCCATAACATCTGGGGAAATATCATGGCCCCCGCCATGATATCCACCCCCCGCCCTAGTCATCACCCCCCTCTTTGCCGCCCCCGACCCTCCTGCGCCGCCCTTCCTGTGGGCGGCCGCCGGAAAGCTCGGCCGCCCCCCTGTGAGCCTGGGAGGCCGGAGGCGCCCCGGGGGGACCCCGGGGGCCCCCCGAAGCTGCTGGAAGCCCCTGGACGTCCCTGGACGTCCTTCCGCAAGGAGTCCCTCCGCGCTCCTGGACGTCCCTGGACGTCCCTGGACGTCTTCCGCGCTCCGCGCTGCGCGAGCGCGCGAAGAAACCTCGCGCGCTCGCGCCGCCTCCCGGGGGAGAAGAGGAGGAGGAGGATCGGGTCGGGCGAAAGGGGGGGTTCGCAAAGTAGGGGGGGGGTTGAGAATCGGCTCGCGTCGCTGATTTTCCCGGCGCCTCCCGGCGCCGGAGGCGGCCATGTATCGAGGAAGGGGCCCCTCGGTGGGGCCGAAACCAGCTGCACGCAGCAGATTTCGCAGCCCCCCCTCTCCCAATCCCCCCCTTTCGTCCCGCCCGAAGGAGGAGGAGTCGGAGCCGTGCCGCGAGGCGCGGAGCGCGAATCGCTTCGCGCCCTCGAGGGCGCCCCTGCTCGGGCTCCGCGGGAGGCGCTCGGAGGCTCGCCGTCGGGCACGTGGGGCGGCGCACGCGGGCCGCCCCACGCCGTGCCTGCGCCGCCCTCTCTCTCTGCACCACCCCTCGCCGGGGAGGCCCTCCCCCGCGTCTCGGGTCGGGCGAAAGGGGGGGGGATAGCAAAGGGGGGGGGGGGGAGGATCAGCTCGCGTATGGCTGATTCTCCCGGCGCCTCCCGGCGCCGGAGGCGGCCTGTGTGTCGAGGAAGGGGCCCCTCGGTGGGGCCGAAACCAGCTGCACGCAGCAGGTTTCGTAACCCCCCCGTTTCGGGGATGGACAGACCCCCCTTTAGTAAAACGTGGTTTAGTGAAAACGACCTGAGGCCCAAACCTGGCGGGCGCAAGCCTGGAAAATGACGGCCACGGCGCCCTCTCGAGAACCGAAAACGGACAATTCACTAATCGACGTGTCACTGTTGGGGGTTCTGTCCGCCCCCGACCGCTCCCAATCCCCCCCCTCTCGTCCAGCCCGAGCGCCGGGGCGGACAGCCGGGGGGCCGCAATAGGCTGAGCAGGGGCCGAGGGGCCCGGCAGTCCTGCAGGCCTGCCACGAAGTGTTCCCCAAAGATGCTCTGAGAACAAGAACACCTCCTCCTCCTCCTCCTCCTCCTCCTCCTCCTCCTCCGCCTCCTCCTCCTCCTCCTCCTCCTCCTCCTCCTCCTCCTCCTCCTCCTCAGTGTGCTTAGAACACTGACCCGACGTGTGAAAGCAAGACGGTCCCGGCCAGAAGGGTCTGCGAACAGTCCGTGGGAACCACAAAGGGTTCTTCGAACACTGCTTGGTAGGACTATCGACGAGCCGGGACGCGTCGCCACTGCTGGAATGACGGGGCGGACAACAGGGGGGGGCCACAAAGCTGAGCAGGGGCCGACCGGCCCGGCAGTCCTGCAGGCCTACCACGCCACGCTCTGAAGACAGCAAGGCTTCCAAGAACAAAAGCAACGTTCTTAGAACACAAGACCGATGCGGTAACTCAGGGCGATCGCAGCCAGATATGTTCCGAGAACCCTTCGTGGAATCCACAAAAGGTTCTTCGAACAATATCTGGTGGGCCTCTAGGCAAGCCAGGACGCTTCGCCGCTGCTTGACAAAGAAGGGGCCAGCGAATCAGCTGCAGTGCAGCCGGCTTTCCCCGCGCCTCCTGGCGCCGGGGGCGACAATATGTATCGAGGCTGCAGCCAGTAGAGAGCAGGAATCCACCCCGATAACAATCACACCGACCCGCGAGGCCTCTAGTGAACGGGCCCAGAGAAGGAATCGAACAGGGCAGGGCTGTTGAGCAAACGCCGAGGGCCGCTTTCGTGAACGCCAACTGTTTACCAGCCTCGAACTTATCCCTATCCCTAAGATTGGCACGCCAAAAGGCGATGACAATCTTAGTGATGCGCCCTCAAAAAAAAGGGAATCCCTAAGGTTGGCATCGTGATGAGGAGATGTCCAGCATAGGGATAGGGATATGTCCCAGGCTGGTAACACTGTCTGGTCCAGGTGGTCTTTCCTCCCTTGAGCCAGGGGCGGCGAGGCCAAAGGCAGCTGCGGGGAGCAGATCTCGTAGTGCCCCCTTTCCCTCACCTGGAGGATCACATCGGGCGAGGATAAGACGAGAATCTCTGAGACCCGGCGGCTCTGAAAGATGTCTTGGGCGCGGCGGCCTCCTCAGAGCGCTCCCGGAACGCTCTGAGAGCGTTCCGTAACGCTCTGGAACGGATTTATCCTCGTCCTAGCCCCGTCCGACCCTGACCCCCTTCACGCGTCCCAAATAGAAAGAGCCAGAGCGTGGTCCTCCTCGTCCTCCTCTCCCTGCCCTCCTCCTCCTCGTCCTCCTCCTCCTCTTCCTCCTCCTCCTCCTCCCCCCCCCTCCTCCCCCTCCTCCTCCTCCTGCTCCTCCTCCTCTCCTCCTCTCCCTCCTCCTCCTCCTCCTCCTCCTCCTCCTCCTCCTCCTCCTCCTCCTCCTCCTCCTCCTCCTCCTCCTCCTCCTCCTCCTCCCTATCCCTTCCGTCCTCTGTCTCCTCCTCCTCTTCGTTGCTTCTGCGGGTGTGTCCGAGGCTTTGCTTAAGATCCTTCGTCCGTCCCCTAGCGGGGTCGGGACTGCCCTCCACCTCTCTCCTCTCTCGCTTCTGCTCTTCCCTGCTCCTCCTCCCGCGTTTTCTTCCTCCTCTTCCTCCTTTCCTTCTTTCGTCCTGGCGTACAACCGCTCGAATTTCCGCCCCGAGTTTCGGCCACGCTCGCGGGGCATACACTCTGCGACTGGCGACCGTGGTCATTGGTGGCTGTCATCGGTTGCTAATCCTTCATCACCATTGTTGCGTGGACGAAAGAAACATAGCGGAAAGAGAACCGTGCACATGCACCGGCTCTGGCCAGGCCC
Organism: Prorocentrum cordatum; assembly: GCA_963575745.1. Taxonomy (NCBI): domain Eukaryota; class Dinophyceae; order Prorocentrales; family Prorocentraceae; genus Prorocentrum; species Prorocentrum cordatum. The sequence continues at coordinate 9,067 of CAUYUJ010014371.1, read as the reverse complement.
AACCTGAGCCCAGGATCGGTGCATACGCCCTCTGACCTTGGCCAGGGAGGTATCTGCACCGATCCTGAGCCAAGGATGGACGCTGTCAGGATCGGTGCATGTGCATAGTTCGGGTGTTGCTAGAAGTGCCCCTGGCCCAAGGTGCCCCCCAGGATTTCCGAGGTGGCCTAATGGCCTCTAGAGTACCCTTCACTAGACCCAGGGTGACCCATGGGATCCAAAGTCGATCGAAAAGCTGGGGGCACATTGGGCCAGGGGCACCTTCAGCAACCTCCGAATAGTTCTCTTCGCCCGACCACGGCGATCCGATCCTGAAGCGCTCTTTCTCCGGGAAGCCGAAGTTGGCCAGCCCGTCCCTGAGCTCATCGGAGCCGCCGTGCGCGCAGCCGCGGTAGGTCCTCGGGGCGCCCGTGCGGCCTCTCCCTCTCAGAGCCGCCGAGGCGGCGCGCCGACTTCGAGCCGCAACGGCCAGAATCCTCGATCATTATCCTCGCCCGCTCGTTCTTCCAGACTCTTGCGCGCGGCGTCGAGACGCAGCGCAAGCGGCGGGGGGGGGGGAGGGGGGGATATGAGAGGGGGGGAGGAGGAGGTGGAGGAGGAGGAGGAGGAGGAGGAGGAGGAGGAGGAGGAGGAGGAGGGAGGGGGGGGGGGAGGAGGGAGGAGGGGGGAGAGGGAGGAGGGAAAGGAGGGGGGAGGAGGTGGAGGAGGAGGAGGGGAGGGGGAGGAGGGAGGAGGAAGCGGAGGAGGAGGAGGAGAGGGAGAGGAGGAGGAGGAGGAGAAGAGAGGGGGAGGAAGGAGGAGAGGAGAGGAGAGGAGGAGGAGGAGGAGGAGGAGGGAGGCAGGAGGAGAGGAGGAGGAGGGGGTGGGGGAGGGGGAGGGGAGAGAAGGGGGAGGGGGGCGGCTGCAAGCGCAGCTCGCGAGGCGCCCAGGAGCACCCGACTGCTGTCGTGCTCCTTCGAGCGACAGGCGCACGCGCTGCAGGGCGCCAAAAATCCTCCTCCTTCTCCTCCTCAGCCTCCTCCTCCTCCTCCTACTCCTACTCCTCCTCCTCCTCCCCCTTCGACCCCAAAAATGTTCGAAGGACAAAACACTGTTCTTAGAACAGACGCCCGATAAAACAGGACAGTCTGAGCCAAACATGTTCTGAGAACATGTCGTGCAGACCACAGAAGGCTCTTACAACATTCTCTGGTGGTCCTATAAGCAAACCAGGACGCTTCGCCACTGCTTGAGTTTCAGAACTGGACTCCCATGGAAGGCATCGGGCGTTGGCAGAGCCGGGTTTAGTGGGACCTGGTTTAGTGATGTGTACTGGGGGACGCCCCCCGCGCCCCGCTCCGCTGACCGGAACTGCCGTCACCCGAGAAAACACCAGCTACGGCAGACCTGGCGCAATGATTCTGGCCAATTCAAGGGCTCCATGGCCCTACCACTAACCGGGTCCCCTTACCTGGGGTCCTGCCCTTTGTGGGCCCCGGAAACGGCAGGGCCGTTTTTTCACCGTTTCCAAAAAAATGTCCCTTGAAAATGGAAACGGCAAAAAAACGGCGACCGGAAACGGCAAAAAAACGGCTCCAGGATTGGAACCGGAGCCAGAACCGGTCAAAAAACGGCGACGGAAGGCAGCAGACAAATCGAGGCATACCCGAACACGGCATGGCCATACCCGAAGGCAGCAGACTGGCCGAGGAAGCCAGTGCCGCGCATCCGGCACCCCAAGAGCAAGCTGTGGGTCCGCGGGGAAGGCCTCCAAAACCCCGAAGGCACGGGTGGGCCCCGCGCTGCCATGCACACGTACCCAAGACGACAGCTCCGCCTTGCAGCTCCAACCCCCCAGCCGATCCACCAGGGCTGGGTCGGGCATGGCATTCTACAGGCAGAGCTTGGGCGACAAATACAAGCAGCCAAAACACATTCTCCAAAAAACGAACTCAAACAGAAGGACAGGCCCGACTTAACACTCGGGCGAGTGGGCGCCAGCCGCTCTGGGCCGACGTCGCCAAGGTCTCCCAGACCGGCCTAGCGCGAGCGTGGCTGGCGCTGCCCTGCCCTGGCAGGGCAGCCCTCCGGGAGGAGCCTTGACTGAAGGGGCCCTGGGACACACAAATAAATACACACAAATAAACAGATTCTCCATTCCTTCCCATATTTGGGGGGTTTGGATCTTCCCCCCCACCTCCCATATTTCCCCATGTTTTCTAGGGAATCGACGGTTCAATGTGTCTGTGTGTTTCTTTCCCTCCTGATTGACCTCGCCGCCTCGGGCCCGCGGGGCGGCCCCCGGCCCCCTCGGAGCCCGCGGCGCCGCGCTGCCCGACGCCAAGACAGAAGGCGCCGAGCTCGGCCCCGCGGAAGCCGATGCCCAGGGCACCGCCGAGCTCCAGCTCGAGGCCGCGGCAGGCGCCCGCGGACCCGGCCGCAGGCCTCGCCCTTCTTGCCAGCCTGGAACAGATCCCTACCCCTATGCTGGGCACCTCCTCATCACGACGCCAATCTTAGGGATTCCCTGATCTTCTGAGGGCGTCATCGCCTTTTGGCGTGTCAATCTTAAGGATAGGGATACGCTCGAAGCGGGTAACCTTCTTCCGCCTCCGACCTCCTCGCGGAGGAGGGCCGCCAGGTCGCAGAGGCATGACCAGATGGCGATCCGCAGGGGCAGCCCACAGAGCAGCGGCGAACGACGGCATGCGCGCGATCTGAGTCATCGCTGCCGCCCACATCCACGCTGCCACGCAGCCCGGCATGCATCCCGGATCGCTGTGGCGAAGGAGCCGCCTAACGGCGCATGCGGCAGGAGGGCGGCTGCCCTCCGCGCGCGGCTGCCTGGCATGCTGAGGTGGGCGACAGGGTAGACGTCGCACCATCATTGCCGCGCCTCCTCGTCATTCTGCTGTTCGCCACGAACGTCTCAACTCCATCTGGCAGCCCAGCCCAGTCACCCAGTCCACTCAACTCCATCCTCCAACCCCACCACCCTCTCAGCATCAAGATTCGGCGGCAACGCTCCCAGAGACAGAAGGCCCACACCCTGCGCCCCGCAGCGGCCAAGCCGTGGCCTAGCTGGGCGGCGCCCTCAAGCTTGACCCAGTCACTGCTCCACATGAATGGTGCCACCATTGACAGGACTAGCAGCATCAAACTCCTTGGCAGGCGTGTAGCCCACCGCCTGCACCCCCCAGTGGTCGGCCGCGCGCGAGTCGCCACTGCGCATGGAGGGCTCCGACGCCGGACTCCTCAATGGGGGGGCGCATCACCACCCGCCCCAGTCACGGGACTCGTCTGCCCGAAGCCTGGCCCTGCCACCGGCGGCGGCGTGGCCGCGTGACCGTCACTGATAGCTCCTCCGCCAGCGCCCCCGGAAACAGGGGCCTCGAGCCGCGCCAGCGCCTGCGACGAGCAACGAGGCGCCAGCTCGCACGCCATGGTGGTGGCACAGGAGGAAAGGTCGGGCACCTGCACGCCCCCATCCCGCCGAGGCCCTGGACCTGGGAGTGGGCGCAACAGTAGGCGCAGAGTGGGCGCAACCACAGGCACCGCCCGGGGGAGGCTGGGACTCGAGCGACACACCCTGCGCAGCAAGCGCAACCTGCTGAGGCTTCGAGCCACGACAGCTGCTGCGCGTACCCTACGACCCTGACATCTGCATCCTGCATGACCGGTTCGACGTCGAAGAAGCTCTTCCTGTATGCGTCATGCATCTTCCAGGCTTTGACAAGATGTTGCCCACCCTCATCGACATGCCGCAGTAATGAACATGTACGCTTCTCGTGATAAGGAGCCGACTTGATCTTGTCCCAGACTGCCTCCTCGAGCGAACCGACGGTGGCGAGTCCCTTCCTGATGGTGACTTGCCGATCCTGGTCCGAGACGACAACACACCCCAAGTCGACGCCTCAATCCTCCGAAGGGGGTAGCACCTGCCAAACTTTAGCGTTATTGATTTAAGACTCCAAATTCTTGATCTAGGCCTGGCACTTTACTGTGAGAGTCCCTTCCAATGGTGTCCCCCTGTCCCAGGACGACGACCGCGAGAGGGGCTCTTGGCGGCACTGGGTACGCTTGGAGGGGGACGCTGGGGCCTGGCAGGGCCCGAGGCACACTCCCTTAGCCAGCCCGCATCTGAAACACTTCTCTTTCTCTGCAAATTGTTCACTGGCAACTCATGGGAGCCTCCGATACCATTTTGTCGGATCTTGCGAATCGACGCTAAATCGATGCGAATTCTGCGCTAATCGACGCTAGCCGACGCTAACTCGGCGCTATCTCATCGAAACCAGGCGCTAAACTACGCTTATCGACGCTAAAGACGAAGTCAAGTGGATATACCAGGCTCCCATGATTTGTCATCGACAAACATCATGTTTGGAGGCACGGCTTGCCGACTTTGGAGGATGCAAAGAAGATGCAGTGCCATTTCCGCAGAGACAGCACCGTTCCCAGGACGAGGACAGGCGAAGAGGAGCCCTGACTGCTGCGAAGGCTGCAGGGTGCGACTCGCCCTTGAGAAGGCACGCAGAGACCGCCGCGGACCTGCCTTACCCGTTGTCGGCCCACGCGACAGGGACACCCTGAGCCAAAACGGCTACGGAGGAGGAGGGAGGAGGAGGAGGAGGAGGAGGAGGAGGAGGAGGAGGAGGAGGAGGAGGAGGAGGAGGAGGAGGAGGAGAAGGAGGAGGAGGAGGAGGAGGGGGGGGAGGGGGGGGAGGAGGGAGGAGGAGGAGGGAGTGAGGGAGGCGGAGGGAGGCGGAGGGAGGAGGGAGGAGGAGGGAGGGGAGGAGGGAGGAGGAGGAGGGAGAACGAGAAGGCTGCTGGAAATTCCCGCCGTTCTCGGGCCCCCGCGTGACCCTCCACGGGCGCCGGGGCCGTGAAAGCCACGCCGGAGGAAGAGATGGCCACGCGGAAGGCCCTGGGTGCCAGGCCCCGTTGCTCCCAGGGCGCCCTTTCCTTTCTGGCGACCCCTCCCTCCTCTCGGGTCGGGCGAAAGGGGGGGGTTAGCAAAGGGGCGGGTGCTTGAGAATCAGCTCACGTAGCTGATTCTCCCAAGCGCCTCCCGGCGCTGGAGGCGGCCATGTATCGAGGAATGTGCCCCTCGGCGGGGCCGAAACCAGCTGCATGCAGCAGATTTCGTAACCCCCCCTTTCCCAATCCCCCCCTTTCGCCCGGCCCGATCCTCTTGCCATCTTACCAGCCTGGAACATATCCCTACCCCTATGCTGGGCACCTCCTCTCATCACGATGCCAATCTTCGGGATTCCCTTCTTTCTTGAGGGCGGATCCCTGAGATTGTCATCGCCTTTTTGGCGTGTCAATCTTAGGGATAGGGATACGTTCGAGGCCGGTAACCATCGCTCGGACGCCCCTTCCCCATGCACTGTTCTGTTCAGTGCGGTTCCTCCTTCTCTCAGAGCCATCCCCAACATGGTCCAGATGATCTGGCGCTGGCCCCGCCAGAAAAACATGTACACGTCCGAGCGATGCCAAGCCATCGCCACCGATTGAGCAGGGACCGACCATCCTGGCGATCCTCTAGGGCTACCACGATACATTCTTAGAACCCAGAACTGTTCTCATAACAAAGATAGACTTCTTGGAACACAAGGCCAATGTGTCAAAACAAACAGTCTCAATCAGAAATGCTCTAAGAACATTCCGTTCAGAACATTATTTGGCGGGCCTTATAGGCGGGCGAGCCAGGACGCTTCGCCACTGCTTGACTGAGGGGCAAGGATAGGGGGGGACTGGTATAAGGGGCGATGCATCGAACTGGAATCGGCGATACATCGCCGATTGATCAGCGATAGGCCCCTGACAGTGAATCCGCACCTTCCTGGGCAGGCTGGGGCCATCGGGCCCTTCTCGGCGATCAATGGGCGATCGGGAGTCGATGCATCCCCCCCCCATGCCTATCCCCCTATCGTTGCCCCTGGTTGACCCCGTCGCAGCCTCCGAGCTGGCCTCCGCTGGCCAAGGCAGGGCGGGAGTGTCCTGACGTTCGAGAGCAGGTGCAAGTGCTTCGGCCTCGCAGGCGGCGCCGCGGCGCCAGGAGCGGGAGGCGCGAGGGGCTGAAGAGCAACAGGGGCCTCCATGCTGAAAGACTGCAGCCAACACTGAGACCGTCGGCCCGCATCAGAAGGATGCGCGATAGGGACGCAAGGGCCTTGGACGCCCACTTCTAAGCTTTTCGAGCGGGGCGCGGGCCACGAAAGTGGCCGAGAATGGACCGAGGAGGCAAGGATACAAGGGTGCCCCTGGGAAGATTGCTCTCATCCTTACTGTGCGGGTTGACTGTGCTGAGTAGTTGAAGGGGCCCTGGGACACACAAATAAATACACACAAATAAAAAGATTCCCCATATGTTTCTGTGATTTTCGTCTTCCCCCACACTTCCCATATTTTCCCATATTTTTGGAGGGATCGACGATTAATTGTGTCTGTATGTTTTCCCTCCTGAGTAGCAACGATGCGCGATGAGGGTGCAGGCCCCTGGGACGCCCATGTCGAAGCGTTGCAAGCGGGGCTGGCCATCGAGAGTGGCTAAGGCTGGGCCGAAGAGGCAAGGGTGCCAGGGCACCTTTGGGAAGGCTGCCCATCCTTATCATCGGCTCCGGCTGTAGGCCCTCCACAATCCTCCCCTGGCCATCGCTCGGACGTCCATTCCCTGTGTTTTTTTCGGTTTCGTGCGTGGTTTTTTTCGCGAAATGATCAAGGATGCTCCTGGATGGTCCTCGCCGAAGGAAAAATGCACACGTCCGAGCGATGCCAAGTCCCGCCCTCCCCCATCCCTCTTCCGATGAAGGTCGACGAGTCCTAAAGCGCGACCTCCCCAAGGGTGGAGGGGAAACGCAGCAGCAGCTTGGGAGGGACAGAGTCAAAAAAGAAAACCAAGACTCTCCCGTCTTCCCCCCTCGTCAACCTCCACCTCTCCCACACCCCTCCTGCTCCTCCCTCGTACGAGGAAGGGAGAGGATGTCGTCCGCACCCCTCCGAGCCTCGCCAACAAAGGACAGGCTGCGCGTCCGTGTCGTCGTCGGCTGGATCCCTGGCAGACCACTCGAGGCCGGCTAAACAAGGGGCAGCGAGGCATTGCCAGCACCTGTGCAAGTCAGCACCACTGACACCAAGCGTCCCGACAAAAACGAGGCGGCCGGTTTGTCGCCATCTGTGGCTGCTTGAAGCCAGCTTCGGGCCCCAAAACCGTCAGCAGACAACTCGGGACGGGAAGAAAAACAGCCCTGGGTCGATGTCCAAGACCGCCCGCATCGAACATCATGTTGCATCCTCGGGGGGCCTTCTCCGTCACCTCTCGGCCCTATCTGTGTCGAATAGGTGTCGAATCCATGTCGGAGTCGTCGCATCCGCATCGAGTCCGTGTCGAATCCGCGTCGAATCCGCGCCAGCTCCGCGACGAGTCCACCTCGAGCCCGCGCCGGGCACGAGAGAAGACACAAACTCTGGGGACAGGCGAGGCCCCCCGAAGATGCAGCGCAAAACAGCCCCTGGGTCGAGATGTCCAAAGACCGCCCGCATCGAACGCAACCGAAGCGCCGGGTGCTCGGGAGGGTGGACGGGGAGCCGGCGAGGCACTGCCGAGGCCCGTGCAGATCCTCGGTGCGCACCGCCGCGCCGTCCCTCTGCCGTGCCTCGCCGATGCACGTCGGTCGGGAGACGTGGGCAGAGACACAAAGCACAGTGGAGGCCAGGCCACAGGAGACCTTCCACAAGAAACCCAACCCTGAGACCCCAGGACGTCCACAAGAAACCTTCCACAAGAAGCCTTCCACAAGAAGCCCAAGAAACCTTCCACAAGAAACCTTCCACAAGAAACCCAACCTTCCACAAGAAACGGCAGAACCATCGAAACCCAAGAAACCCAGGGCACCCTGGAGGCAAGCAGGGTGCTTCTTGGCATGGGCCCCCACTGTAGGGCTTCCGCCAGCCCCCTGAAGAGGAGGAAAGAGCAAAAACACTCGACCATTGAAGTAGGAAGGCGCCTAAAGTAGATTGGGATGTGGGAACAAAAAAAAACGTACTTTCAACGGCCAGCGTGTACTAGGTGCGACCTGGGTGCAGAACGCACTGCTTGGTGCGAGGAGGACACGGCCCGACGCTCGACCAACAAAGCGCCTCAAGTTCGACTGCTCGAATCTTCAAATCGAAACGAGATTTCGCGTGGCTGCACTCAGCGACGGACGTGGGGACCAACCGTGTGTTCTCAACAACGGCAGCATCAAGCGTATATGGGGCTCCGCAGTCCAAAAGACCGCTTCGGGATTAGGCTGGAGGTCAAGCTCCCTCGAGGGACGCGGCAGAGGCAGAGGAAGAAGCGGAGGCGAAAACAGAGACGAAGCGGGGGGGGCAGAAAAGGGAGCAGGAGAGAGGAGCAGCAGAAGGAGCAGGAGCAGCAGGAGCAGGCATGAGATAGACGGAGGAGGGAGGAGCATAAAGCAAGAGGAGCCAAGAAAAACGTGATAGGAAGGGAGAAGACGGACGGACGGACGAAGGGGTCGGGCGCATGGAAAAGGTGGGAGGAGCAGAAGACAAGAGGCAGGGGGATCGTGGTGTGCTCCGACCCGAATACGCGGGGCTGCTCGGCAAAGGGGTGCGAGCCTCACGTAGGCGCTCTGGTTCGTCGTCATAGGCCCTCCGACTGACGATGCCCCTGACGAGGTCGTGAGCGTCACATGGCTTCGCCCGCTCGCCCTGGGGCAGGGCAAGCGGAAAGAAAAGCTAGAAAGAGCATTCGACTGGCAACCCTCGCTGTTGCCGCTTGTTTCCCCGTTTGCCAAGTTTCTCCCACGTCCCGTACCCCTGGCCATTTGAAACTATGAGGGACAAGGCATACCACCGCAACGAGGGACGACAAGCTGGATCACGCCATCAACGCTGGCACAAGGGAGTCAGATAGCCGAAACCGGCCACAGTGGCCTCAGCAAGCAGTGGAGTACCCCAGAGCTCAAACAACTCACAGCGTTGAAGGCACTGAAGCATTATCAAGGGCTTAAAGCCCAAATTGCCAGAATTCCAAGGCGTCCCAAAGCGCACTCGGAGTGTATCGCGTGAGCCTCCT
>CAUYUJ010014370.1:397500-411108 GCA_963575745.1 Prorocentrum cordatum | reverse complement strand
GGCCGGCTCCGCTGAAAATCGCGCCGCAGGAAGAACACCTGCGAAGAGAAAAAGAAAGAAAGAGAGAAAGGGAGAGAGAGGAAGAGAGAGAAAGAATAGAGAGAGAGAGAGAGAACAAACAAAATAAAAAGAGAGCGACACAGAGAGAGACACAGAAAGAGAGAGAGAGAGAGAGAGAGAGAGAGAGAGAGAGAGAGAGAGAGAGAGAGAGAGAGAGAGAGAGAGAGAAACAAAAAAAAGAGAGCGAAGGGGATCAGACGCGTTAGGGAAGCGAAGTTCGTCGATGGTCTAGTTCCCTGGCGGCCCGCGGAGAACGCTCTTTGAGGGCTCTCCCAACAGTGGAGGGACGCTGCTCGATAGAGGTGGAACACCCAGAGGCTTCGCAGGAATCGCCGCTTTGACTCCGCCGTCGCGAGTGGAGTTGCAGAACTGGGAGCAGCCGAGATCAGCCGAGGGCGCGATCGCGCAGTCCACGCTCGAGCTTGACTCTGCCCCACCCGCCATGCCAGTGCGTTTCTTGCGCTGCTGTAATGTCGCCTGCGCTGCATGCCTGTAGGTATCGCGCGCATCTCGTCCTCCTCCTCCTCCTCCTCCTAATCCTCCTCCTCCGCCCCCTCCTCCACCTCCTCCTCCTCCTCCCCCCCTCCCCCCCCCCCTCCTGCCCCTCCCCCTCCTCGCGCTCGCGCGCCAAGCCGGGCGGCGCACGGGGCGCAGCAGCGCATCGGCACTCCGCGCGCAGGCCGACAAAGACAAATAGGGAATGGAAGAGGGAAGAAGTGGAGGGGGGGGCACCAAACAGAGGAGGAGGAGGAAGTGGAGGAGGAGGAGGAGCTGAGGAGGAAGTGGAGGAAGTGGAATGGAGGGAAGTGGAGGAGGAGGAGGAGGAGGAGGTGGAGGGGCGGGAGATGGGGCACTGACCATACGCGGCGCGGAGCTGCCAGCCCCAGCGCTCAAGCGGGAGACGCAGCTGAAGGGCTGCCTCCGCCTGCGCGGGGGGCGTCTCGCCCTGAAGGCCAAACTCGACGAACACATCGCGGTCAAGCTTGGAGCCGACGACTCCGCCCGCAGCAACTGTACTTTTGACGGCAGGATCTGCGCCATGGGCGCGCCTCAAAATATACAGGGAACCGCCAGTGTCGGCGATGTCTGCTTCGAACCCGTCTGGGGCATGCGCGCGCGTGTGTGTGTGTGTGTGTGTGTGTGTGTGCGTGTGTGTGTGTGTGCGTGTGTGTCTGCGTGGGTGTGACTGCGTATGTGTGTGCGTGCGTGCGTGCGTGCGTGCGAGCGTGCGTGCGACCGTGCGTGCGCGTTTGCGTGTGCGTGTGCTTGTGCGTGTGCGTGTGCGTGTGCGTATGCGTATGCGTATGCGTATGCGTGTGCGTATGCGTATGCGTATGCGTGTGCGCGTGCGCGTGCGCGTGCGTGTGCGTGTGCGTGTGTGCGTGTGCGTGTGCGTGCGTGTGTGCGTGTGTGTGTGTGTGTTTGTGCGCGTGTGCGTGTGTGTGTATGTGTTTGCAAGCGTGCGTGCGTGCGCGCGTGCGAGCGAGCGAGCGAGCGAGCGTGCTAGCGTGTGTGTGTGTGCGCGCGCGTGCGTGCGTGCGAGCGCGCGTGCGAGCGTGCGTGCGCGTTTGCGTGTGCGTGTGCGTGTGCGCGTGCGTGTGCGTGTGCGTGCGCGTGTGCGTGTGCGTGTGCGTGTGCGTGTGGGTGTGTGTGTGTATGTGTGTGTGCGTCTGTGCGCGCGTGCGTGCGCGCGCGTGCATGCGTGCGCGCGTGCTTAGGGAGGGGGGGGGGGGGCAACTCGGCGAGGTTAGCGCGTGCCCTGCCAATCGACAAAGAAAAGAGCTGCCGCCTATTCATCTGCGAAGGAGGAGCGCGAGGAGAGCGTCTCGGTGAATGGGGTCAGGCGTCGCCCAGGAGCCTGCAGCGCTCGCGAAAATGTCGCGGAAGTTGGTGGAGGCGTCGGGGTTCTCGAAACGCAGTGCTACCTTCCTGCTCCAGTCAAATGCACGCACGACGACGTTGTCCTGATCCTGAAGAGGAGCGACCCGCGCATTGCAAGCCGCGCCAAGTGCTCACAGGTCTGAAACGAGAAGCGGGCGAGGAAATCCTTAGATAACAAGTTTGCACACGCCGCGCTGGCGACGTTCACCAGAGGGCTGACCACCAAGAGACCAAGAGACATGGAAGCCGTCGTACGAGATGATGGGGGCGATGGGGGGCGGGGTGGAACCGAATCTCGCGCACCTGTTGTTCTGAGACCTTCGGCGCATCAGTGGGTGCCGCGGTCTGCTTCTCAAGACCATTGCACCTCTCAGAGATGAGCGGGTGGCAGATGTCTACGTCCAGGGGGGGGCGCGCCTGCGAAACTTTTGGCGCGCGGCCTCTATCTTCTGGCCCTGGTTCGACCTGGCGGCCGCGAGCCGGCCCCGAAGCTGAGCGTGGCGTCGATTGACGTCGCGGCCCGTCAACGCTAGCTCATCTGCGAGCTCGCCCCACCGAGCTGCGCAATCTTGAACAGACGCACGAAGGCCCACGACGTCCACAATATTCTGCATCATCACCTGCTCGGGGCTCGACAGGCTGCCCGTTCCGGGGATGGGTAGAACCCCCATTTAGCAAAACGTGGTCTCGTGACAGCGGCCTCGGGCCCAAACCTGGCGGGCGCAGGCCTGGAAGACGGCGGTCGTGGCACCCTCTCGAGAACCGAAGACGGACATTTCACCAACCGACGTGTCAGGGCGGGGGTGCTGTCCACCCCCGTCTGTCATGGTCTCGGGCCGCCTGGAGGATGCGAGGGGTGTCGCGCTTCGGCCGATGGCGCCCAGAGACTTCGGCTGGCCGAGGGGCGCGGACCCGATGGGGGCGGTTGACGAGCTGCGCGCGGCAGCACCTCGCCGCTCGGGGCGTCGCGGCCTCCCCGTCGCGGCAGCGGACGAGCGACGGTTGGCAAGCGGGTCCCCGACGTGTTCGAAAATGTTTCAAACCGGGCCGCCGAGGGAAAAAAACCCGATCCACCAAACGAGGAGCCACAAGAGGCCGGTGTGGCGGGCCGCCTCGTCCGATCCTCAAGGAGGGGTCACCGAACCACCTCGGCAGATGCATAACTTGAGCCAAGATGGCCACGGAACTGGGCTTGAAGCTTCTGATGCGGCTTCGTGTCCGCAGCCGCTGCAGCCTCGCGAGCTCAAGAAGACTGCTTGCCCACGCCAGTGCCGCGACGAGTGCGGAACAAGGGCTCCTCCTCCTTCTGCCAGAAGCCGACGGGGCCGTCGACTTCGGTCGCTTGCTGATGTAGCACTCGGTGTTCTCCGCAAATTTGGGGAACGGCTTCCCCGATGAGCGGAGACACCTTCGCAGTGTTACGTGTTCTTGTTTTCCTCCTTCGTATCCCTCTTGTTATTATTATTATTATTATTATTATTATTATTATTATTATTATTATTATTACTATTATTATTACTACTATTACTATTAGTATTATTACCATGATGATTATTATTGTTATTATTATTATTACTATTATTATTATCATTATTATCATTATTATCAGAATTAGTATTAGTATTGGTATTAGTCATATTATTAATATTATTATGATTAGTATTGCTATTATTAGTACTATTATTAATGTTATTTGTCGTCTTCTGCTGCGTCGCCACTCCAACGGGCCGCCGAGACTGGACGTCGAGAGATGGCTCACGACGGCGCGCGGCTCGACCCTTGCGGCCCTCGCGAGAAGGGTGGAAAACTGGCCTTGGGTTGCCCCCGCCGTACTTGAGGACCACACCCCAGAAATCATCTCGAGCACCCGGAAAAAGGGTCGAAAGAGCGTCGAAACGATGCCGAAACAGTCTCCCAGGGCCCGACACGTGAAAACCCTTGAGTTTCGGTACCTTTTTCGGTGCTCGAGATTCTTCCCGGTGGTCGAGGCTACAGTAGGTTGGAGCATTATAAGACTGGCCTCGGACCAGAGATACCCACGGGCTGCGCGGGGCAACGAGGCGTCTTGAGTCGAGAGGGCTGCGGAGAGAGGGGCAGGGGAGGGCAGGGGTCGTGAGGAGGGTCGACGGGAGGACGGCAGAGACGAGGCGGTGGACAATGAGTGCGAGGACGAGGGGAACGAGGAGGCGATGTTGAGCAGGGGCCGACCGTCCCGGCATTCCTGTAGGCCCACCACGAAACGTTCTTAGAACAACGAAGAGTTCCAGGAACAGGAGCCATGTTCTTAGAACAGAAGCCCGATGTGCTACAACAAGGCAGGCCCGGCCAGAAATGTTCGACGAACATCTCGGAGACACCACAAACAAGTTCTTAGATCAGTGCTTGGTGGGCCTATAGGCACGCCAGGACGCTTCGCCACTGCGTGGCGATGGGGGACGGGAGCGGAGAGGATGCGGCGAGGGATGCTGACGGCGACCACGCAAGAGAGCGCGAGGCGGTCCCTCACGATGTCGTCGCTGATCACCTTCAGGGAGGGCGGCGCGAACTCGCTCTCGATGTCGACCTTGAGGCCCAGGGGCGTGCCAGCCTCCCGCGCCTTCGCCAGATTCAGCTCCACTGTGAACTCCTTCTCCGGGGAGGAGGAGGAGGAGGAGGAGGAGGAGGAGCAGGAGGAGGAGCAGGAGGAGGAGGAGGAGGAGGAGGAAACATTGTTTGGGGATGCGACCTGTCGCTGGCACCCGGGTGGAGTGGCTCCGTCCACTCAGGTGCGGTAAGCAAGCCTCCCCGATAGGTGCACCCCTTCTTTTTCTTGGCGTGGAGTGAACAATCGGCCGGGATGCGCCTAGCCCCAGTGGATACGCACCGCAAAATGAAGTGTGTGCCAGGCCTACAGATTCTGCAGGAGGATGAGGAGGGAGGAGCGCACGAGCATCAGTTGAGGAGGAGGCGGCGGCGGCGGAGGAGGAGGACAAGGGGCGGGGGAGTTGTTTTTACGGCGCAAGGCACCTGAGGAGACGGAAGAGATCACACCGCGAGGCGTGGGGGGAGACTGCACGAATGCCACCCCGCGAACACGTGGCGGCACTGAGGCCCACGACCAGACTTACCAAAATTAGACTCCAAGGGAGCAGAGAAGGAAGCGAGAAGGGGCCAGGGCATTGTGCGGATATCCCCTGCGGCCTGAACCCCACTTCATTTGAAAGGCGCACAGCGACACTCCAGAGGGGAAAAAGGAGGAAGGAGGGAGGGAAAAGGAGTGAACAAAGTCTAGAGAAACAGAGACCCGCGCGTGCATACTCCGGAAGGGTTCCTCTCTCCGCCTCTCTCCGTTGGGTTATGCCCACGGTGCTCGCACAGTGTACCCAGCACCTAAGGAGGAGGATGTGAAAGCCAGCGAGAAGACACCAACAGGCGAGAAAGGAGAAGAACGGCGAAGGTACGCTCACAGCCAAAAGCCTCCACGAGTCGCAGTGCCTGACAAAGGTTAACAGTCAAATCGAACACAAGGGGGAGGGCGGCGAAGCCGACGGAGGACGAGGGGCAGCGGAGGAGAAGGACGACGACGAATAGGAAGGAGGGAGTAGCGGGAGGAGGAGGAGGAGGAGGAGGAGGAGGAGGAGCAGGAGGAGGATCAGGAGGAGGAGGAGGAGGGGGAGGAGGGCGACGAGAAGCATCAAGGTTCGAGCATCAACAAGAGAAATTCTTGCATGTTCGTGGTCCCGTGGGGGCCGCCAGAGACCGGTGGAGGAGGAGGAGAAAGTACATAAGGAGGCGAAGGAGGATGAGGAGGAGGAGGAGGAGGAGGAGGAGGACGAGGGGAAGGGGAAGTGAAACTCCTTCTCGAAGGCCTCCTTGCGCATGGCCGCGCTCTCCTGCAGAAGAGGCCCAAACGACGCGAAAACAATCCTCGGTGGGTCTGCGAGGATTTCTCGGGTCAGCGCTGGACCTCTCCCCTGGCGCGCGAAGCGACAGGGGGGCCGATCCAAGACGTCCGCGCGAGCCTCCTCCTCCTCCTCCTCTCCCCCCTACTCCTCCTCCTCCTCCCCCTCCACTATTCCCCCTCCCCCTCTCCCTCGTCCTCCGACTCCTCCTCGGCCTCTTTCCCCTCCTTCCCTTCGTCCTCCTCGTCCTCCTCGTCCTCCTCCTCCTCCTCCTCCTCCTCCTCCTCCTCCTCCTCCTCCTCCTCCCCCCCTCGTCCAAGACGACCGCACGGCGGCCCTGAACATGGCCACAAAAATGCCGATCAAAACTATTCGACCCTCCACCGAAGGCCCAAGGTCCCATGGAGACATCCCAAACTAATCGCATTCGGGTGTGGAGAGCCCGAGCACAGGGTATCCCTCCCGAGCTGGAGTTGTCCTTGACCCTGGTGCGAGGTGGCCAGATTCGGCAACCCCGAACCTCAAACAGTTGGCATCTTCTGCAGGGCCGGACTTTAGGTGCGCTGGCTTCCGCCGACGTGCCCGCCGCCCTTTTTTGGCTCCCGGCGACACATCGCCGCCCCTCCGCCAGGACAGCCGCCTCCCGATCTCTAGACGGCGAGCCCCTGTTCTGGACCGAGGAACGCCCAAGCTGCTTTCATGAGCGGCCCCAGACATCCCGATGCACCCCCCTGGGAATATTCTTTGTCCCAAATCCGTATTCTATGGGCCCAGGCCGGATGACGGACCCCCGAGGCCGACCGAAATGCAAAAAGACAGCAGAAAAGCATATCGTCGGAGACCTCGGTTTCCGTGACTTGGACCTCTGGCGGCCGTTCGGGGCGACTGTGGCACTCCCAAAACGCTCTCGGCGAGGCGCCGCTGCTGGATCCTTCAACCTTGAACTGTCGGTGGCTCCTCAATCGCCAGGTCGTTCCGTTCGAGCCGACTCTGGGCCACAGGCGGCGTTCAACACTGAACGCCCGCGGCGGGGTCGCTGCCGCGTCGGCACGGCACGAACCTGCCGCAGGCTAGAGAGCCTCCAGGAAGCCATCAGGAACCAGCGAGAAGCAGACTCCCAGCGTGCCGTTGCTGTTTTGCGGTCTCTCCTTCGGGGAGTGCGCCACCGCGGCGGCCGTGAGCCCAGATCGCGCGCGGCCGCGCTGCGTCAG
Organism: Prorocentrum cordatum; assembly: GCA_963575745.1. Classification (NCBI taxonomy): domain Eukaryota; class Dinophyceae; order Prorocentrales; family Prorocentraceae; genus Prorocentrum; species Prorocentrum cordatum. Next base: position 404,075 of record CAUYUJ010014370.1, on the reverse strand, counting down.
GGCGGCGGCGGGCAGCGCCAGCTGCAGCAGCGCCCCCGCGGCCCAGAGGGCGCGGGACATCGCGCTCGACCTCGTGCGGAGAGGTGGGGATCCTAGTCATAAGCGAAAGCTGCCAGCATGCGGCTGCGTCAGGGAAGGGGGATGATCCACTAGCGCAGCCCACGGGCCGACTTCTCTACGCTGCTTCTGGATGCTGGCTGCTCGCCGCAGGCGGCTCGGAAGATATGCGTCGAAATGGAAAGGGGTCTGGGTGCGAAGAGGCGGGGATGAGGGGCTCAACCCCCCAAGATGGCCGCAAGACTGCCCCAGAGGCGCCTGACTAGTACTTTCGGGCCCCCTGGCCGCCCAAAAGCGGCGCCAGGGCCCGCCTCACCGCCCCGGTTGCGACCCAAAAGAGCTCCTCGAAGAGGGCCCCCGAGAGCCTTGGCGGCCCCCCTCCCCGACCTCGCAGGACTTCCGATGGGCCACACGATCTACGGCCCCACGCGGGGATGCACGATGGGGGGAGCGTCCTCCCCCCAGGATAGGGGGCGCGCCTGCATTTGCCCCCAGGGGTACACGTCGTTCATTTCTAATCGTGCTCAGTTCTAATTGTACTCGTTTCGAATTGTTCCTGGCCCCCTGGTGACCAGGAAGAGGCCCGGGATAGAACAATTAGAAATGAAAGGAACTTGGCCCCCCAGAAAATCAAAAAACTTTCGAATACTTAGCAATCAACAATGTGTATGTCTCCCAGCCCTTCTTCGCTGAGCATTCGGTGCACGAGAGAGGGGGCTGAGCTCCAGCACTGGGGGGCGGAGACATCGCCCGCGCGGTTGGGAGACACCTCTAGTGGACGCTTCGTGGGAGCGGCTGTGGACCAGCAGGCCAGACGAAGGGGCTGCCCGACCGAATCAAACTGCACCAGGCCCACTGCCGGGGCTGCGCGGGGGCCGGCATGATCGGGAAGGCTTTCGACTCCGGGATATACCGGCGTCGATGATCGCCGAGGATCGGCAACCTAGAATGGAGGAGGATGAAAAGGACCCCCACTCCCCCGCGTCGGGAAGACATCACGGCGAAAAGGTCTTTGTCAGTAGAGCTACCCCCGATGGAAAACTACCCTGGGGGCCCAGATCGATAAATGAGCGAGAAGAGGAAGGAGAAGGAAGCACGCCCGACCTTGTATGGACAATCAAGTACAGAGTTGATATGAATGCACTGAGACTCTCAGTGCTGGACCAAGTAGTGTTTCGCTGCCCTCGACGGGCTTGAGACAAAACGGATGCGGTTCGCCGTCTCTCCCTGCTTGCTCCCCGGACGAAGAGAAGGGCGAAGAGGACAACGTGGCGAGTGATTACATGTGCGGAGGGAAGTAAGAAAAAGATGGGCTGGGGCAGGAAACTACAAATCGTAAAACCGTAGCATTGAGGTACTGATGTAGCTCGCGCCTTGGACCATTGCACATCGAATTATCGGATACCGTGTATAGAGGCGCACGCGACGTTGACACGGGACACTGCTGTGAATAATTCGACGCATGCTTCGGATTCGATCCCGATAGGCTTCTACAACAGAATCATGCACACCATTCGTATGTACGTGTACCTGTTGAGAGTAATGTTAGCCAGCAAAGACCTTCAGTGTGCTTCTAGAAATACATATATAGTACAATATACGGTGTGCACTTTATTGTGCAGTCTATGCTGTGAAATATATGTCGTGGAATATGTGTGGGGCAGTTGTGCTGTGCAGAATATGTTGTGCAATATAGGTTTGCAAAATATGTGGTGCAGTGTGTGTTGCGCAGTAGGTGTCTTGCATCCCAAGTTGTGAACAATCAAGAAGCGCGCCGCAGGCGCGAACAAAACATCGTGTGAACGATGTGGTGCAATCGATATGGGCCAATCTGTGTGGTGCAATCTATGTGGTGCAACCCACTCTGCGGAACTTGAAGTCGTCATCTCCACTGCTCGCGCAAACATCCCACCAACCCACCCGCAACTTGGTTTGCAAAACCTGTTAAGACCGACTACGACGACACCGACGACAACGACTAGGACGACACCGACGACGTCTCCGACGACTTCGACGACGACAACGACGCCGACGCCGACGACGACGACGACGACGACGACGCCAACGAAGGCGACGACGAGGAAGGAGGAAGGACGACGACGGCGACAACGACGACAACGACGAAGGAGGAGGGAGGACGGTGACGACGCGAACGATGACGAAGGAGGAAGGACGGCGACGCCGACAACGATAACGACGAGGGAGGAGGGAAGACGACGACGACAACGACGACGACGACGGCGACGACATAGGAGGGACGACGATGAGACGCCGACGACGGACGACGACGACGACGTAGGAGGAGGAGGAAGGACGACCACGGCGACAACGACGATGGAAACGACCACGACGCCAAAGAGGACGACGACGACAAACACGAGAAAAGACAGAGGACGACGTAGGCGACGACGACGACGACGCGGGAGGAGGGAGGAAGGCGACGACGACGACGACGACGACGACGACGCAAGAGCGCGCGCGCACGCTGTTGTTGAAAATCCGTGTTGCGAAACCTTAGGTTTTTGTAGGTTTTTGGACGCACGATTTTGAAATCCTTCCGAAACCGATGGGTTTTGAAGGTGTTCGGCATTCGCCCGCGACGACGCGCGCGTCTGCACTTCGTCCCATCTTTTGCAGAGGATTCTCGCGACGGCACACGCGCAAGGGCGTTCGACAGATTTCGACATGCGCGCGCGCGAAGCCCGTTGGGTAGCATTTTGTGAAAATCTTGCAATACCTATGGTTTTCTTAAGATTTCGCAAGAGCTCGCGCGGAAGCTTTTTCAGCAAATTAGTGTTGCGAAACCATGTGTGGTTTGTATGTTTTTCGGAAACTGGATGGCGAAATCCTTCCGGCACCGAAGGTTTTTGGAAGGATTTCGGCATGCGCGGGCCTGGCATGGTATGATTTCATATTTAGGATGGACGAGTGTGCAGAATATATACGAAATTGTACTATCCCAGGGGGAAGCGATAAGTCCAGGGGGGGTAGAGTATATTCTCTTTTCAGAAAGGAGAATCTACGCGGTGCAATTAATCTTGACCGTCTTGAAGCTGTCCTCTCCACTGCTCGTGCAAACATCCCACCCTCCCACCCGCAACTTGGTCGCAAGACCTCTTCAGACAAGACCGTGACGGTAGGTACCACATGTCACTTGGCCACGACACCGACGCCGACGACGACAGCGACATCGAGGACGACGGCGACGCCGACACCGACTGCGACGACACCGACGACGTCTCCAATGTTTTCGACGACAACGACGACGACGACACCCACGACGACGACAAAGACGCCGACGACGTCGCCAACGGAGACGACGACGAGGAGAAAAAACGACGACGGCGACAACGTCGACAACGACGATAGAGAAGGGAGGACGGCGACGACGCCAACGACGAAGAAGGAGGAAGGACGGCGACGCCGACGACGACAACGACGAGGGAGGAGGGAAGACGACGACGATGACAACGACGACGAAGACGACGTCGACGGCGACGAAATAGGAGGGACGACGACGAGACGCCGACGACGGACGACGACGACGAGGGAGGAGGATAACGACGAGGGAGGAGTGAAGACCACGACGACGAAGACGACGACGACGACGGCGACGAAATAGGAGGGACAACGACGAGACGCCGACGAAGACAACGAGGGAGGAAGGACGACCACGGCGACAACGACGACGGAAGCGACGACGACGCCAAGACGACGACGACGACGACGACGAGGAAAGACAGAAGACGACGACGGCGTCGACGACGACGACGAGGGAGGAGGGAGGACGATGACGACGACGACGACGCAAGAGCGCGCGCGCACGCTTTTGTTGAAAATCCGTGTTGCGAAACCTGGGGTTCTTGTAGGTTTTTGGACGCACGATTTTGAAATCCTTCCGAAACCGATGGGTTTTGAAGGTTTTCGGCATACGTCCGCGACGACGCGCGCGTCTGCACTTCGTCCCATTTTTTGCAGAGGATTCGCGCGACGGCACACGCGCAAGGGCGTTCGACAGATTTCGACATGCGCGCGCGAAGCCCGTTGGGTAGCATTTTGTGAAAATCTTGAAAAACCTATGGTTTTCTTAAGATTTTGCAAGAGCTCGCGCGAAAGTTTTTTAGCAAATCAGCGTTGCGAAATCATGTGTTCTTGTATGTTTTTCGGAAACTCGATTGCGAAATCCTTCCGGCACCGAAGGTTTTTGAAGGATTTCGGCATGCGCGCGCGACGACGCGCGCGTGTGCACTTCGTCCCATTTGTTGCTAGGGATTCGCGAAAAAGTGTTATGTTAGAAAGAAAAATGTCCCCACATAGTGTTATTTGACAGGGAACCGCAGGGGGGGGGAACCCGGCTTGGCTGGGATGGTATGAACTCATATTTCGGATGGACATGTGGTCATAATCATATGTGATTTGCAGCACGCGCGGGGGACCCGATAAGTCCGGGGGGGGGGTAGAATCTATTAGTCTTTTTAAAAAAGAGAATCCACTTCGACTGTCTTGAAGCTGTCCTCTCCACTGCTCGTGCAAACATCCCGCCCTCCCACTTGCAACTTGGTCGCAAGACATCTTCAGACAAGACCGTGACGGTAGGTACTGCGTGGCACTTGGCCACGACACCGATGCCGACGACGACAGCGACATCGACGACGACGGCGCCGCCGACAGCGACTGCGACGACACTGACGACGTCTCCAATGTTTTCGACGACGACAACGACGACGACGACACCGACGACGACGACAACGACGCCGACGACGGCGACGAAGACGACGACGACGTCGCCAACGGAGACGACGACGAGGGAAGAGAAAAATCGACCACGGAAACTACGACGACAACGACGATGGAGGAGGGAAGACGGCGACGACGCCAACGACGAAGAAGGAGGAAGGACGGCGACGCCGACGACGACAACGACGAGGGAGGAGGGAAGACGACGACGATGACAACGACGACGAAAACGACGACGACGGCGACGAAATAGGAGGGACGACGACGAAACGCCGACGACGGACGACGACGACGAGGGAGGAGGATAACGACGAGGGGGGAGTGAAAACCACGACGACGACGACGACGACGGCGACGAAATAGGAGGGACAACGACGAGACGCCGACGAAGACAACGAAGGAGGAAGGACGACCACGGCGACAACGACGACGGAAACGACGACGACGCCAAGACGACGACAACGACGACGAGGAAAGACAGAAGACGACGACGGCGACGACGACGACGACGACGACGACGAGGGAGGAGGGAGGACGACGACGACGACGACGACGACGCAAGAGCGCGCGCGCACAATTTTGTTGAAAACCCGTGTTGCGAAACCTTGTGTTTTTGTATGTTTTTGGGACGCACGATTTCGAAATTCTTCCGAAACCGCAGGTTTTTGAAGGATTTCGGCATACGCCCGCGACGACGCGCGCGTCTGCACTTCGTCACATTTTTTGCAGAGGATTCTCGCGACGGCACACGCGCAAGAGCGTTCGACAGATTTCGACATGCGCGCGCGCGAAGCCCGTTTGGTAGCATTTTGTGAAAATCTTGGAAAACCTATGGTTTTGTTAAGATTTCGCAAGAGCTCGCGCGTAAGTTTTTTTGGGGACCAGTGTTGCGAAACCATGTGTCTCTATATTTTTTTTGGAAATTCAAGTTTGAAATCTCTCCGGCACCGAAGGTTTTTGAAGGATTTCGGCATGCGCGCGCCACGACGCGCGCGTGTGCACTTCGTCCCATTTTTTGCAAGGGATTCGTGAACAAGTGCTATGTTAGAACAAAACATGTCACCGCATAGTGTTTTTTTACAAGGGAACCGCAAGGGGGGGAACCCCGCTTGGTTGGGATGGTATGAATTCATTTTTAAGATGGACATGTGGTCAGAATCATATGTAATTTACAGCACGCGCGGGGGACCCGATAAGTCGGGGGGGGGGGGGTAGAATCTATTAGTCTTCTAGAAAGGAGAATATATCCAGTGTAACGTGGGTGGTGCAGTAGATGTTGTGCAACTATGCGGTCGTCGTGACGCCGTCTTCCACATGAAGGGAACAGCCATAGTGTGAACGGCTTGCAACACTGTACGAAGCAACGGTTCGACACTACAGATTCGTTTCGTCCAATGCACAGGGCAAACACGCTGAACAAAACTTTGAATCACACGGCACGCAAGCAAACATTCCACGGCCCACGAGTTGAAACGGGCAATGCGGGAACAGACAGTATGTGCTGCATGGCCGTGCACGTACGTTGCGCCATACAGGTGATGATACCAACACTTTTTTCACGGCCCACATTCCTGCGACGATGCATACGAAGACATGGGAGGTTCCGAATCACCTGGCGGGCACTCTGGCTTGAAGGGCTTCTCACTGGCACAGGAGACGCCCAAATACCTCTCGCAAACACCTTCGCGTTGTGAGATGTAGTGGCCCCTACCTATTACTTGCGCCCCTGGCAAGCCGCACAGCAGGCAATGGTCGGTAGCGCAGAGGCCCCACAATGCCAC
>CAUYUJ010014370.1:325000-392500 GCA_963575745.1 Prorocentrum cordatum | reverse complement strand
CTCTCTCCTGACGATCGGGCCGTATTCGGCATGGCTTCTCCCGTGTGCGTTCCCTCGATCCTGGATCCCCGATCACCCCCCCCTGTCGCTGCCCCATTGCTTTCGGGGCACAACTCGGCTCTCGGGCGCCCGCTCGGGACGATCCGAGCAGCCCCGCAACGCCCTCGGCGAGGCGCCGCCGCTGGAGGGCACCCTGAAGCTGGAACACCGCCGAGAACCTACGAAAAACGCTTGAAACCTCTAACCCAGACCGCCGGCGCCATCATTTTTTCGCAACGTCGACCCCATAAGGTCTACTCAGACCCATTCCCGCATCGCCCTCGAGGGCCCCTGGACCCGGCGAGGGCCCCCAGCGGCCGACCATAGCGGCAACGGCCAAAAACGTCCGTCGGGTTTTTGGCACGACGCGAGGGGAGAGCATCATACGCCCGGAGTTGAGTCAGTGATAAGGTGAACGAGGAGGCCCTAGCTGCCCCGATACGCAACGCACAACACGCAACGGATTGAGACGGAGCTCAACACGAACACTGAAAGCGTAGGTCTGACGCGATGCATTCGCCAAAACGTGACCAACATGCTGAGCCAACACGCAACGCACTGACGCGGACGCTTCGAGCACGGCACGTGCCGCGCCTCAAGACGGGCGCCTCGAGGCATCTGAGATGCGGCCCTGATGCCAATTTGGATCTTGTGCGCCAGCTATACGAAGACGGGCCGCCACCTCCGGCACTGCACCCGGCGGTGGACAAACCTCCCTTTAGTAGACCTCCCCTTAGTGAAAACGGCCTGGGACCGAAACCGACGGACCTGGACCCGCAAACATGACGGCCGCGACGCCCTCTCGCGAACCGAAAACGGCCAAGTCCTTAATCGACGTGTCAGGGCAGGAGGTCTGTCAACCTCCGCTGCGCGCACGGGATCCTCGAGCCCGACCGTCGTCTTCGGCCGTCCGCCTCTGGCCGCGCTCCCGCCCCGAGGACCGCGCGCCGGCCCCGGGTGGGCCGAAGGCCCCCCCCCCCCAGAGGCGCGAGGCGCCCGCAGAGGCTCGCCGTCGTCGCCGTCGTGGTCGACCTGTCGCTGACGTCGCCGTCCTCATCCCTCCTCCCCTGTGCCTCCTCCTGTTCCTTTTCCTTTTCCTCCTCCTCCTCCTCCTTTCCTCCTCCTCCTCCTCCTCCTCCTCCTCCTCGTCCTGCTCTTTCTCCTCCTCCTCCGCCTCTTCCTCCTCCTGCTCCTCTGCCTCCTCTGCCTCCTCTCCCTTCTCGTTCTCGTCCTCCCCCTCCTCGTTCTCGTTCTCGCCCTCCTCCTCCTCCTCCTCCTCCTCCTCCTCCTCCTCCGAGTGGAGTTCGAAGTTTTCGGGCGTCTTCGTCGGTTCTCGGCGGTCTTCCAGAGCGTTCTGGGGGTGCCCTTGTCGTCCCTGGCTGTCGCCGGAGCGCCGAGTGATGATCCGAAAGCCAAGGGGCAACGTTGTCCTTGGTTTCCTCCTCCTTCGGGTGAGCGTTTTCTCATTCGTCGTTTCAGCATTGGGCGGAAGGGGGGGGGGGGTCTGCTTGCAGACCTCTGCTCGCTGCCGCTGTCTGCAACCGCGCGTCCTATGGGGGAGACCCCGCCTGCTCGAAACAGGCGCCCCAGACAGCCAAAACCTGGTCCGTGGGCCTGCGGGGGGCGAGGGCTCCGCGCCGATCGGCGGCAAAAATAACGAGCTGCTGCCCCTCCTCTTCCCCCAGTGCTCCTCGCCCCCGTCCTCAGTCCATTCGCCTGGCACCCGGCGCCCTCGCACAGCAGGTGCCATGCAGGGGCCAGCGTCTCGTTCGGCACCCGGGTGGGCGAAGAGGAGGTCGAGCGCTGCAGGAAGGGAACCGGAGGGAGGGGTGCGGATGTCGGATGTGGCGCGAGCGCGCCCGTATTGCCCCCCCCCGTCTCTCTCTCTGCCTCTCTCTCTCTCTCTCTCTCTCTCTCTCTTTCGCTCGTTCAATCTCTCTCTCTCTGTTTGTTTTTCTCTGTCTCTCTCTCTCTCTCTCGCTCTCTCTCTCTCTCTCTCTCTCTCTCTTCGTTTGTTATTTGTTGGTTTCTCTCTCTCTCTCTCTCTCCCTCTCTCCCTCCCTCTCTTTCTGTGTATATAGCTGTGTATATATATAAGTATAATATAAACCCGTGTGCACATTTCATGTACACATACATATACATGTGCACGCAGTGCCTCTCACTATCTCGGCCCCTCTCTCTGCCTCCCCGCCCGCACGTTCCCTCTCTCCGCCCCTGCCCCCGCGCGGCTCCTTCCGTCGCCCAGGGGTCCAACAAAAATCCGGACGCCGCGCCTCCCGGGACCTTTTTCCCGGGGCGCGTGCCGACCAAACTCCCGGCGCGGCTCCAGCCGTGGCGACGGGGGCCACAGCCCCCAGGAGGCCCAAGAAGGCAAAGACGAGGCAGGGGTAGGAGCATGATCGGCGATCGGTGTATCTATCCATCGATCTATCTATCTATCTATCTATAGATCTATCTATCTATCAATACCATTATATATATGTCTATATATATACATATATATAGCACATATCTAACTATATATATATGTATCTCTCTATTCGATATATTTATATATCTATATACATATATATATATATATATATTATGATGACGCGCCCCTGTTCGAGTTGCCAGTGCAACCACAGCAATTACTACGAGAAATCAGTATATCATTGCAACGAGAACGGAAAACCCCAACACTAAGCAAATCTAGCTCGCTTGCAAGGTACATATCTATCTATCTATCTATCTATCTATCTATCTATCTATCTATCTATCTATCTATCTATATAGCTATCTAGATATCGGTGTGTATACATTTAACTATATAGATGTGTTTATTTACAGCTTTTTACAGTATGGTGCATATGTGTGCATATAGATATATACAGAGCACTCATTGTAATTCCGGTCATGTGTAATTCCGGTCATTTCCAATTCCGGCCACGAATTGCAAGTGAGAGGTGCCGACGGGAAGGCATGTGCTCAAGCGCTACGCCCAACGTGTCTCCAAGGCGTCAGGGCGCAGCTTCTGCTTACGCTCGTAAAAGATCAAAATAATAACGGCAACAACAACGTCGTCGCCGTTCCGTGTGGCACGCAGGATTTGCGTGTCACGTCTACGCGACACGCAAATCCTGCGTGTCGCGTCGCCCGGCCGCCCCGAGCGCGTTCCGGGTGACACGCAGGATTTGCGCGTCACGTTTACTTCCGCGACGCCGCCCCGAGCGCGTTCCGTGTCACGTCAGTCTGAAGCCTCAAGGCCGCGGAGTGACTGACACGCAGGCTCCGCGTGTCGCGCAGACGCGAACGCCTCCGTGACACGCAAATTCTGCGTGTCCCTGCGCGGCGTTCTCGAGGTGACACGCAGATTCTGCCTGTCCCGGCCCTGGCCCCCGGCCTCTGGACCTCCGGGAGCGCCACGGTCCCCGGCCCTTGGCCCCCACCTGCTGGGGCCCGCGTGACACGCAGATTCTGCGTCCCGACCCCGGCCCCCGGGACACCCGGCGTGCGACACGCAGATTTTGCGTGTCCGCTCCCCTGGTGGGGCCCGCGTGACGCGCAGATTCTGCGTGTCCCCACCCCGGCCCCTGGACCCCCGGCGTGCGACGCGCAGATTTTGGGCCCGCGTGACACGCAGATTCTGCGTGTCCCCACTCTGGCCTCCAGGACACCCGGCGGGCGACACGCAGATTTTGCGTGTCCGCCCCCCTGGTGGGGCCCTCGTGACACGCAGATTCTGCGTGTCCCCACCCCGGCCCCCGGACCCCCGGCGTGCGACACGCAGATTTTGGGCCCGCGTGACACGCAGATTCTGCGTGTCCCCACCCCGGCCCCCAGGACCCCTGGCGTGCGACACGCAAATTTTGCGTGTCCGCCCCCCTGGTGGGGCCCGCGTGACACGCAGATTCTGCGCGTCCCCACCGCAGCCCCCGGACCCCCAGCGTGCGACACGCAGATATTTTGAGCCCGTATGACACGCAGATTCTGCGTGCCCCTGCGCGGCGTTCTCGAAGTGACACGCAGATTCTGCATGTCCCGGCCCTGGCCCCCGGCCTCTGGACCTCCGGGAGCGCCACGGTCCCCGGCCCTTGGCCCCCACCTGCTGGGGCCCGCGTGACACGCAGATTCTGCGTGTCCCGACCCCGGCCCCCGGGACACCCGGCGCGCGACACGCAGATTTTGGGCCCGCGTGAACACGCAGATTCGCGTGTCCCATCCCGGCCCAGGGACCCCTGGCGATGCGAACGCAGATTAGATTTTGCGTGTCGCCCCGTGGTGGGGCCCGCATGGACACGCAGATTCTGGCGTGTCCCACCCGACCCCCAGGACCCCCCAGCGTGCGACACGCAGATTTTGCGTGTCCGCCCCCCTGGCGGGGCCCGCGTGACACGCAGATTCTGCGTGTCCCCACCCCGGCCCCCGGACTCCCGGCGTGCGACACGCAGATTTTGGGCCCGCGTGACACGCAGATTCTGCGTGTCCCCACCCCGGCCCCCAGGACCCCTGGCGTGCGACACGCAGATTCTGCGTGTCCGCCCCCCTGGCGGGGCCCGCGTGACACGCAGATTCTGCGTGTGTGTCCCCACCCCGGCCCCTGGACCCCCGGCGTGCGACACGCAGATTTTGCGTGTCCGCCCCCCTGATTCTGCGTGTCCCGCTCCAGGCGCGCTCCGTGTGACACGCAGATTTTGCGTGTCACGTGTACGCGACACGCAGGATTTGCGCGTCACGTCTACGCGCGCCCGATCGAGGATGGCGCGCTCCAGATCCAAACTCGGGCGCGCGCTCGAATGCATTTGCCCTGGGGCATCCGGGGCCCAACAAGCGCGTTCATTTCTAATTCCGGTCATTTGCAATTCCGGCCACGAATTAGAAATGAAGCGCGCCGAAGGGGCGGCGGAGGCCACGTGCAGCACACGAATTAGAAATGAGCACTCTGTACACATACAAGACTGCAGTGGCGCTTCGCGCCATGCACCTTGGTCCTTGAAGTTTGGTATGCAGGCGGAATAGCAGGAAAGTCAAGCCGACGATTTAGCGATAACTCCTTGTTGCCTTTTCCGGCATCGCAGCTATGATAATGTTATTCGTTATCCTTCCTCCATGCTTCTTTTTCCTCATGTTCGCCATACCCTGCGCATTCTCCCTATCCTCCTCAGCTTTTCTTTGCGGAGGCTCGTCCTGGGAGAGTCTCTGGGGGCCTAAAAACAATGGTTTCAGGCTTTCTTGAGGCCTTCTGGAGGCCTCCTGGGCGTATTCTGGGGGCCTCTGGGGGCTTCCTCGGGCCACCCTGCCTCCAACCACGGTCTCCCTGAACGACCGGGTCACGATTTGGAATGTTTCGGAGGGTGTCTTGGGGCCATCTTGGGCCGCCATGGGGCTCTCTGAGGGCCACCTTGGACCCGTGTTGTGCCGTTTTGGGGCTCTCTTGGACTGCCTGGAAGCCCTTTCGGATGGTTGTGGGGCGAGTTTGGAGCCGCCCAGGCGGCTTCGGACGCCCAGAAGACCGCCGTCTTGGAGCGTCGCGAAGCCGAAAAGAGGAGAACCCCAAAATTCACCAGACACGATCAGAAAATCAATAATTTTTGCCTCTTGGGGGTGTTCTTGGAGGCCTCTTTGGGGCCGTCCTGGAGGCCTCTTGGGCCATCTTGAGGTCACGTCGGTCACTCTTGGAGGGCTCTTGCGCTGTCATGGGGGTCTCTGAGACGTCTCCGATGACCCCCCTGATCGCTCTAGGTGTGCTGGGAAGGCTTGGCAAAACGCCCTGCGAGGCCAGGGGGGCCGCTTCGAGGCCCTTCCGGAGGGTCCCAAAGCCCCAGATCCAGGGAGTCCGGTTCTGGGGGGGCGGGGGGGGGGATGGTTTCCCCCCCCGCCCGGGCTTATAAAAATATAGGAAGAGGAATAGGTATGGCGCAATCAATGTGGCGCAATCTGAGTGGTACAATCGACGTGGTGCAATCTATGTGGTGCAATTGATTTTTACCCATGATGTGACACATCTCATGCTCTGGTAAACATCCCAGCCACCCACCCGCAACTTGGTTTGCAAAGCCTCTTAAGACCGTGACGGTAGGTTCCACATGCCACTTGGCAACGACACCGGCGCCGACGACGACGACGACAACGCCGACGACGACTACGACGACACCGACGACGTCTCCGACGACTTCGACGACGACAACGACGACGACGACGACGACGACGACGACACCGACGACGACGACGACGACACCGACGACGACGACGCCGACGCCGACGACGACGACAACGACGACGATGACGACGCCGACGACAACGACGCCGACGACGACGTCGACGACGCCGGCGACGACGACAACGATGACGACGACGACGACGGCGGCGACGACGACGACGCCGACGTCGACGACGATGACGACGGCGCCGACGCCGACGCCGACGCCGACGCCGACGACAGCGACGACGTCGCCAACGAAGACGACGACGACGACGAGCGAGGAGGGAGCACGACGACGGCGACAACGACGACAACGACGAGGGAGGAGGGAGGACGGCGACGACGCGAACGACGAAGAAGGAGGGAGGACGGCGACGCCGACGACGACAACGATGAGGGAGGAGGGAAGACGACGACGACAACGACGACGGCGACGAAATAGGAGGGACGACGACGAGACGCCGACGACGGACGACGACGACGAGGAGGAGGAGGAGGAAGGACGACCACGGCGACAACGACGACGGAAACGACCACGACGCCAAAGAGGACGACGAGGACGAACACAAGGAAAGACAGAGGACGACGTAGGCGACGACGACGACGACGCGGGAGGAGGGAGGACGGCGACGACGACGACGACGACGACGCAAGAGCGCGCGCGCACGCTTTTGTTACCTAACAGCGAAGACTGATAGGTTTCTAGTTGACTCAAAAGAGAGCAGCAAATGACTCCACAGGGGGTCTGGGTGGGTGCCGGGACAGGTGACGCAGCAGAGAACAGAACTCGTTTTAGCAAACATCACCACACTTCGTGCTCTTGACCTCCCAGACAACTCCCTGCCCGGGCCACATTCTGAATGCCGACCACTGTAAGCCACTTCGTGCTCTTCGACTTCCCAGAACTCCATTCCCCGGGCCACATTTTGGATGCCCGGAGCCAACTGTAGGCCACTTCGTGCTCTTCGACTTCCAGAACTCCATCTCCCGGGTCAAATTTGAATGCCCGGAGCAAACGTAGGCCACTTCGCTGTAGGCCACTTTCGTGCTCTTCGGAGGCCCCCAAGAACTCCATTTCCCGGGCCACATTTTGAATGGCCCGGAGCCACTGTAGGCCACGTCGGGCTCTTCGAGTTCCCAGAACTCCATTCCCGGGCCAAATGTGAATGCCGGAGCCAACTGTAAGACAGCGTGCTCTTCGACTTCCTCAGAACTCCATTCCCGGGCCACATTTTGAATGCTGAGGCAGGCTGAGGCTGAGGCTGAGGCAGGCTGAGGCTGAGGAGGCTGAGGCTGAGGCCGAGGCTGAAGGCAGACTGAGGCTGAGGCTGAAGCAGGCTGAGGCTGAGGCTGAGGCAGGCTGAGGCTGAGGCTGAGGCAGGCTGATGCTGAGGCAGGCTGAGGCTGAGGTTGAGGCTGATGCAGGCTGAGGCTGAGGCAGGCTGAGGCTGAGGCTGAGGCCAAGGCTCAAGGCAGACTGAGGCTTTGGCTGAAGCAGGCTGAGGCTGAGGCTGAGGCTGAGGCTGAGGCTGAGGCAGGCTGAGGCTGAGGCTGAGGCAGGCTGTTGCTGAGGCAGGCTGAGGCTGAGGCAGGCTGAGGCTGAGGCTGAGGCTGATGCAGGCTGAGGCTGAGGCAGGCTGAGGCGGAGGCCGAGGTTGAAGGCAGACTGAGGCTGAGGCTGAAGCAGGCTGAGGCTGAGGCTGAAGCAGGCTGAGGCTGAGGCTGAGGCTGAGGCTGGCTGATGCTGAGGCAGGCTGAGGCTGAGGCTGAGGCTGATGCAGGCTGAGGCTGAGGCAGGATGAGGCTGAGGCCGAGGCTGAAGGCAGACTGAGGCCGAGGCTGAAGCAGGCTGAGGCTGAGGCTGAGGCAGGCTGAGGCTGAGGCTGAGGCAGGCTGATGCTGAGGCAGGCTGAGGCTGAGGCTGAGGCTGAGGCTGTGGCTGAGGCTGAGGCTGATGCAGGCTGAGGCTGAGGCAGGCTGAGGCGGAGGCCGAGGCTGAAGGCAGGCTGAGGCTGAGGCTGAAGCAGGCTGAGGCTGAGGCTGAGGCAGGCTGAGGCTGAGGCTGAGGCAGGCTGATGCTGAGGCAGGCTGAGGCTGAGGCTGAGGCTGATGCAGGCTGAGGCTGAGGCAGGCTGAGGCTGAGGCTGAGGCCAAGGCTCAAGGCAGACTGAGGCTTTGGCTGATGCAGGCTGAGGCTGAGGCTGAGGCTGAGGCTGAGGCAGGCTGAGGCTGAGGCTGAGGCAGGCTGATGCTGAGGCAGGCTGAGGCTGAGGCAGGCTGAGGCTGAGGCTGAGGCTGATGCAGGCTGAGGCTGAGGCAGGCTGAGGCGGAGGCCAAGGCTGAAGGCAGACTGAGGCTGAGGCTGAGGCAAGCTGAGGCTGAGGCTGAGGCTGAGGCTGAGGCTGAGGCTGAGGCTGAGGCGGGCTGATGCTGAGGCAGGCTGAGGCTGAGGCTGAGGCTGATGCAGGCTGAGGCTGAGGCAGGCTGAGGCTGAGGCCGAGGCTGAAGGCAGGCTGAGGCCGAGGCTGAAGCAGGTTGAGGCTGAGGCTGAGGCAGGCTGAGGCTGAGGCTGAGGCAAGCTGAGGCTGAGGCAGGCTGAGGCTGAGGCCGAGGCTGATGCAGGCTGAGGCTGAGGCAGGCTGAGGCTGAGGCCGAGGCTGAAGGCAGACTGAGTCTGAGGCTGAAGCAGGCTGAGGCTGAGGCTGAGGCAGGCTGAGGCTGAGGCAGGCTGAGGCTGAGGCTGAGGCAGGCTGAGGCTGAGGCTGTGACTGCGACTGCCGTTGCCGCTGCGACTGTCATCGCGAATGCGACTACGACTGCGATAACAGCAGAATTCTACAACTGGATTCTCATCCGAATCTTAATGGGAATGCTTCCAGATATGCTCCTACACATCGCTGTTAGGTTGCTTTGCGGGATCATTGAACGTCCGTTTTGTTTTGTAGGTTTGTACCTAACAGCGAAGACTGATAGGTTTCTAGTGACTTCAAAAGAGCTCACAGATACTCCACAGGGGGGCTGGGCGGGTGCCGGACAGGGTGCCGCCAGAAAACTCATTTAGCAACAGTCACACACTTGGTGCTCCTTGACCTCCCAGAACGCCATTCCCGGGCCACATTCGGAATGCCCGGAGCCAACTGTAGGCCACTTCGTGCTCTTCGACTTCCCAGAACTCCATTCCCGGGCCACATTTTGAATGCCCGGAGCCAACTGTAGGCCACTTCGTGGTCTTCGAGTCCCCAGAACTCCATTCCCGGGCCACATTGTGAATGCCCGGAGCCAACTGTAGGCCACTTCGTGCTCTTCGAGTTCCCAGAACTCCATTCCCGGGCCACATTTTGGATGCCCGGAGCCAACTGTAGGCCACTTCGTGGTCTTCGAGTTCCCAGAACTCCATTCCCGGGCCAGAATTTTGGATGCCCGCAACTGTAGGCAACTTCGTGCTCTTCGACTCCCCAGAACTCCCATTCCTGGGCCACATTTTCAGCAGGGGCAAGAGCACGACGAGGAGGAGGACGAGCAAGACCAGGAGGACGAGGACGAGCAGGAGCAGGACGAGGAGCAGGAGGAGCAGGAGAAGAAGGACGAGCAGGAGGAGGAGGAGGACGAGCAGGAGGAGGAGGACGACCAGGAGGAGGAGGACGACCAGGAGGAGGAGGAGGAGGAGGAGGAGGAGGGGAGGGGGAGGACTACCAGGAGGAGGAGGAGGAGGAGGAGGAGGAGGAGGAGGAGGAGGAGGAGGAGGAGGAAGAGGAGGAGGAGGACGAGGAGGAGGAGGAGGAGGGGGGGGGAGAGCACCAGGAGGAGGAGAACGAGGACCACCAGGAGGAGGAGGAGGAGGAGGAGGAGGAGGAGGAGGAGGAGGAGGAGAGAACACCAGGAGGAGGAGGACGAGCAAGACGAGGAGGACGAGAACGAGGGCGACCAGGAAGAGGAGGAGGACGAGGAGGAGGAGGAGGAGGGGAGGGGGAGGACTACCAGGAGGAGGAGGAGGAGTAGGAGGAGGAGGAGGAGGAGGAGGAGGAGGAAGAGGAGGAGGAGGACGAGGAGGAGGAGGAGGAGGACGAGGAGGAGGAGGGGGGGGAGAGCACCAGGAGAAGGAGAACGAGGACCACCAGGAGGAGGAGGAGGAGGAGGAGGAGGAGGAGGAGGAGGAGGAGGAGAGAGCACCAGGAGGAGGAGGACGAGCAAGACGAGGAGGACGAGAACGAGGACGAGCAGGAGGAGGAGGAGGAGGAGGAGGAGGAGGAAGAGGAGGAGCAGGAGAAAAATGAGGAGGAGGAGGAGGAGGAGGAGGAGGAGGAGCAGGAGAAAGAGGACGAGCAGGAGGAGCACGAGGACGAGCAGGAGGAGGAGGAGGAGGACGAGCAGGAGGGGAGGGCGGCCGGCTGCCCCGGCCGGCTCCTACACATGGCTGTTAGGTTGCTTTGCCGGGATAATTTGGACACACGATTTTGAATTCCTTCCGAAACCGATGGGTTTTGAACGATTTCGGCATACGCGTGCGACGACGCGCGCGCGTCTGCACTTCGTCCCATTTTTTGCACCGGATTCTCGCGACGGCACGCGCGCAAGGGCGTTCGACCGATTTCGACATGCGCGCGCGCGGAACCCGTTTGGTAGCATTTTGTGAAAATCTTAAACAATCTATGGTTTTCTTGAAAGTACCTAACAGCTTGTTCTGATAGGTTTCTAATAGGGTAAAAAGAGAGCAGCAGATGACTCCACAAAGGGGTCTGGGCGGGTGCCGGACAGGGTGCCGCAGAAGTCGTTTTAAGCTAACAGTCACACACTTCGTGCTCTTCGACCTCCCAGAACTCCATTCCCGGGCCACATTCTGAATGCCCGGAGCCAACTGTAGGCCACTTCGTGCTCTTCGACTTCCCAGAACTCCATTCCCGGGCCACATTTTGAATGCCCGGAGCCAACTGTAGGCCACTTCGTGCTCTTCGACTTCCCAGAACTCCATTCCCGGGCCACATTTTGAATGCCCGGAGCCAACTGTAGGCCACTTCGTGCTCTTCAAGTTCCCAGAACTCCATTCCTGGGCATGATTTTGAATGCCCGGAGCCAACTGTAGGCCACTTCGTGTTTTTCTATTTCCCAGAACTCCATTCCTGGGCCACATTTTGAATGCTGAGGCAGGCTGATGCTGCGGCCGAGGCAGGCTGAGGCTGAGGCAGGCTGAGGCTGAGGCCGAGGCTGAAGGCAGACTGAGGCTGAGGCTGAGGCAGACTGAGGCTGAGGCTGAGGCAGGCTGAGGCTGAGGCTGAGGCAGGCTGATGCTGAGGCAGGCTGAGGCTGAGGCTGAGGCTGATGCAGGCTGAGGCTGAGGCAGGCTGAGGCTGAGGCTGAGGCCGAGGCTGAAGGCAGACTGAGGCTGAGGCTGAAGCAGGCGGAGGCTGAGGCTGAGGCAGGCTGAGGCTGAGGCAGGCTGAGGCTGAGGCTGAGGCAGGCTGAGGCTGAGCTGTGACTGCGACTGCCGTTGCCGCTGCGACTGTCATCGCGAATGCGACTACGACTGCGAGAACAGCAGAATTCTACAACTGGATTATCATCTGAATCTTAAGGGGAATGCTTTCAGATATGCTTCTACACATCGCTGTTAGGTTGCTTTGCCGGGGATAATTCGCAAGAGCTTGCGCAGACACTTTTTCAGCAAATCCGTGTTGCGAAACCCATGGTTTTTGTAGTTTTTTTGGAACTCGGATTGCGAAATCTTCCGGCACCGAAGGTTTTACCTAACAGCTCTTGCTGATAGGTTTCTAGTGGTCTCAAAAGAGAGCATCATGACTCCTCAGGGGGGTCTGGGCGGGACCCGGACAGGCTGCCGCCGAGGCTGCCGCCGAAGCCGAAATCGCTTGGGACATCCTCGCAAAATCGCTCTTGGTGCTCCCAGAACTCCATTCCCGGGCCACATTTTGGATGCCCGGAGCCAACTGTAGGGCACTTCGTGCTCTTCGAGTTCCCAGAACTCCATTCCCGGGCCACATTTTGAATGCCCGGAGCCAACTGTAGGCCACTTCGTGCTCTTCGATTCCCAGAACTCCATTCCCGGGCCACATTTTGGATGCCCGGAGCCAACTGTAGGCCACTTCGTGCTCTTCAAGTTCCCAGAACTCCATTCCTGGGCATGATTTTGAATGCCCGGAGCCAACTGTAGGCCACTTCGTGTTCTTCGAGTTCCAGAACTCCATTCCTGGGCCACATTTTGAATGCTGAGGCAGGCTGACTGCTGAGGCTGAGGCAGGCTGAGGCTGAGGCCGAGGCCGAGGCTGAAGGCAGACTGAGGCTGAGGCTGAAGCAGGCTGAGGCTGAGGCTGAGGCAGGCTGAGGCTGAGGCTGAGCAGGCTGATGCGCTGAGGCAGGCTGAGGCTGAGGCTGAGGCTGATGCAGGCTGAGGCTGAGGCAGCCTGAGGCTGACGCCGAGCTGAAGGCAGACTGAGGCTGAGGCTGAAGCAGGCTGAGGCTGAGGCTGAGGCAGGCTGAGGCTGAGGCAGGCTGAGGCTGAGGCTGAGGCAGGCTGAGGCTGAGGCTGTGACTGCGACTGCCGTTGCCGCTGCGACTGTCATCGCGAATGCGACTACGACTGCGAGAACAGCAGAATTCGACAACTGGATTTTCATCTGAATCTTAAGGGGAATGCTTTCAAATATGTTTCTACACATCGCTGTTAGGTTGCTTTGCCGGGATAATTGAAGGATTTCGGCATGCGCGCGAG
This sequence comes from Prorocentrum cordatum, assembly GCA_963575745.1. NCBI lineage: Eukaryota > Dinophyceae > Prorocentrales > Prorocentraceae > Prorocentrum > Prorocentrum cordatum. The sequence goes on along the minus strand of CAUYUJ010014370.1, from coordinate 379,556 downwards.
ACGACGCGCGCGTGTGCACTTAGTCTCTCTTTTTTTGCAAAGGATCCGTGAAAAAGTGTTATATTAGAACAAAAGATGTCCCCGCGTATCCTTTTTTACAAGGGAACCTCAAAGGGGTTGATACCGGCCCCACTGGGATAGTGTAAATTCATGTTTAGAATGGACATGTGGTCAGAATCATATATGGTTTACATACCCGAAAAGGGGGTGTATAACGCCGGGGCGGGGGGGGGGTAGAGTCTATTCTGTTTTTAGAAAAGAAAATCTATGTGGTGCAATTAATCACTTGCTCAAGTTGAGGCTGTCCTCTCCACTGCTCGCGCAAACATCCCACCCTCCCACCCGCAACTTGGTTTGCAAAACCTCGTAAGACCGACTACGACGACACCGACGACGTCCCCGACGACTTCGACGACGACAACGACGCCAACGCCGACGACGACGAAGACGACGACGACGACGCCAACGAAGGCGACGACGAGGGAGGAGGAAAGACGACGACGGCGACAACGACGACAACGATGACAACGACGAGGGAGGAGGGAGGACGGCGACGACGCGAACGACGACGAAGGAGGAAGGACGGCGACGCCGACGACGACAACGACGAGGGAGGAGGGAATACGACGACGACAACGACGACGACGACGGCGACGAAATAGGAGGGACGACGACGAGACGCCGACGACGGACGACGACGACGACGTGGGAGGAGGAGGACGGACGACCACGGCGACAACGACGACGGAAACGACCACGACGCCAAAGAGGACGACGACGACGAACACGAGAAAAGACAGAGGACGACGTAGGCGACGACGACGACGACGCGGGAGGAGGGAGGACGGCGACGACGACGACGACGACGACGCAAGAGCGCGCGCGCACGCTTTTGTTGAAAATCCGTGTTGCGAAACCTTAGGTTTTTGTAGGTTTTTTGGACGCACGATTTTGAAATCCTTCCGAAACCGATGGGTTTTGAAGGTTTTCGGCGTACGCCCGCGACGACGCGCGCGTCTGCACTTCGTCCAATTTTTTGCATCGGATTCTCGCGACGGCACACGAGCAAGGGCGTTCGACAGATTTCGACATGCGCGCGCGCGAAGCCCGTTTGGTAGCATTTTGTGAAAATCTTGAAAAACCTATGGTTTTCTTAAGATTTCGCAAGAGCTCGCGCGGAAGCTTTTTTAGCAAATCAGTGTTGCGAAACCGTGTGTTTTTGTATGTGTTTTGGAAACTCGATTGCGAAATCCTTCCGGCACCGGAGGTTTTTGAAGGATTTCGGCATGCGCGCGCGACGACGCGCGCTTGTGCACTTCGTCCCATTTTTTGCAAGGGATTTGCGAAAAAGTGTTATGTTATAACAAAAAATGTCACCGCATAGTGTTTTTTACAAACGAACCTCAGGGGGGGGATATCGGTTTGGCTGGGATGATGCGATTTCATATTTAAGATGGACGAGTGTGCAGAATCATATATGGTTTACATACCCGACAAGGGGAACGGATAAGCCCGGGGGGGGGTAGAGTCTATTCTCCTTTTAGAAAGGAGAATCAACTCTGCTGAACTTGAAGTCGTCATCTCCACTGCTCGCGCAAACATCCCACCCACCCACCCGCAACTTGGTTTGCAAAACCTGTTAAGACCGACTACGACGACACCGACGACAACGACTAGGACGACACCGACGACGTCTCCGACGACTTCGACGACGACAACGACGCCGACGCCGACGCCGACGAAGACGACGACGACGCCAACGACGACAACGACGGCAACGACGAGGGAGGAGGGAGGACGGCGACGACGCGAACGACGACGAAGGAGGAAGGACGGCGACGCCGACGACGACAACGACGAGGGAGGAGGGAAGACGACGACGACAACGACGACAACGACGGCGACGAAATAGGAGGGACGACGACGATACGCCGACGACGGACGACGACGACGACGTGGGAGGAGGAGAAAGGACGACCACGGCGGCAACGACGACGGAAACGACCACGACGCCAAAGAGGACGACGACGACGAACACGAGAAAAGACAGAGGACGACGTAGGCGACGACGACGACGACGCGGGAGGAGGGATGACGGCGACGACGACGACGACGATGACGCAAAAGCGCGCGCGCACGCTTTTGTTGAAAATCCGTGTTGCGAAATCTTAGGTTTTTGTATGTTTTTTGGACGCACGATTTTGAAATCCTTCCGAAACCGATGGGTTTTGAAGGTTTTCGGCATACGCCCGCGACGACGCGCGCGTCTGCACTTCGTCCCATTTTTTGCATAGGATTTTCGCGACGGCACACGCGCAAGGGCGTTCGACAGTTTTCGACATGAGCGCGCGCGAAGCCCGTTTGGTAGCATTTTGTGAAAATCTTGAAAACACTATGGTTTTCTTAAAATTTCGCAAGAGCTCGCGCGGAAGCTTTTTTAGCAAATCAGTGTTGCGAAACCCTGTGTTTTGGCATGTTTTTTGGAAACTCGATGGCGAAATCCTTCCGGCACCGAAGGTTTTTGAAGGATTTCGGCATGCGCGCGCGACGACGCGCGCGTGTGCACTTCGTCCCATTTCTTGCAAGGGATTCGCGAAAAAGTGTTAAATTAAAACAAAAAATGTCACCGCATAGTGTTTTTTACAAGGGAACCTCAAGGGGGGGATACCGGTTTGGCTGGGATGATGTGATTCCATATTTAGGATGGACGAGTATGCCGAATATATATATATATATGAAATTATACTATCCCAGGGGGAAGCGTTAAGTCGGGGGGGGTAGAGTCTATTCTCTTTTTAGAAAGGAGAATTCACTTTGACCGTCTTGAAGCTGTCCTCTCCACTGCTCGTGCAAACATCCCACCCTCCCACCCTCAACTTGGTCGCAAGACCTTTTACGACAAGACCGTAACGGTAAGTACCACATGGCACTTGGCCACGACACCGACGCCGGCGAAGACAACAACAACGACGACGACGGCGCCGCCGACACCGACTACGACGACACCGACGACAACGACGACGACGACGACACCGACGACGACGACGACGCCGACGACGACGACGATGACAACGCCGACGACGACGATGACGACCACGGCGACAACGACGACGCCGACGCCGACGACGACGAAGACAACGACGACGACGACGGCGACGACAACGACGCCGCCAACGAAGACGACGACGACGACGAGGGAGGAGGGAGGACGACGACGGCGACAATGACGACAACGACGAGGGAGGAGGGAGGACGGATACGACGCGAACGACGAAGAAGGAGGAAGGACGGCGACGCCGACGACGACAATGACGAGGGAGGAGGGAAGACGACGACGACGACGACGACGACGGCGACGAAATAGGAGGGACGACGACGAGACGCCGACGACGGACGACGACGTCGAGGGAAGAGGAAACGATGACCACGGCGACAACGACGACGGAAACGACCACGACGCCAAAGAGGACGACGACGACGAACACGAGGAAAGACAGAGGACGACGTCGGCGACGACGACGACGACGACGCGGGAGGAGGGAGGACGGCGACGACGACGACGACCACGACGACGACGACGCAAGAGCGCGCGCGCACGCTTTTGTTGAAAATCCGTATTGCGAAGCCTTGTGTTTTTGTACGTTTTCTGGATACATGATTTTGAAATCCTTCCGAAACCGATGGGTTTTGAAGGATTTCGGCATACGCGCGCGACGACGCGAGCATCTGACCTCCGTCCCATTCTTTGCAAAGGATTCCCGCGACGGCACACGCGCAAGGGCGTTCGACAGATTTCGACATGAGCGCGCGCGAAGCCCGTTTGGCAGCATTTTGTGAAAATCTGGAAAAACCTAGAGCTCGCGCGTAAGCTTTTTTAGAACATCAGTGTTGCGAAACCGTGTGTGTTTGTATGTTTTTTAGGAACTCGATTGCGAAATCCTTCCGACACCGAAGGTTTTTGAAGGATTTCGGCATGCGCGCGCGACGACGCGCGCGTGTGCACTTCGTCCAATGTTTTACAAGGGGTTTGTGAAAAAGTGTTATGTTAGAACAAAAGATGTCCCCGCGTATCGTTTTTTACAAGGGAGCCTCAGGGGGGGAGCCCGGTTGGCCTGGGACATTGTGATTTCATATTTAAGATGAATATGTGGTTAGAATCATATGTGATCTACATAGGACGCGGGGGTAGTGATGACGGCGGGGGGGGGTAGAGTCTATATCTCTTTTAGAAGGGAGAATCAATCACTTGCTCAATTTGAAGCTGTCCTCTCCACTGCTCGTGCAAACATCCCACCCTCCCACCCTCAACTTGGTCGCAAGACCTCTTCAGACCGTGACGGTGGGTACCAAATGGCACTTGGCAACGACACCGACGCCGACGACGACAGCGACAACGACGATGACGCCGCCGACAACGACTACGACGACACCGACGACGTCTCCAACGACTTCGACGACGACGACAACGACGACGACAACACCGACGACTACGACGCCGACGCTGACGACGACGACGATGACAACACCGACAACGACGACGCCGCCGACGACGACGACGACGGCGACGACGAAGACGACGACGGCGACGACGAAGACGACGACGACGACGTCGCCAACGAAGACGACGACGACGAGGGAGGAGGGAGGACGACGGCGGCGACGACAACGACGAGGGAGGAGGGACGACGACGACGACGACGGCGACGAAATAGGAGGGACAACGACGAAACGCCGACAAAGACGACGAGGGAGGAAGGACGACCACGGCGACAACGACGACGGAAACGACGACGACGCCATGACGACGACGAGGAAAGACAGAGGACGACGACGGCGACGACGACGAGGGAGGAGGGAGGACGGCGACGACGACGACGACGCAAGAGCGCGGGCGCACGCTTTTGTTGAAAATCCGTGTTGTGAAACCTTGTGTTTCTGTATGTTTTTTGGACACGCGATTTTGAAATCCTTCCGAAACCCAAGGTTTTTGAAGGATTTCGGCATGCGCGCGCGATGACGCGCGCGTCTGCACTTCGTCCCGTTTTTTGCAGAGGATTCTCGCGACGGCACGCGCGCAATGGCGTTATGTGGTGCAATCTACGCGGTGCAATCGACGTGGTGCAATCAGTGTGATGCAAAATAGGTTGTGCAATCTATGTTTTGTATCCTTTGTGGAGCAGTATATATATATATATGTGTGTGTGTGTGTTCCTCTTCCTATATTTTTATAAGCCCGGGCGGGGGGAAAACCCGTCCCCCCCCCCCTAAAACCGGACCCGCGGGATCTGGAGCTTTGGGACCCTCCGGACGGGCCTCGAAGCGGCCCTCTGGGCCTCGCAGGGCGTTTTGCCAAGCCTTCGCAGCACACCCAGGGCGATCAGGGGGGTCACAGGAGACGTCCCAAAGACCCCCAAAACAACACAAGAGCGCTCCAAGAAGCCGTCATACCCCGAAAGATCGCTCCAAAACGTACCAAGAGGCCTCCAATAGCACCCCCAAGAAGGCCCCAAGAGGGAAACATCATTGATTCTATGTAGGTTTTTGGTGCATTTGGGGTTATCCTCTTGTCGGCTTCCCGACACTCCAAGACGGCGGTCTCCTAGGCGTCCGAAGCCGCCTGGGCGGCTCCAAAATCGCCCCACAACCATCCGAAAGGGCTTCCAGGCAGTCCAAGGGAGCCCCAAAACAGCACAACAGGAGTCCAAAATGGCCTTAAGAGAGAGCACCATGGCGGCCCAAGATGGCCCCAAGACACCCTCCGAAGCATTCCAAATCGTGACTGGGGCGTTCAGGGAGACCGCGGTTAGAGGTAGGTTGGCCTTAGGAGCCCGCAGGAGGCCTCCAGAAGGCTTTAAAAGAGCCTGAGAACTTTGGTGAGGCCCCCAGAGGCTCTCCAAGGAGGAGCCTCCGCAAAAAGAGCTAAGCAGGATGGGGATAATGCCCAGGGTATGGCGAGAATGAGGAAAAATAAGCATGGAGGAAGGATAACGAACAATATGATTATAACGGCGATGCCAGAAAAGGCAGCAAGGAGTTATCGCTAAATTGTCGGCTTGACCTTCCTGCCATTTCCGCCTGCATACCAAACTTCAAGGACCAAGGTGCATGGCGCGAAGCGCCACTGCAGTCTTGTGTGTGTATATATATATTCCTCTTCTTATATTTTTACAAACCCGGGCGGGGGAAAAAAACCGCCCCCCCCCAAAAAGAAAACTGGACTCCCGGGATCTGGGGCTTTGGGACCCTCCGGACGGGCCTCGAAGCGGGGCCTCGCAGGGCGTTTTGCCAAGCCTTCCCAACACACCAAGGGCGATCAGGGGGGTCACCGGAGACAGCACAAGAGCGCTCCAAGAGTGACCGACGTGACCTCAAGATGACCCAAGAGGCCTCCAGACGGCCCCAAAGAGGCCTCCAAGAGCACTCCCAAGAAGGCCCCAAGAGGCAAAAATCATTGGTTTTCTGGTGGTTTTCGGTGAATTTTGAGGTTCTCCTTTTTTCGGCTTCGCGACGCTCCAAGACGGCGGTCTTCTGGGCGTCCGAAGCCACCTGGGAGGCTCCCAAATCGCCCCACAACCATCCGAAAGGGCTTCCAAGCAATCCAAGGGAGCCTCGAAACAGCACAACACGGGTCCAAGATGGCCCTCAGAGAGCCCCATGGCGGCCCAAGATGGCCCCAAGACACCCTCCGAAGCATTCTAAATCGTGATCCTGTCGTTCAGGGAGACCGCAGTTGGAGGCAGGGTGGCCCGAGGAAGCCCCCAGGGCCCCGACAATACGCCCAGGAGGCCTCCAGAAGGCCTTAAGAAAGCCCGAAACAATTTTTGTGAGGCCCCCAGAGGCTCTCCAAGGAGGAGCCTCCGCAAAAAGAGCTGAGGAGGATGGGGAGAAAACGCAAGGTATGGCGAAAATGAAAGAAAAGAAGCATGGAGGGAGGATAACGAAAACATATATTATAGCGGCGATGCCGGAAAAGGCAACAAGGAGTTATCGCTAAATTGTCGGCTTGACTTTCCTGCTAGTCCGCCTGCATACCACAAACTTCAAGGACAAAGGTGCATGGCGCGAAGCGCCACTGCAGTCTTGTACACATATATCAATATAAAGGTGGTGTACTCCATGTTGTGCAATCCATGTGGTGCAGTCTATGTTGTGAACAGATGTTGCGAATATATGTGGTGCAATATGTGTGGTGAAATATATGTTGTAATCTATATGGTACAGTCTACGTGGTACAATCGCCGTGGTACGATCTATATATATATATATATGTGTATATATATATGTATATATATATATGCGTTGCAATATATGTTTTGCAACCTATGTTGCGCCAGCACGTGGGGCAATCTGGCCGCGGCAACGAGTGGCGACGGTGGCGACGGGGCGGCGACGGCGGCAACATAGCCGCCAGACCGACGAACGGGCACAGACGCTGGCCTGCGACGAGGCGGCGACGGGGCCGCGACGGCGGCAACATAGACGACAGACCGGCGCACAGGCCAAGACGACGGGCGGCGACCAGGCGGCGACGGCGACTACAGAGAGCCGCAGTGCAAGCACTACTTGGGAAATCTGGATATTGTTCACTATGTGAATAAGCGCATACACGACAACATAAGTCAGTACATGAATGAACACATAAACACATATTTGATTCCAGAAATGAATACATGAGTGAATAATGGATATAGTAGTGGATAAGAAATGAATACATGCGTCCATCGAACACTCTGTAAACGTAATTCGATATCTTTATATCGAAATGGAACGATCTATACTGGTATCGATCGGTGATGGGATAGGTGGGGGATCGATCGATCGATCGTTCGATACATGATCTCGATTGATCGACAGGCAGGGGGATCGATCTATGATTCTGGGTCGAGGGTTCACAAGCCCTCACCCCAGATAAGATGGGCCCCGAGGTTCCTCAGGCCCCGTACCCCTTGATGGGGTGGCGGGGGGGGGGCGACGACGACGAGAGCAGCTGGACGTCCACCCTCCACCACGCCACGCCCACAGGGTCACGACCACATGGGGGGAGAGACATCGCGCAGGGGGGGGGGGGGACGAAGGCATCAGCATGAGGGGGGTGGTGGGGGGAGGAGGGGGGGCGGCGGAGCCCTGGATCTCTCTCTCTCTCTCATATATTTATATATTCATTTATGCATATACGTATATGTATAACATAACCATACCACTTTCAGATAGAGAGTGACATCGATAGACAGACAACGGTATCGACAGACAGACAACGATACCGATAGATCGTGATATCGTGAGGTCGACAGCGAAGACGATATATCAGAGTGAAGGGGCCGAACGGTCATTCACTGTCCCTGGGTGCGCGGCTGAAATGGGATTCCGCGGTGCAAATTCGTGTTGTTGTTGTTTGTTGTTGTTGTTGTTTGTTGTTGTTTGTTGTTGTTGTTTGTTGTCATCGTCCCACCCGCAACCCGCCCCGCGACCCACCCGCGACCCACCCCGCGACCCACCCCGCGACCCACCCGCGACCCACCCGCGACCCACCCCCCCGCGACCCACCCGCGACCCACCCCGCGACCCACCCCGCGGCCCACCCCGCGACCCACCCCACGACCCACCCGCGACCCACCCGCGACCCACCCGCGACCCACCCGCGGCCCACCCCGCGACCCGCCCGCGGCCCAACCCGCGGCCCACCCCACGACCCACCCGCGGCCCACCCGCGACCCACCCGCGACCCACCCGCGACCCACCCCGCGACCCACCCGCGACCCACCTTCGACCCAAACCACGTTCAAGGTACAAACCACCATTTTCGGCGCCCGCGGCGGGCTTTTTTTGCATCCCTTCCAGGTGGAGAGCCCGCGACCAACTCGCGACCAACCCGCGACCCAAACCACGTTCAGGGTACAAACCACATTTTTCGGCGCCTGCGGCGGGCATCTTTTGCATCCGTTTCAGGTGGAGAGCCCGCGGCCCACCCGCGACCGCGTTCAGGTTACAAACCAAATTTTTCGGCGCCTGCGGCGGGCATTTTTTGCATTCGTTCCCGGTGGAGAACCCGCGACCCACCCGCGACCCAAACCACGTTCAGTGTACAAACCAATTTTTTCGGCGCCTGCGGCGGGCTGCTTTTGCATTCCTTCCAGGTGGAGGTGGAGAACCCGCGACCCACCCGCAACCCAAACCACGTTCACTGAACAAACCAATGCCGCACAAGCGCGGCGGCGGATTTTTGCATGCCGTCTGAGCCCGCAACGACCTCTTCAAGCCCCGCGCATCCACACCAGCCCGTCCAGCAACTCTGCCCTGGCGAGTTGCTTTGAGAAGTCGGGGAGCATACAATGGAAAAAAGGATAGCGTTGCCGTTATCTTGGAAAGGAAGGGGAGCAGGAGGAGTTAAAAGGGGACGAGGAGGACGCGGAAGAAGAGAGGATGTAAGGAGAATGTGGAGAAAGAGGAGGAGGACGAGGAGGGGGAGAAGGGGGAGGAGGGGGGGGAGGAGGACGAGGAGGGGGAAAAGGGGGAGGAGGGGGAGGAGGGGGAGGAGGATGATGATGGACGACAATGGGAGGACGAAGATGGAGGCCGATGAGGGGGAGGACGACAATGGGAGGACGATGATGGAAGGACGAGGGGGGGAGAGGGAGGACGAGGAAGAAGAGGAGGAGGACGAGGTGGAGGAGGAGGATGACGATGACGATGAGGACGAGGACGAGGACGAGGAAGAGGAGGAGGAGGAGGAGGAGGAGGAGGAGCAGAGCGCCATCGACAGGGAACGTGGGGGCCACGAGGTCCGCCGGTTCGACGACGTCCGCGTCGCCCGCGCCCGCCCCCTCACTCTTATCCGCAATTGCGGGGTGCTACGTAAGGAGACCGCAGGAACTTTTTTTCGATGGGTGGGGACGGTTGCCCCTATAGTTGTCCCGTCGTTCCTTCCCGCCCAACCTCTTTACCCGCCTTTGGCCAATCTTATACGTTTTCTACATCTCTCCCTCTCTTTCTCTCGCTCTGTCGCTCTATTTCCCAGTGTGTATACATACATACATACATATATACATATACAGATATCAGAGTGATGAGCCGAATGGTCTTTCACTGTCCTTGGGTGCGTGGCTGAAGTGGGACTCCGAGATGCGGATTATTGTTGTTGTGGCTGATGGTTTATGGTTGTTGTTGTTGTTGTTGTTGCTGTCGCCCCCCCCCGCGACCCGGCCCGCGACTCACCGGCAACCCACCCCGCGAGCCGCCCGCGACCCACCCGCGACCCACCCGCAACCCGCCCCGCGACCCACCCGCGACCCACCCGCGACCCACCCCGCGACCCACCCGCGACCCACCCGCGACCCACCCCGCGACCCACCCCGCGACCACCCACCTTGCTTGAACAAAAAATCAGCGCCTGCGGCGGGCTCGTTGTATACTTTGTAAGAATTAGGCGCCTGCGAAGGGTTTCTTCAGAGCCTCGCAGACTGCCACCGCCCCCTCGCTCTTATCCGCGACTGCGGGGTGCTACGTATACGTGTATCCGAGGTTGGGGTGTGATTTCGAAGTGGAACGCCCCCCCCCCCCCCTCGGTTTCGTGTTAGTGCTCTGAGTGCGTGCGAGGTGGGGCTGCGTCAGCGAGTGAGAGGGGGAATGAGGGGGAATCCCGTCTTTGGCTGCTAGGGCGAAATCCGAGCAAAAGACTCCCCTCCCGCATGGTTGACGGTTTTGGGCCCGCAGTTGTCCCGTGGTTGTCCCGTGGTTGTCCCGCGGTTGTCCCGCGGTTGTTCCGTGGTTGTCCCGAGGGTTGTCCCGAGGATTGTCCCGAGGATTGTCCCGATGGCTGTCCCGATGGTTGTTCCGATGGTTGCCCCGATACTTGTCGCGATGGTTGTCCCGGTGGTTGTCCCGGTTGATGACGGAGGAAACATGCGATCGGCGCCTTCGGCGCCTGGAGATCTTGGCCAACATGTAACAATCAATCCGATAGTTGTCCCGATGGTTGCCCCGATGGACGGAGAGATCAATCGATACATCGTGAGGTCGATCGACAGATTGGTAGCGAGGTCGGTTGTGAGATCGATAGATCGATAATGAGGTCGATAGTTCGATCGTGAGATCGATAGATGGGTGATGGCAACGATCTTCTTGTCTCCATCTGTTTGAAACCTGGGAGGGGGGAAGAGAACCCGTCACCCCTGGCACCCTCCCCTCAAAACGGGACCCCCCAGATCCGTGGCGTGGCCCTGGGGACCCCCTGGACGCCATTGCAGAAGGCCCCTAAGACTTTCTGGGCCTCCTGGGCGCCCCTGCTGGGCCCAGCCAACGGGCCCAAACCGGTCAGGAGCCCCGAGAGGCCCCAGACATCCACCAGCCGCCCGAAGACGACCCAAATACGACCCCCAAGAGGCTTTCGAAACGCAGAAAACTATTAACCTCCCATGATTTTGACATGATTTTGGGAATGGTCTGTTGGTCTGTTCCTAGGCCTTCTCGGCGTCCGAGACCACCCAGGAGGCCCGGACATCTCCCCCAAACTATCCACAATTGCTTCCAGGCAATCTAGAAGAGCCCCAACACGGCCCAACATGGTCCCAAGAGGGCCCGAAGAAAGCCCCATGACGGCCCAAGGTGGACCCAAAACGCCACCCGGAGCATTCCAAATCGTGACCTGGTCGTTCAAGGAGACCGCGGTTGGAAGTAGGGTGGCCCGAGGAATCCCCCAAAGGCGCCCAGGAGGCCTCTAGGAGGCCCTAAGAAGCCCTTACAACTTTCGTGAGGCCCCGAAGAGGCTTTCAGGGTAGGCCAAGAATGAGGAATAATAAATATGATGGCAAGATCGGAGGTGAGGGGGTGAGATCGAAGTGGAACGGATAGCCCCCCTACCGGGACATCGGTTTCGGTTTCGTGTTCGTGCGTGCCGTGCGTGCGGGCGAGGCGAAGCTGCGTGGGCGGGCGAGAAGAAAGTCTCCTCCGGCTGAGGCGCGGCCGGACCAAATGTTTCCTCTCCGGGGTCCGGTGGTGCGCGGTGTCCCGCTGGTGTCCCGCCTGCGGCTGAGGCGCGGCCAGACCAATTGTTTCCTCTGCGGGGGCCGGTGGCGCGCGGTGTTCCGCCGGTGTCCCGTCGGTGTCCCGATGATGATGATGATGATGATGCTGATGATGATGATGATGATGAAGATGGTGATGATGATGATGATGATGATGTCGATGATGATGATGATGCCAATGATGTTGATGATGATGATGGTGATGGTGGAGATGATGATGGTGTCCGGTGATGGTGATGTTGACGATGTTGGTGATGATGATGATGATGGTGATGGTGGTGATGATGATGGTGTCCCGATGATGATGAAGTTGATGATGATGTTGCCTATGATGATGATGATGATTATGTCCCCGTGATGATGATGATCCTGATAATGTTGATGATTATGAGATGATGATGAGATGATGATGATGATGATGATGATGATGATGATGATGATGATGGTGGTGTCCTCATGATGATGATGATGAGGTTGATGATGATGCTGTTGATGATGATGGTGATGATTATGGTGTCCCGATGATGCTGATGTTGATGATGATGACGATGATGGTGTCCCGATGATGATGATGCTGGTGATGATAATGATGATAATGATGATGATGATTAGGATGATGGTGTCAGGATGAGGGTGATTTTGATGATGGTGGCCCGATGATGGTGATGATGATGCTGATGTTGATGATTATGGTGTCCCGATGATGATGATGGTGATGATGATGTTGGTGACGATGATGATGGTGTCCCGATGATGATGATGTAGATGATGATGATGCTGCTGATGATGATGATGATGATGGTGTCCCGATGATGATGATGTTGATGATGTTGTTCATGATGGTGATGATAAGATGGTGACGATGATGATGATCGTGGTGTTCCGATTCTGATGATGATGGTGTCCCGATGATGATGATGTCGAAGATGATGATGGTGACGATGATGGTGTCCCGATGATGATGATGGTGATGGTGATGATGATGTTGATGATGGTGATGAGGTGATGATGATGATGGTGTCCCGGTGATGATGATGATGATGATGATGTGGATGACGTTGATGACGATGATGTTGATGATGATGACGACGTTGATTGTGAGATCGATTGTGAGACCGATCGTGAGATCGATAGTGAGACCAGAATGTGAGATCGATTGTGAGATCGATAGTGAGATCGATCGAATGAAATAGACCGAGTGAGATCGACTGTGAGATCGAACGAATGAGATCGATCGAGCGAGACTGCTAGTGAGATCGATAGTGAGATCGATAGTGAGACCGATCGAGTGAGACGTTGATTCCTCCCTCCCCCGAACCTCCTTATCACCCGAAGGGTGGTCGTATAGGTAATGCATAAACTCATGAGAACGACGATGCCAGAAACGGCAACATGAAGTTCTCTGCTCTTCCGCCTGCATTCCAAACTACAAGTACCGAGGTGCATGGTGCGAAGCGCCAATGTAGTCTTGTCGGAAGTTGCGGGGTGGACCGCAATGGAACGGAGACCCCCAACCGGGAAATCGTTTCGTTTCGTTCGTGTCGTGCGTGCGGGCGAAGCGAAGCTGCGTGGGCGCGCGCGAGGAATGAACCCGTCGTTGCTAGGGCGAAGTCAAGACAAATGATTCTCCCCCGTCCGTCCGTCCATCCGGCGGTGGCCCTCGTGGTCCCTCGGTGTCCCGTGGTGTCCGCCGTTGCTAGGGCGAAGTCAAGACAAATGATTCTCCACCGCCCGCCCGTCCGTCCGTCCGGCGGTGGCTCGCGGTGTCCCGCGATGTCCCGTGGTGTCCCGTTGAGTGAGATCGATAGTGAGATCGATGTGGTGCCCCGAGGTGTCCCGCGGTGTCCCAAAAGGTGAGATCGATAGTGAGATCGATAAGAGATCGACGGGTGTCCCGTGGTATCCCATTGAGTGAGGTCGATAATGAGATCGATGTGGTGCCCCGTGGTGTCCCGTTGAGTGAGATCGATAATGAGATCGACAAGTGTCCCGTGGTGTCCCCTGGTGTCCTGTGGTGTCCCAGAAAGTGAGATCGATAGTGAGATCGATGTGGTGTCCCGTGGTGTCCCAGAAAGTGAGATCGATAGTGAGATCGATGGTGAGATGGATGTGGTGCCCCGAGGAGTCCCCAAAAATGAGATCGATAGTGAGATCGATAGAGATCGACAGGTGTCCCGCGGTGTCCCGTTGAGTGAGATCGATAGTGAGATCGATGTGGTGCCCCGAGGTGTCCCGTGGTGAACCAAAAAGTGAGATCGATGGTTAGATCGATAGTAAGATCGACAGGCGGCCCGTGGTGTCCCGTTGAGTGAGATCGATAGTAAGATCGATAATGAGCTCGATGTTGTCTCCCGAGTTGTCCCGTGGTGTCCTATGGTGTCCCGTTGAGTGAGATCGATAGTGAGATCGATGGTGAGACCGATAATGAGATCGCGAGGTGTCCCGCGGTGTCCCGTGGTTCCCCGTGGTGTCCCGTTGAGTGAGATCGATAATGACATCGACAAGTGTCCCGTGGTGTCCCGTGGTGTCCCGTTGAGTGAGATCGACAGTGAGATCGATTGAGTCAGATGTTAGTTCCCCCCCTCTCCCATCCCACAACCTCTTTATCACCCGAGGGGTGGTCGTATAGGTATGTGTATATGTATACACATACTCTTATACGTCGGAGGTTGGGGGGTGAGATCGCAATGGAACGGAGACCCCCAACCGGCAAATCGTTTCGCTTCGTTCGTGTCATGCGTGCGGGCGAGGCGAAGCTGCTTGGGCGCGCGAGAGGAATCAACCCGCCGTTGCTAGGGCGAAGTCAAGACAAATGATTCTCCCCCCCCCGCCCGTCCGTCCGTCCGTCGGTGGCTCGCAGTGTCCTGCGGTGTCCCGCGGTATCCCAAAAAGTGAGATCGATAGTGAGATCGATAGTGAGGCAGATAGTGAGATCGATAATGAGATCGATACTCAGATCGATGTGGTGCCCCGAGGTGCCCCAGAAAGTGAGATCGATAGTGAGATCGATAGTGAGATCGACACGTGTCCCGTGGTGTCCCGGTGAGTGAGATCGATAGTGAGATCGATACTGAGCTCGATGTGGTGCTCCGAGGTGTCCCAAAAAGTGAGACCGATAGTGAGATCGATGGTGAGATCGACAGGTGCCCCGCGGTGTCCCGTGGTGCCCCGTTGAATGAGATCGATGATAAGATCGATGTGGTGTCCCGAGGTGTCCCATGGTGTTCCGTGGTGTCCTATGGTGTCCCGTTGAGTTAAATCGATAGTGAGATCGATAATGAGATCGATAGAAATATCGACAGGTGTCCCGTGGTGTCCCGTTGAGTGAGATCAATAGTGAGATCGATAGTGAGATCAGTGTGGTGCTCCGAGGTGTCCCGTGGTGTCCCAAAAAGTGAGATCGATAGTGAGATCGATAGGTGCCCCGCGGTGTCCCGTGGTGTCCCGTTGAGTGAGAGATGTGGTGCCCGTAGGTGTCCCATGGTGCTCCGTGGTGTCCTATGGTGTCCCGTTGAGTGAAATCGATAATGAGATCGATAATGAGATCGAGACGTGTCCCGCGGTGTCCCGTGGTGTCCTGTGGTGTCCCGTTGAGTGAGATCGATAATGAGATCGACAGTGAGATCGACAAGTGTCCCGTGGTGTCCCGTTGAGTGAGATCGATAGTGAGATGGATGTGGTGCCCCGAGGTGTCCCCTGGTGTCCTGTGGTGTCCCAGAAAGCGAGATGGATAGCGAGATGGATAGTGAAATCGATGTGGTGCCCCGAGGTGTCCCAAGAAGTGAGATCGATCATGAGATCGATAATGAGATCGACAGGTGTCCTGTGGTGTCCCGTTGAGTGAGATCGATAATGAGATCGATATGGTGTCCCGGGGTGTCCCGTGGTGTCCTATGGTGTCCCGTTGGGTGAGATCGATTATGAGATCGATAATGAGATCGAGAAATGTCCCGCGGTGTCCCGTGGTGTCCTGTCGTTTCCCGTTGAATGAGATCGATAGTGAGATCGACAAGTGTCCCGTGGTGCCCCGTTGAGTGAGATCGATAGTGAGATCGATTGAGTCAGATGTTGGTTCCCCGCCCTCCCCCCCACAACCTCCTTATCACCCGAAGGGTGGTCGTATAGGTTTACATATATGCATGTATATATGTGTGTGTACCTTGGGGTTGTTAATCACAGCAATAAACATAAATAGCATGCACATTGGTATGGATACATGCTGACAAAGATATAATTACGTAATGAAGTCCGTACATACACACATCTGTATATGTGTATAGTGAAAGTGGAAACGAATGACACCGATGCAGGTTGTTCGTTGGATGGAGACGATCGTCACGATGGTTGTCCCGTCGTTGGCCCCATTCCCAATTTAGTTATCGGCCTTTGGCTTGTATCACAGGTTTGCGCGTGTGTATACATACACATAGATGTATGTATCTACATATATATACATATATATACGTATGCATTGTTATCTCTGTTTCTCTCTTTCTTTCTCTCTCTGTCTCCCTCTCCCCATCTCTCTCTGTCTCTCCCTCCCTCCTTCTCGCTCTCTCTCTCTCTCTCACTCTCTCTTTCTGCAAGCCTCTATGTGTTTCTTTCTCTCGGGGGCTGAGGGGGGGGGGGGGAGCAGGCGTCCCAAGCCAGCACGCGGGCGGCATCAGGGCCCTCGACAAGGACACCCTGCTGCGGCCACCGGGTGCTCAACCACGACAGTGCCAAGATCTCGCACTCTTGAAATGCCAGGATGGCCTCGAAACAAGACCTGGCAACTCACAGGAGTCTTTTCCTTTCGCTGTGCGTGTGTGTGTGTGTGTGTGTGTGTGTGTGTGTGTGTGTGTGAGTTTCTCTCTTTCTCTCTCTCTTTCTCCCTCACTTCCTCTCTCCCTCTCTCTCCCTCTCTCTCCCACGCCCCTCCTTCTCCCTCCCTGTCCTTCCCTTCCCCTCTCTCTGTGCCCTGAAAATACTGATCACACTATCCCTCCAACCAAGCACTTGATGCAAGCACGAGATATGATAAATCATATCAATTCATCTCCGTACTCAAAACAAACGCGAGTAGGTGCGTCGTCCACCCTCCCGCCCAGCTTGTGAGCCACAGCGGCCACGGTCGAGAAGGAAATCTAATTCACCACCGCCCTAAATCTCACATCCTTGCCTACCTGATTTTCGCACAGGAAAAGAATGCGTCGCAAGTTCAGCAACAATCCTGCAAACTATTCATGAATGTGCTTGTCGGTTCGACCGGCCAAAGCCGTCCGCACACCGAACAACAAATATCAATCTATCAGATCAAATCTTGAACAACAAATACCAAGATATCCAATCGACTCTTCAGAATATCAAATCAAATCCTGCTGCAAACATAATTTCCTCACTTAAGAAGATGCATTCGTCATCTCGTCACCGGGGAGGGTGCACGCACAATCTTCTCAACCAACCAACGTAAATACAAAGTTTGCAGCGAATCTCAATACAATCTCTTCCACCACCCAACGTAAACACAAAGTTGCAATCTCAGCGTACCTGCGCTGACTTGATGATGCTGTAGGCTATGTAGGTCTTGATGCCCGGATCAAGGCTGTCGCTCCTGCTCTCGTCTGCGTCCAACTTCAGACAACGGCCCGAGCAATTGGCGCAGTGCTTCTCCTTGCTGTACATGTCTGCGAAGCTGTTGCCCTCGTACTTGCCACCCTTGATGCGCATTGGTCCCAATGTAGCCAACCGGTGCCTCAAGAGAACACTGTCCCCCAAGTAGATCTGTCCATCCTCTGTGATCTCGTCGGGGTACGTCTCCACCTCAGGCTCAGCCTTCAGGCGTAGTGTAGCTGTCTTGAGTTTTGCTTGCTTGGGCATCTCCGCCCTGGAAAAAGTTGTCGCTGCTTGAACTGTCCACCTCCATCGGTGCCATACCGACGTCCTCGTCGTCGCTCTGCTTAGGCTGCACTATGTAGATTCACGCGATGATTCCCGCGATGATAGAGACTAACGCCACCGCCGTAGGTGACATCGAAAGACACACTCCGTACACTGCAAGTGCACAGAACTGAAGCATAACTGCAATTTGGTCAGGTATCTGGATGGTTCGCTGTGCGCCACTTCTGTCCATTGGGTAGTTGCCCGTCGCATCGTCCATGCAGAATGCTTCGACGCACTCGGTCTCGTCATAATTCTCGCCCTCGTCGTTGAAGAAGCACTCGCCCACGTAGTTGCACGTCTCCACCGGCCAGGTAGATATCTCATCGTCCCCGTCGGTGTCGTCGTACAGCTCCTGCTTGACGTACTTAGCCATCTTCGCGTTCAGGTCGTCGACCTCCTTGTTGGCTGCCACCTTCTCTGGTCCAAGTAGCTTCCGTCCGCGCATTGGTGGCGCTCTATCATCGGGCCCAAGAGTCCACAAGTAAGATGCCACAATCTTCCTCGCGTAGCCTCCTGGGAGTACTTTCGTCAAACAGTCTGCTTGCATCTGCTCGCTCTTGGCCCGCTTGATGCTGATCTCCTCTAGTGACTGACGTAGTATAGCCGCCTCCAGAGAAAGCCTCCAGTCCGTCATACCTTCTCCTTCGTGATCGCGTCATACAGGCTCTTGCAGTCGGTCACCGAAATGAATTTCACCGGGCAGGTGTCGTGCGCGATCTCGGCCGCGTCCATCTCTGGGTACAGGATCTCCGCCACGGTTGACCCCGTCCAAATCAGCATATCCACCGGATCTGCACAAGAGTATGCCTCTGCCGACAGAGTAGATCGCACCACTCGTTAAATCTTTGAAGACTGCCACCCAATGCAATGTACTTTCTACTTGCTGCCGTGGTCATCTTTGATCTTCTCGTCACCTAGCATGATGAAGTGTCCTCGTTGCGATCTGAGTTTCGGCGGGATGTCGAAAGCACTGTCGGTCACGTTGATCACCATGGTCAGTAGGTCGTCCCGCTTCTGAATTCCCCTGATAGCTGCATTCCCGCCCTGTAGGTCCTTCGCCGTCGGAGCTCCCAGTGTTCATGCCCATCGAGGTGCCTCGAACGCCTCTTCGAAGCAAATCATTCGCGCAGCCCACTGCAGTTGTCCAACCACCATTCGTAGTCCTCGATGCTCTGCAGGGGTAAGTAATCTGTCAGGTGCTTTGCTGCGCTCCCTGGAGACACGCGCAGTCTGCATCGACTTCGCGTAGGCTTCCATGGTGACGTTGATGCTGCCGTCCTTCTCCTGCTGATAGGCCCGGCCACAGGACGTCGCCTTCTCCTTTCTCGCGTACTTGGCCTCGCCAAAGTCAATCTCCCTGTGAAGGTCCATCATGATCTTGGCGCCCTCAGGGTCGTCCTGCCTGATGCCCGTGAGGAAGTCGTCCACGCGTAGGCGCGTGATCCCATATGCTCGCGTTCTCCTTGTTGCGCTTGGCGAAGGTCGCGGGCTCGAAGTTCAGGCCGTCCAATCCAAGCCTCGCGAGCATCTCGCGCAGCGCCGCGTGCCAAGCTCTTGCCGCATCATTGGCCCCGTAGATGCTCTCGTTAAACTTCCGCAGGTCGCCTGCCTTAACACCCGGGATGGTGCGCTTCCCAAGGTTCGTCGGGATCCGAAAGTGGAGCTCGCGTGTGATCGCCTTGCCTTGTAGAAAGGCTCCTTCACATCCGCGACGACTAGGTCCAAGTTGAGGCTCGATGCGACGCCGCGCAGAAGGTCGACGTAGCTTGCCGCCGAACTCCTCCTCGTCGCCCCGTCTACATATTCTCGCCTTCGGCTCAAAGGTCGTGGGGCCATTGTCCGCCCAGACCAGCATGGAGCTTAGGATCTTGTCTGGGTCCATCTTCTCAACCGCTGCTCCTGATAGGTGGGTTGCTGCATCGTGCTTGCACCAGGTACTCCACTCCTTCTCCACTGCGCCCTGCATCTTCTTCCACTTGAGCTTGTCGTCGCCCGGCGATTTCAGATTGATCTCCTGATGCTCATATGCCCTCGTCAGCTGGGTGCGCATCCGCTCGGCCACGAATGCTTTGACCAGGAGTGGTGTCTCCGCCAGCTGCTTGGCTGGCCCCGTTTGCCCCTTCGCACGCTTGATGCTGATGGGCACATCGTCCAATAGGAACCCCTTCAGCGTCACAGGATGTTCCTGGCGCTTGCTGCCCTCGTGCTGCTCCGGCTGTCTTGTGCTCGATGTTGTCGTCCCTTGTTGATCCTCCGTTGCTGGTGTCGGCGCGGCTGCCGTCTCCTCTGCCTTCTTGCGTTCCTCCATATGCCTCTGGATACTGACAGGTACTTGGAGCTGAGCTCGGTCGTCTTGAGCATCGGCCTTCTTGGTCTGCTTGAACTTCAAGTCCTTCTGGACCGAATGCTTCTTGCCACCGTTTTCACCTCCTTGGGCTGCTCCGGCTCCTCCATGATCTCGCCAGTGTTGCCGCCGCTTGGAGGTCCTGGCTGTGAGGCTGCAGGTTGTTGGTCACCTCCCGGTCCATCTTCAGTTCCTTCTTCCTTCATCGATGCGGTCTCCTCGATGACCGCGATCGGATGCTGTGCCACCACATCGTCGATGATCTGAGGTTTAGCTAGCCAGTCCACCCTCGAGATGTCCTGAACCAGGTCGCGTGTGTCCAGATTGAACAGCCGCCTCCTCTCGATCTGATACCTGGTGCCGGTTCGGGTAGTAGAGATGCATTCCTGATGTTGTCCAGCTGCCTCAGGTCAGTCTTGCCTTTGCTGCTGGATGCCGCTGCTCCCAGGATGGTGTCCCAGGATTGGTGTGCTCGACGTGGTCGCGCTCGTAAATCCTCCTCTGCTTGGTCTTGATCAGCTGGTACTGGTTCGTACTCATCGTCCAGCCTCTGCCGCATCGGCGTCACGTCATTGTCGTGTACCACGCCCGATCGTCTCTTTCTGCTGTCCGACTGCTTCGGATGACCCACACCACCTTGAGCTGGTGCTGCTCCTGGTGTGTCTGGTTGTCCTTGCACTGGCTGCTGTTGTGGAGCTCCTTGCTGTCCAGGTAGCTGCCGATGATATTCTTGCTGCCATTCTGGAGGCTGCTGGTCTCGATGTTGATCTGGCTGTTGATCAGGTGGTTGATCTGGCTGCTGAGCATCTCGTGCTGGATTGTATGGTTCTCCTCGAAGGTTTATAACACCTCTCTGTCCAACTCGCGATCGGGCTGGCCCGCCGTCTGAGAACAAGTCGGTGAACTGCATGGTCGTCACCTCGTGCTCAGTCGCTCTTCGTAATAAACTTGGTGAGCTCAGAATCGGGATCGGATGGTGAATCAGCGAGTAGCCGTGCTCGTCCTTGCCCAAGCACCAGGTCCATGCCAAAGAATGCAAGCTCCTCTTTAGACTGCCTGATCGCCAGAACATCAATATATCACCTTGCTGGAAGGGCCCAGGCTGGGGCCCTGTCCTTGCCAGCGCTGCCCGCCACGACGCAGACGAGTTAGCTGCCTTGAGGCAGGGCTCAGGGCATATCTGCTGAAGGCGCAATCGATTCTAGAACGATGTCCTTTCAGCTACCCTGGAAACTACTGCTGGGTCGTTGTCGGGATTCGCCAAACTCGCAGGTTGTCGATGTCCAGCTCCAGCCCGCTGTGCCAACTAATTCGTTGCGCGCGTTGGCCATGCTTCGTGCTGCAGCTGCAACTGAATCCTGGTCTCAAATTTCTCCAGCATCGAAGTCACTTGTCGCCATCTCCTCTAGATACCGTATCTTCCTCTCGACCTTGCCCACTTGCCAGTGAGCTTCTGGCGCAGCGTTGTTGATCACCAGGCCTAAGTCGTTGCGCAGTGAATCGAACTCGCCCATGGAGGTCGAGTCCAGGTCCTGCTCAACCACGGTGGGTGGCCCAGCCCACGTCA
The DNA here is from genome assembly GCA_963575745.1 of Prorocentrum cordatum. Taxonomy (NCBI): domain Eukaryota; class Dinophyceae; order Prorocentrales; family Prorocentraceae; genus Prorocentrum; species Prorocentrum cordatum. The sequence goes on along the minus strand of CAUYUJ010014370.1, from coordinate 357,703 downwards.
GCCACCCAAGCTCGAAAGCCTTCCTAGCCAACTCTGTCGGCGGCCTTGATCCAGGACGCGCGTAAATTGCCACTGTAACGTCCGACGCAACATCCACGATCACAAGCACCACGTGCATATTATTGTCCATGTCGGGTATGATCATGCAATCCATGCCGATGGCCTCGTTTAAATCTCTCACTTTGGGCTGGGCTGCTGTAGGTCTTGCTGCCGTCCGAGCCTGCTCCTCGCGCGTTGTGAATCTGGAGAGTCGTGCTGCGTGCGCCGCTCGTCGACTAGCTCCACCGTGCTGTAAGTATCGTACCAATGACTCCTTGTAGGGTCCATGTGAACGGCTCTCGTGTATCTTCTTGATAGCTGCTCGCACAAATGGCGGTGCCGCCGTCCATTCCGCCATCTCGATGTTATCGCCGTGCTTGCTGAAGATCGTCGCTGCGCTTGCATGCATGGGTGCCTCCTCCTCTGCTGGATTGGCCTCGATCTCGTCGAGCTCGATGTCCTCGAAGTTGTTGGCGTGCCTGGCGCGCCCGCCATGCTGCTTCTCGAGGCCCCGCAGATTCTGGATGCCGTCCATGATCGTCTTAGCCAGGTTAGCCGTCCAGTTGCCAAGACTTGATGCTGTTCCCTTCGGCCTGTTGATCACGCTCGCGCGCTCGTGTGTGTTATCGCACCTGATGCTGTTGAACTTGGCGCCTAGCATGGTTGCCGTAGTCAGGAACCGCGTCGGCTCCTCGACGGGGTCGCCCATGGGGCCCACCAGGTTGCCGACCTCGGCGCAGTGGTGCGTCATAGCGGCCGCGAGCTCGGAGCCTAGCCGCGGCATGAACTTCCACGCCTTGGATGTCAGCGGGTTCTCCAGTAGCATGCGTGCTCCTCGACGCTTGCAGTTGAGCCAGATCTGCTCGGCGAGCCGCAGATGCTCCATGCCAGTTGCTAGCTTCATCGCCCTCGTCTCCTGCGGACGCATGTCCGATATGTTCGTGAACGGGTCGCGTGGAAAACCCGCGATAGTCATGCGGGGGTCGTCCTCGCCCAGCTGCTTCAGCACTCTCCGCCGTGACTGAATGGCCCCCAATCAGGATGTCCCTTGGTCTCGTAGTGGGGCGCCGCCGTTGCTGAGCTTTCGATGTGGCAGCCATGCCGCCAGCGTAGGGCTCGCATATGATTGGCCGCTGCTCTTCTGGGTCCGCCTTCAGCGTCTCCGCGACCTGCCGGCGCTGGCCCCGCCTGTCCTGAAACTCCTTCTCCCGCGTCTCGATCAGCTTCCTCTGCTTTCGTCGTAGGATGCCCTTGTCTATCTCTTGCACCTCCGCGGTCCAGGTGTCGAGCTCATCCGTCGTGACTCATGGCGCTGTCTTGGTTGTTTCCTTCTTCGGCCAGTCCTTGAGCGAGATCGTTGGGCGCCCCCTCTCGGTCTTGTTGCGCGGCACCCCGTGCCTGTTGATTGCTTTGAGGTCCGCCTTCCGCTCCTTCGCCTACAGCGCTGTGTCTAGCTCTGCCAACTGGTGGATGCTTAGCAGCATCGGCATCTTCGATTTCGGCAGCCCCCGGAATCGTTGGTTCACGTCGGCTCCTGCAAGTCCAGCTGTCACCTCCTGCTCGCCTTCTGCCATGTAAGCGGCGCTATCATTCGCGCCTCGGAAGCGCATGGATGAGCCCCTCATCCTCGTAGTGATCCTGCTGTCCTCCGCGTAGCCGCCCAATGCTAGTGAAAATCCACATCCTCGTAGGCGCGCCGCGCCCAGTGCAGCATGTCCATCTGGAACAAGTCATATCCTTATCGCGCAGGCCTCGATCCCCTCCAGCTCCTCGTAGTCCACCTGCAGGCCAGCTGATGGCGCGCGATCCTCTGTAGGCCGGTAGTTCGTGCCTGTCCTGCGTTCCGTCCGCAGCCATGTCGGACGCGCTCGATGAGGTAGGCGCTCGCAGGCGCTCCTTGCGATGTCTCGTAGTTCCGAGGTACTGTCCCAGGGTGCTCGGCATAGGTCGCGCGCCAAATTCCTGAGCCCCTGTGGTGCCATCTCCATCGTGATGTGCATGGGCTGGCAAATCCGGTGCAGTGCCCAGTCCACGCACCAATCCTTGCAATCCCTGCAGGCCGCTTCCATGTTCTCACAGCTGGCCCATAATGCTGCGATCTGTGCTGCTCGATCTTTGATCTTCTATAGGTCTGCCGCCGTGTCAACTTCTTCATGCTATTCGGTGCTTGATCTGCTGGGCCATGTCTGTCCTGATCCAGATTTGGCGTTTGGTCGTCACTACCTTCAGGTTCTCGTTATTGATGTCCCTCAGGTATGCTTTGGATCCGATTCGCTTCTCCAGGCCACTCTCGGGTACCTTGATCGTCTCCAAGTGCTGATGCCGCCCAAGTGTTCACGATCTGCTCGTCGTGTCGATCCTCGCCGTCGTCAGACTCGTGATATCCCCCATCGTGGTCCCCATGTTCGCCCGCTGGTCATTCGTGATCTGGATAGCTGTCACATCCATTGAGCTGTCCACCGCCAGTAGCTTAACCGCCGTTGCCATCGCAAACCCAGCCCGTCGCAGAAAACCTCCAGGTCGCCCGTGAAAGCCTCGGCCACCACCTCGTCCTCCACGCTGTAGGCTGCTAGATGATCCGCCACCTTATGGCCTTGTCTTCTCGCGCTCCGGGTCGCCCTTCCAGTGGCCCTTCTTGTGGCGTGCGTTGCACTTCGTGCGAGCCTTTATCTTCATGAGCTTTTCTTCAGCTTCCTTGCCGTCCATCCTAATGGATCCCTGATTGTTGATGTTGGCCTTCAAGCCTCGACTGAACTTGCTCTGTGCAAGCCTCTCCCGAGCTTGCTTGCACTAGGGCTTGTGACCTTTTCGCCCGGCCTTCGACCCGACGCGCTGCGCCTCAGCCGCTAGAGTGTCGCACTCCTCCTGGCTGATTTCCTCGGGGTCGACGTCGTCAATCGCTCCCTCGAACTCGTCGATGTCGGCTGCTAGCGCGTCGTAGTCTCGCTCAGAAGCCCGTCCTCGTCGCACACGCCACGCACGTATCCAAGTGGGGCTTCATCCTCGTCGTCGTCGTTGTTCACCGGGTATGCTCCATAACGTCCATGACCACGTTCGTTTCTACGCGTCGTGTCCAACTGGATGAGCACCGCCGCCGTCGCGTCGTCCCAAATGTACTATTCATTGTTGCACTGCCCGAGAATAACTTCATGCTCGGTCATGCTGATATTGGCCAACTTTAATAGGAAATACGTCCGCAAGTCTTCGCTTACCGTCGTGTTTGCTGAGAGAGACTTGAGCCGCTCGTGCTCCGTCTCCCGCCTCGATATGCAGTCCTGCGCTGACTCCGATCTGCGGCGAAAGCCTGTGAAGAAATACTCCTCGAATGCTTGCTGCTTTTGTAGTGGTGCGATCCATTCGCAGGCTTATCGGACCGTGGCCAGTGCCAACTTTATTGCAGCAGGTGGGTCCTCACTTGCTTTGTCCAGCACTGCTTGCGTCGCAATCTCGGGCCTCTTCCTTGTGAGGTTCCACGCTCGCCCACTCAGATAGTTCTTGACATTGATCGCGTAGAGCTTCTGAAGCTTCTCCTCGCTCGCGTAATAACCGAATACTGCGCGCTCCTCGAACTCCTCGCCGTAGGCTGGGTCGCCGTTGTAGACGACGCCCTCCTTGTCCACGAAGAGGGGTCCTTCGTTGGGGTGCTGCTGCCTGGTCGCCATCTTGTCAGTGGTGAAGGACGCCGTCTAGCTCGTTGCCGTCCAACTCCTCTTAGATGTCGTTGTCACTGCTACTGTCCGGGTCGTGGCAACGATTCTCGGGCAGGCTGCAAGTGATGATGTTTAGCGTATTGGTCGCTGAAAGAAGCGCGCAGTGGTAAATCACTACGAGAGTCTTGAGCGCCACCATACATGTCTGCACGGCCACTCACAATATGAATCTCGCAACAGTATAATTGATACAGCTCCAGGCTACCAGTGTAAATACTGCTCACACTATCCCTCCTGCCAAGCACCTGATGCAAGCACAAGATAAGATAACTAACATCAACGTATCTCTGTACTCGAAACGAACGTGAGTAGGTGCGTCCACCCTCCCGCCCAGCTTGTGAGCCACAACAACCACGGGCGAGAGGGAAATGTAATTCACTATCGCCCTAAATCTCACATCCTTGCCTACCTGATTTTCACACTCTCCACCCCCCTCGGGGAAAGCGAAAGGGGGGATTGCAAAAAGGGGGTCGACGAATCAGCCACGTGCAGCTCGTTTTCCCTGCGCCTTCTGGCGCCCCGGACCCTCTCCTTTTCTCTTTGGTGCTGAACTAGGGCGCCGCTGCCTGGGCAGAAGGGAACAGTCAAGCTTCTTTGGGCCCTGGGCGCGCCTGGGTGCGCGAGGAACGCTTGAGGAGCAACCACGGAAGGCCCTAATCAAGGGACGGCGAGCCCGCTGCGAACGCAAACGGTTTTCAATATTTCAGCGTCTTGACTGCGTCAAGGGGGATCCAGTGAAGGTCGGAAAAAAGGACTGCGAGCGGGAGAGGATGAGGCAAAAAGGGGGCAGCGATCTCCAGTCGCTCGACGCCGTCGCCTGGCCGAGCCTGCGCAGGGGCGCGCCACTCACTTTCCCTCCGCCACCAAGAGCGCCTTCTCCCACTCAGCCTTCTTCGCCTTCTGAGTCTGGGCCATCTCGTTGCGAGGCGGGGCATCTGCCGGCTCCAGTCCCCCCCTGTTGACCGGCTATCTAGCCCCGGGGGCTGCACACGAGCACGAAGCAGAGGTGCAGAAGGAAGACCGAGAACACCACCATGGTGGGCTGGTGGGTAGCGAGGAAACAGAAGAGGGCCGTCGGAAACAATATCACGGAATCCGCCGGCCCCCTTGTGAGGTCACCGGGCTGTAGGACGAAGTGTGCTGCTCCCTGCACCAGTTGCAGTTTCAAGTCTCCAATGTTGCAATCCTGCTTTCTGCTTCCTACTGTAAACTGCTGAAGTCTGCGCGAGGGGGAGGAGCCCCAAACCGTCCGGTTACCACGCCCGGATCGCGTTGTCTGAATTCCAGGGGGGGCGTGGGACACGTCATGAGATTCGCGCCGCCCCCGAAGCCATAATCCTTCGTAAATTACACAAGGTTCGCGCCCCCAAGGCCACAAACCCTTGCAAATTACATCATATTCGCACTGCCGAGGCCAAGAGTGCTCCAAGGCGCCCGAAGATGGTTCCAAGACGGCCCAAGAGGGTCCCAAGAGCGCTCCAAGAGCGCTCCCGAGGAGAGAGCCCCAAGAGGCCCACATCGCTGATTTTTTAACGGTTCTCGCATGTTCGGCTTTCCGACGCTCTAACACTGCTCACCAAGACTGCCCCAAGACAGCCCAAGAGGCTTCCAAGAGGGCCCGAAGACGGCCCAAGAGGGCTCCAAGATGGCTCAAGAAGCGCTCAAGACAGCCCAATAGGACCCCAAGACGGCCCCAAGAGGGGCCCAAGCAGGGGACCACGAACCGACAATTTTATATGTGTGGCCCGAGAGGCCCCCAGGAGGCCCCAGGACCAAGAGGCCGCCACGAGGCCCCAAGAGGCCCCAACAGGCGCCAAAGACGCGCCCAGGAGGCCTCCAAGAGGCCCAACAAATATCTCACGAGGCCCCAATAGGCACCCAATAGGCGCCCAAACCGCCTCCAAGAGGCCCCCAGAAGCTCCCCACGGCACCCCAACACATACAAGAGGCCTCAGACCCACAACCCAGGCACGGTGGCGGGATGGGCCAAAGGCCACTAGGATCCGCCGCCCCCTGTCGATTCATCGCAGGGGTGCCTGGCGTGCTTGACGATTTCGGTTTTGGTTCTTTTTCCAAAAGAACTCTCCCAATGGGTTTCGGCCCGTCCCGCCGGGGTCCCGGGAGGCCCTTCCACGCGCACAAACTCCGGAAAACATCCTCCCTGAAACGGCCGTTTCGCTCGGGACATCCTCAAATAATCGCGAAGATGGCCCAACATGGCCTCCAAGTCCGCCCAAGATGGTCCAAGACGGCCTCCAAGACGGCCCAAGAGAGTCGAAGACGGCCCAAGACGGCCCAAGAGGCCCCCCAGAGGCCTCCCAGACGGCCCAAGAGGCCTCCAAGAGGTCCTCCAGGAGGGCCCGAAGAGGCCAGAATCAATGATTTTCCATAGGTTTTTGAAGGATTTTGGAATTTGCTTCTTCTCGGCATTCCTACGGCTTAAGACGGCCCCAGAGGCCCCCACGATCGCCTCCAAGAGGGCCTCCAGGAAGGCCCGAAAAGGCCAAATTCATTGATTTCCCAATGGGTTTTTGAAGGATTTGACATTTGCTTCGTTTCGGCCTTCCGACGGCCCGAGACGGCCCAAGTGCCCCCAAAGATCGTCCAAAGATCGCCCAAGAGGCCTCGAAGATGGCCCCAGAACGGGCCAAGAGGCCCCCAAGACGGCCCGGCCCAGGAGGCTTTTAAGACGCCCAAGATGGCCTCCAAGACGGCCCTGGAGCATTCCAAGAGGGCCCCAAGTCGGCTCAGCGAGGCCACCCAAACGGTTTCCGACGGCGTCGGACAGGCCAGGGGCCCACCAAGACGGCCGATGATGGCACCAAGATGGCCCAAGAGGCCTCCAAGAGGGCCTCCAGGAAGGCCCGAAAAGGCCCAAATCATTGATTTCCATGAGTTTTTGAAGGATTGTGGCGTTTGCTCTTTTCCGGCCTTCCGACGACCCAAGTGCCCCCAAAGATCGAAGATCGCTTAAAAGGCCCAAGACGGCCCCAAGAGGCCCCTAAGACGGCCCACGGGGCCTCCAAGACGCTCAAGATGGCCTCCAAGACGGCCCAAGAGCCCTCCAAGACGTCCTTCAAGAAGGCCCGAAAGGGTCAAAATGGCCTCCAGGCGGCCAAGATGACCTTCAAGATGCCCACGTGTTCCCCGAAGGCTTTCCAAACCGATTCGGGAAACACGTGGTCCGATAGCTTGGCAGGTCTGGCCTCAACATTCGGCCACATGGGCGCTTCCAAAAAAAGGCAGGAGGCGGCGGTGAGTCGCCGTAGGCGTCTTCGATAACGCCAAGTTGCAAAATGCGCTGATGATTCCTATCCGCCCCCGCATGAGGTTCCCAGATGCGCCAAAGCAGCGCCGAGACGCACCGACGCGACTCTGATATATCCCATTCTGATAGAGAGGGAGCCGGCGGCAGGGGGCGACGCCTTTACGGATAAGAAAAGACTGCATTAATATTAACTTTCGGAGGTCCGCGAGAATTTCTTGTGTCGGCGCTGGATTCCCCTCCCTGGCGCACGGAGCGCGCCAGGGGCGGCGCCGGAGGCGCCGCCAAGGGGCCCAACCCAGATCCAAGAAATCCGCGCGGACCTTCGACCAATGGTGTATGTGCAGTTCTTTCTCCTTCACCATCAGACAGACTGCACCAGCAACAAACACACTTGCGAGGGGATACGGGCCAGCCACCAGGGTGCCCCTCACGTGGCGCAGGGCGAGGCTCGAGGCCGTCCCGTCCTCGCTGTATAGCGGACGGTCGTCCGGCGCACCCGGCATGTCGCCCACCGTCTTCACGGACACGATCGGCCCCGCAGCCGAGCTCTCGGTGAAGACCGCCTCGACTCTGCGGACGTAGCATAGGCCGTCCGAGGCGTCGAAGTAGACCACGGAGCCGACCTCTGGCGCCCCTCGCCGCGCGAACACCAGCACGCTGCAGGGCGGGAACAGCATCGCCCGCTGCTGCAGGGCAGGCACGACGCAGCACAGCCTGGCGGCCCACAGCAGCGTCAGCAGCGAGCCTGCCGCCCAGCCCGCCAGCCTCTGCAGCTCGCACGGCAGCACACCGTGGCCGAGGCCGCCCCAGGCCACCCACGAGTTCTGCGGCCCGAAGACCCAGGAGGTGCCCAGCAGCCACGCCGCCAGCGGCAGGCGCAGGCCGCTGCGCACCCATCGGGCCCACGCCTCGAGACCTCCGTCCTCCGACTGGAGGCCCTGTGGCGCGAGGGCCCCGCCGTCCATGGGCCTGCCGGCCTCGGCTTTCGGACCAGCACGGCTGCAGAGGGAGGCAGTGGAGCGAGGAGGGGACCGCTGCTGCACAGATACTGGGTTCGTTCCATGGTCCGCTGGCTCAGCGGACCTGGGCGCCAGACCCCCTCCGACCACTCCCGCTCGCACCATCCTCTCCGAGCCCTGGACGGGTACAGGAATCGATGTCAGCGAAATCGCCGCACCTCTTTTTAATGGCGGCCATCGAGCCCCCCGCACCGCTGGCCGCCTGGGGAGGGCGCCGGCTGCACACAAGGGCACTGGTCCTTGGCCGGGACGGTCCTTGGCCCAGGATCGGTGCATACGCAGACCTGCAATGCCTGGGAAGCCCGATTATTGAGGAGGGCTCCTCATCGCTGTGAGTCAGCACGTCTACCCATCGCACAACCCTTGTCCCACATCATGGGGTAGCATCTTGTGGCGCAATATCTATCCGTGAAAAGGGGATCGCATCTTTTGGAACACCCTTTATCCCGTAAAGTGGGATAGCCTCTTGTGGCACATATCATCTTATCAGCGCGCAAGGGGGTGGCGCGAGGGGGGCGGCCTTCTACGAAAGCGGGTTGCTTCTTAGAAGGCGGGGGCCTTGTCAGAAAAGGCCCAGAAGCTTCTAAGCAGGCCTCCCCGAAGCCAGGATGGCTCCTCAGACCCCCCCCTGCTTTTTGACAAAAGAATCTCCCTGCCTTCTTAGAAGGCGCCCCCCTATCATTACCCCCTTGTGCGAGCCGCCAAGTCTTGAAGACGCCATCTGCAACCCTATCTTGGACAAGAACCAATCCTGGGAAGGGGCCGAGACATCCGGGGACCCCTGCATGCCCAGACCCCGACGTCATGCTTTTCTCCTCACGTCGACCCTCAAAAGACTCGACCTCTTCCCTGGGGGACGTTTGTCATCCCGGGCCGCTTTTGGACGGCCCCGAGGCCTGGCAACGGCTCCCAGAGGCCGAACCTATGGAAAAACCTTCTGCCGAGGGGGTCTCTGGCTTGGGACAAACCAGGACGCCGTGGACTCCTGCCTTGAGAGACCACGACGCCGGCGCACCGGGCACGCCTCCACGGCGCGGCGGGCGTCTGCACCGATCCTGGGACCCAGAGCTGGACTGGCCCGGCCAGCGCCGGTGCACGGCCCCGACGCCCGCCGACCTGGTTTTGGTCGATCCGCGGCCACAGGAAGCCCCGACCGCTCCCCGGGGGGGGAGCCCGTCGTCCCGGACCCGTTTCGGATGGTTCCGGGGCCCGAGAACGGTCCATGATCCTCAGAACGTGTGTCAGCGCCAACGTTTGATGGCGCGCACAGGGGGGTATGGGGGAGGGGGAAGGCTTTTTGGAAGGAGGCTGCTTCTTAGAAGGACCTGGCCGTACATCCATGGAGAAAGGTCCCGCGCCTTCTGAGAAGCAGGGGTGATTCTAAGAACCCTTCCCCCTTCCCCCTACCCCCCTCTGCGCATGGCTGAAGCGCGTCTGTCCACCGAGACCATTCAAGACGACGCAGGCGACGTAACGATCTACCGGCGGGGCTGAACGGGGTACACACACATTGGGCCAACACATGTCCTGAGGATCCTCGAGGCGGACCACAGGTCGAAATCTGAGCAGCACCGCCAATTGACAAAAATCATCTTGTCGGAGGTCTGCGGCTGGCGTCCCCCCCCGCGCCTGTCCAGTTCCCGCGGTACTGCTGCAGCCCCTGCGCCAACGGGCCAGCCGAGCCCAGGTGCAGCCGCACCGAGGTCCCGGCATCGAGATCGTGAACCTCCCAGGCGTCGGACTTGGCAACGAACTCCATCGCGTACGCCGCGGTGCACCGCCTGCCCAGCGTCGCCTTGGACGGCCCGGCGTGGTGTAGGACGAAGGGCACCGACTTCGTGCCCAGCAGCATGGGAGGCGAGCACCTGAGCGACGAAAATGAGCAAGTATCACGCAAGAAGACGCAACGACCTTACATTGCAGCTTACGCGGGCCGCCAGCGTGTCGGCATAGATGGAAAACATAAGGGGGGAGTGGCAGAGATGTTTCTTAAGCACGGGGCCAAGCAACGGGGTACCTCACATCCCTGAGCTGTCCGACGCGGACGCCATGAGCCCAAGACTGCTTGAGCCAAAACCTACCTTTCAGCTGCTGCGCAACACGTCAGACATATAGGGGAGAGAAGAAGAATGTGGAACACACGGCAGGCGTGGCACACCGCGTGAAGATGATGGCGCTTACGACCGACCTTACGCGGGAAACTCACGTGCGCAATCGACCCCGTTCCGTTTCTTCTGCGGCTGGAAACTTTTGGAGCTCCAGGGCGGCGCCGAAGGCGCCGCCATGGGGGTTCAGCGTCGACCCCAGAGATTCGAGCGGAGCTCCGAAAGTTTCTGTTTGTGCAATTCTTTCGCCCTCGGATGGGCGGCGAGCACCCGTCGCCCCAGTAGCCCTCGAGGGTTGGTGAGCCGCTGCTGCAGAGCAGCCTGTGGGAAGCCAGAATTTACCGATACCGCTACACCCCGGACCTCTCCCGGGGTGCGTTCTGACTACGATTTCGATGCGAATCCAGCCGTGGGGACGAGGACCTCCCAGGAGGCCCCCAAAGGCGACCACCCCAGCAAAGCGCCTTCACAGACATCCAGCGTGCAGAGGCGCGTCGAGGAGTAGGAGGTCCGCGAATGAACAAATACATTCCTAGGTAGTCCTAGGAAAGATGCAGCCGGGACAAGGTTAGGGCACGGCCATGTGCACCACCCCAAATAGTGTTTTTTTGTAAGAAGATCGTGGTCGTCCGGGTCAAAGTTATAGCTGGCACTGAAGCGAAGACACGATTCCCAAATCAATTGTGATGAAGTTTCAGGCGAACGGTTGCCAGACTGGGTCGCCTGGGGCTCCCTGCCCCCCCGTGTGAGAATCTTCGGTGTTTTTTTGTATTACGTCTACGTGCTCAAACCCTCTCGCAAAACGCTATTAGGGAAAAGCGCAGGAAGGGTAGCGGGATCGGTAGATGTTCTTCATCTGAAGCCTAGCCGTCTTCGCCTTCGTCCTCTGCACGCGGGGGTGCTGCTCGGAGACGCCGTAGCCCTCCCTGGCGGCCAGCTCGGTCTCGGTGGTCCAGAACAGCTCGGCTTCGGTGTCCACGACCGCGAGGCCAGGGAACCAGGTCTGGACAAGCTTCAGCACCTGCATGCAGTCGCTGGCCTTTTCTGCTCGGAGGCTGCGACGAGGGCGTGCAGCTGATCACAAGCGAACGCCCCGCATCCACAAGGTCGCGGCACAAAGGTCCCGGCCCGCGAGGCCGTGTCTACTCGTATGCTTTCCGCAGACGGTCCCAGGACGGGGTGCTCCGCGACCGCCTCAGGCGACACTCGCCCCGCTGCCCAGACCGAGGCTCGAGGACCACGAGAGCGAGCGCGCACGCGTGCTCCTCCTGAGCTGCTCGCCCCGGGTCGCGGCCTCCGATCTGCCACGGCCACGGCGGCCATGACGCCGAAGAGCCGGCGGGCGCTGCGCACGCGGCCGAGCCTTGGCGTAAAGCAAGCGGGTCCTGAGGACAACGGGTCCTGGACCACAGGGCCCTCCTCCAAGACCAACTTTTAGTTCCGAACCGTTTTCAGTCCCCAGGCCCGTGGAGGGCACCAGGACGCCAAAAACGAAGAGAACCTCAGGACCTGTTTTCCTCAGGACCCGTTCCCAAATCCCCGACGTCGTGATTTTGCCACACCGTCGGCCTCTTCTCTGGGACTGGTCTCTCGTCCCGAACTGTTTTCTGACGGCCCCAGGGCCCAAGTGTACAAACATGTATACACATATGCGCATATTCCTTCGACCTATGAAATAAAAGAGGAAAAAACAACGGCATGTCACCGTCACCCCTCCTCGCCGAGGGGTGGGAGGTATACGCCTACGGCCCCCCCTGCGAGGCCGAAGAGGCCCCCAAGAGAGCTCCACAGTGCGTTCCGACAGCCCCCGGGAACCCTATACGAGAGCGCCCCGGGGCTTACCTCGGGCTCCCCGGACGGCAAACATGCACTTCCCAGACGGCCTCAGGAAGGCCCGAAACGACCCCGAGATGGCCCGAGAGCGCTACGAGAGCCCAAGACGGCTTCTTCACGACCAGAGGAGGACCAGAGAGGCTTGAAAACGGCCCAAGGGGCCCCCCAAAGGGCCCCCAAGAGGCTCCGCCAAGAGGCAACAATCTTCAAATTCCTTTCGGGAAACGTGCATTTTTAGCATATTCGTTTCCCCGGCTCTGACAACGTCCAAGATGGCCCAAGAGGCTCCCGATATCTCCCCAAGACGGCCCAAGAGGCCTCCAAGAGAATCCCAGGACGGCCCGCCACCGGGCAGCGAGGCGCGAAGTGGAGTTTTCTCCAGGTCCTCATGTGTCCTCTGTTCTCTGTGCTCAAGACTCTGGGATTATAATATTCCCAGGGCTGGGGCCCCAAAATCTCAAATTCCCTGGGCGTTCCCGCGCGTTCCTAGGCTGCCCCACATGACTCCTCCAGAAGCCAGCAGAGGGCCCCAAAACTGGCCAAGAGGGCCCCAGAAAGCGCCCAAGAGGGTGAAGAAGCCTCCAAGACAGCCCAAGAACGCTCCAAGACGCCCAAGACGGCCCAAGAGGCTCCAAAGTCCAAGACGGCCCCAGAAGCCTCCAAGACCGCCCAAACACAGCCCAAAAGGCTCCCAGGAAGGCCCCAAGACGGTCCAAGAGGGCACCCAAACGGCCCAAGAAACGCCAAAGATCGCCCAAGAGGGCTCCAAAACGGCCCCAAGAGGAGCCCCAGATGGGGAACACGACTGACAATTCGAGCCTTCCGCCCCAAGAAGAGGCCTCCAGGAGGTCCCCAAGAGATCCCAAGAGCACCCCTAGAGGCCCCACGATGCCCCCAAGAGGAAGAACAAAAGTGCCCCAATGCCCCCAAACGGCCTCCAAGAGGCTTCAAACTGCCTCCAAAAGGCCTCCCGCGATGTCCAAACGAATATTCAAGAGGCCTCTAACCCACAACCCAGACACGGTGGCGGGATAGGCCGAAGGCCAGTGGATATCCGCCGCCCCCTGTCGATTCATCGCAGGGGTGCCTCGCGTGCGGTTTTGGTCTTGGTTCCTTTTCCAAGAGAACTCCCCCTGGGGCTTCGGCCCGTCCCGCCGGCCACAGACTGCTCCAAGACGGCCCAAGATGGCCTCCAAGTCGGCCAACATGGCCTCCAAGACGGCTCAGATGACCCCAAGATGCCTCCAAGATGGCCCAAGATGCCTCCAAGACGGCCTAAGATAGCCTCAAGATGGTTCAAGACGGCCCAAGAGGCCCCCAAGAGCCCCCCAAGACGCCTCCAAGAGGTCCTCCAGAAAGGCCCGAAGAGGCCGAAATCATTGATTCCCCTTAGGTTTTTGACAGATTTGGGGATTTGCGCCTCTTCGGCCTTCCGACGGCCCCAGACGGCCCAAGAGGCCCCCAAGGTGGCCCCAAGATCGCCCCAGAGGCCTCCAAGATGGCCCCATGATGGCCCAAGAGGTCCCCAGGACGGCCCCAAGAGTGCCCCAAAACGGCCCAGGAGGCCTCTAAGACGCCCAAGGAAGCCTCCAAGACTGCCCTGGAGCACCCCAAGAAGGCCCTAAGTCTGCCCAGAGAGGCCCCCAAGACGGCCCAAGATGGCTCTCAGATGGCCTAAGAGGCCTCCAAGAGAGCCCCCAGGAAGGCCCGAAGATGCCCAAATCATGTATGTTCCTGATTTGTTGAAGGATTTTGGCATTTGCTTCTTTTCGGCCTTCCGACGGCCTGGGACGGCCCACGAGCCCCCAAAGATCGCCCAAAAGGCCTCCAAGATGACCGCATAACGGCCCAATAGGCCCCCAAGGCGGCCCCAAGAGGGCCCAAAGACGGCCCAAGAGGCCTCCAAGACGCCCAAGACAGTTTCCAAGACGGCCCTAGAGTATTCCAAGAGGACCCCGAGTCGGCCTAGAGAGGCCCCCAAGACGGCTTCCGACGGCGTCAGACGGGCCAGGAGCCCACCAAGACGGCCGAAGATGGCCCTAAGACGGCCCAAGACGGCCCAAGAGGCCTCCAAGAGAGCCCAGGAAAGCCCGAAGAGTCCCAAATCATTGATTCCCCTTAGGTTTTTTGAAAGATTTTGGCGCTTGCTTCTTTTCGGCCTTCCGACGGCCCCAGACGGCCCAAGAGGCCCCCAAGATCGCCCCAGAGGCTTCCAAGATGGCCCCATGACGGCCCAAGAGGTCCCCAAGACGGCCTCAAGAGGGCCCCAAGACGGCCCAGGAGGCCTCTAAGACGCCCAAGGAAGCCTCCAAGACTGCCCTGGAGCACCCCAAGAGGGCCCCAAGTCGGCCCAGAGTGGCCCCCAAGACGATTTCCGACGGCGTCAGACGGGCTAGGAGCCCACCAAGATGGCCAAAGAGGCCCCCGCCCGAGAAGTCCCCGAAGGCCCCCAAGAGGCCTCCAAGAAGGTCCCCAAGATGCCTCCAAGAGGCTCCAAAGAAGCCTCCTCCTCCTCGTCCTTCTCCTGCTCCTCCTCCTCCTCCACCTCCTCCTCCTCCACCTCCTCCTGATCTTCCCCGCCATCCTCCCCCGCGTGTTCCCCGAAGGGTTTGCACAACGGCTGGGGGAACACATGGTCCGATTGCTTGGAAGAGCTCTTGCCACAACGCTCGGCCACATGGGCGATTCTGGAAGGCAGGGGGCGGCGGTGATTCGACGTAGGCATCTTCGATCCGCCGCCCACTGTTGGCTTGCCACAGGGGTGCCGGGCGTGCTAGGCCCTTTCGGATTTGGTTCTGGTTGTTTTTTCAAAAGAACTCTCCCCTGGGGCTCCGGCCCAGCCCGCTGGCCACCCGAAAGGGTGCATAAGATGTGGTTGCAAGGGTTTTCCTGCTGCAGACGGCTCCAAGATGGTCCAAGATGGCCTCCAAGATGGCTACGATGGCCCTCAAGTGCGTTCAAGATGGGCCAAGATGACCTCCAAGACTGCCAAAGAGAGTCCAAGATGCCTCCAAATTCAGCCCAGAAATCTCCAAGACGATCGAAGAGGCCTCCCAGACGGCCCAAGAGGTGTCCAATAGGTTCTTCAGGAGGGCCCAAAGAGGCCCAAACCATTGATCTCCCTCTAGGTTTTTGAAGGATTTTGGGATTTGCGCCTTTTCGGCTTTCCGACGGTCCAAGTCGGCCCAAGAGGCCCCCAAGATCGCCCCCAGAGCGCCCAAGAGGCCTCCAAGATGGCCTCAGGACTGCCCAAGAGGCCCCCAAGACGGCCCTAAGAGGTCCAAAGACGGCCCAAGAGGCGTCCAAGACGCCCAAGGAAGCCTCTAAGACTGCCCTGGAGCACCCCGAGAGGGCCCCAAATCGGCCCAGAGAGGCACCCAAGACGGCTTCCGACGGCGTCAGACGGCCAGGAGCCCACCTAGACGGCCCAAGATGGCTCTAAGATGGCCCAAAACGGCCCCAGAGAGGGCTTCCAGGAAGGCCAGAAGAGTCCCAAAGTATTGATTATCCTTTGATTTTTGACGGATTTCTGCATTTGCTTCTTTCCGGCCTTCCGACGGCCCGAGATGGCCCAAGATCCCATAAAGATCGCCCCCAGATCGCCCAATAGGCATCCAACGGCCCAAGAGGCCCCCAAGACGGCACAAAGACGGCCCAAGATGCCTCTAAGACGCCCAAGACGGCCCTGGAGCATTCCAAGAGGGGTCCAAGTCGGCCCATAGAGCCCCCAAAACGGCTTTCGACGGCGTCAGACGAGCCAGGAGCCCACCAAGATGGCCCAAGATGGCCCTAACATGGCCCAAGACTGCCCAAGGGGCCTCCAAGAGGGCCTCCAGGAAGGCCCGAAGAGTCCCAAATCATTGATTCCCCTAAGGTTTTTGAAGGATTTTGTCATGTGCTTCTTTTCGGCCAGGAGCCCACCAAGACGGCCAAAGAGGCCCCTGAGAAGCCTCCAAAGGCCCCCACGAGGCCCAAGGAGGCCCCCAAGATGCCTACAAGAGGCTCCCAGGAAGCTCCCAGGAGGCCCCAAGAGTGTCCCCAGAGGCTCCCAAGATGCCCCCTCCTCCTCCTCCTTCTCCTCCTCCACCTCCTCCTGATCTTCCCCGCCATCCTCCCCCAAGTGTTCCCCGAAGGGTTTGCACAACGGTTGGGGGAACACATGGTCCGATAGCTTGGCGGAGCTCTTGCCACAACGCTCGGCCACATGGGCGACTCTAGAAGGCAGGGGGCGGCGGTGATTCGCCGTAGGCATCTTCGATGCGTATATACGTATGTACGTCGTAAGCATATTCGATGCGTGTATACGTATATACGTGTGTGTGTGTGTTGTGTATGTGTGAACTTCTTAGTGTTTGTGTGTGCGTGTAACGCATACCCACGTGTATGGGTGTACACGAACTATACATAATATGTACATGCTCTCGGTGAGGCGCAGCTGCTGGAAAGCACGCGACCGACCAAAACTTCAGAAGACCTCGAACCTCGAAGGTCGAAGAATTCTGGGGTCCTGTGAGGAGGTCTGGGGGACTTCCCTCCATGGCGAGAGCCATGTCCCGGTGTCCGCAAACGGCAGCGTGCCGGGACCCCGGACCTCCGCGCACACCTCCGCGGCGCCCGCCAGCAGCGGCCCGGCCCTGGAGGCACGGCCCCAGGCGCGCTCGAACCTCGAGGGGCGACGTCAGGGGGGGGCCAGCCCAGGGGGGGGGAACATCGAGCTCGAATCGGCGACGCATCGCCTCGGCGATAGGCCCTCGATGGCGAATCCGCACGTTCCCTGGCGGGGGCGGGCTATCGGGCCCCGATCGGGCGATGCTTGGGCGATTGGGGGTCGATGCGCCCCCCCCGAGCCTACAGTCAACCCGTATTACAAGGATGCACGGTAAGGATGCAAGGGCCTTGGAAAGCCATGCCGACACTTTGCGGGCGGGGCGCGGCCAGCGAAAGCGGCCCAGGATGGGCAGGGGACGCGTGGATGCAGGGGGTAGCCTTGGCACGACGCTCATCCTGACTATGCGGGTCGACTGTATCGCCCCCTTGCGCCTGAAACCTGGGCGCGCGCTCCACAGCTGGTTCCCCGCCGTCGTCGAGGTTCGCGCGGGCCCACTGCTCGAACGGGTAGCAGTGCCTCAGCATGAGCCCGGACCCCCTCGCGACGTGGAAGAAAAAACACGACGGACGTTTTTTTTTTTTTTTTTTTTTTTTGTTTTTTTTGTTTGTTTTTTTGTGTGTGACTGGGGGGGGGCAACTTTCGGCCTCTGGGGGCCTTCCCGCGACCGACAAAAAACAGCTCAGGACGAAGAACTACTCCCAGGGAATGGGTCGAGACCTCCGCAGGGGGGTGACGCTGCGAACAGAACAGTGTCGCCGGGGGTCTTGGAAGGAAACGGGTCCCGCAGGAACTGGTCCCTGAAGCCTGGCTGGGGTCTTCCCCAGGACCGACCCGTTTCTTGACGGACCTAGTGCCCGTAGAGAGCCCCCGAGAGGCCCAAACCGCCGAAACACCCCCATTCCCTGAGGACCCGCAGTGCCCCTTCCCATGGGGTAGTTTTCCTAGAGGCCTCCTAGACGGGGTCGGACGGATCGGAAGATCGCGCCGCATCTCCGATGCCGATGCATCGCCGATGCATTCGCGATGCGCCGGTGACGTCGGCGAGCGATGCATCGGCGCAGTCGGCGTGGAGAAAATCAGGCTCCACATCGAGTCCCATCGCCGATGCATTGGAGATGCGGCGCGCTGGGAGGCCTAGATTTTCGTCGCGGATCCATCTCTGACGGTCAGATGTCAGGGGGGACGACAGGGCAAGATAGCAAAGGGCAGAGTAGAGAGTCAGCTCACGTAGCTTGGCTTCCTGATGCCTCCTGGCACTGGGAGGCGTCGATCTATGGAGGAATGGGCCCAGCGGCGGGGCGGAAACCACCTGCATGCAACAAATTTCGTACCCCCCCTTGCCCTATCCTGCCCTTTCGCCTGGCCCGACAATGGCCCCGGCCGAAATCGAAGAAAAACGCCGCGCTTGGAGAACACACGTCGTCGGAAATCTAGGATTGCTTTACTGAGCGGCGCGCACCAAGGGTAAGGGGAGGGGGGAAGGCTTCTTAGAAGGAGGCTGCTTCTCAGAAAGCGCCAGCCTTACATCTACAGACAAGGTCCGCGCCTTCTAAAAAGCAGGGGTGCTTCGAAGAAGCCTTCCCTCTCCCCCTATCCCCCTCCGCGCGTGGCCGAAGTACCCTGATCCCATGGTCTTCCCTGGGACCAGCTCCTCGTCCGGAGCCGCCTCGCGACGGTCCCGCGGGGCCAGCGGCGGAAAACCTGAGGAGCCGTTCTCAGACCCGTTCTCAGACCTCCGACGCCGAAGGGCAAAACATTCAACCCTCAGTATAAGCACCCCGACAAGCGACGCCATTCAGTAAACGCACCCAAAGACGGAATCGAACAGGGCAGGGCTGTTCAGTAACAGCCCAGGACGGCTTGCTAAACGCCAGTTATGGGGGTAGGTTTTTTTGTTTCCTCCTTTGAGACGTCTCGATTTATTCAACACGGCGTAGCTAACAAACATCTGGACCACTCCCCAGAAGCACTGGTCCTTCGTTCCCGATGGCCGCTTGATTGCCCCAGCACTCGGCGGGGGCTGCCAGAGGCCGACACGAACATCGCAAACCCTTCCGTCGTGCTTTCGCTCCACGGCGCGAGGATGCCGAGGCTTGCTTCGTGGCCAGCGCGGTGCCCCTGCCCGGCGAAGACCACGGGCTCCCAGCCGGCGGACCACTGCGCGCCCGCGCCCGCGGCCCGGGCCACCAGCGCGGACCACGCCGCCTGGAGCTCCGCCGCGCCCCCGCGCTGCACGAGCGTGTCCGCGGCGTCGAGGTACAGCACCAGGTCCTCGGCCGGCAGCTCCTCTGTGAGGGGCCGGCGAGGCCCGGGCCTCTTTCCAGATCTTCGAGGACGGGCGTTCTGCGATCCCGGCGGTTTCCCTCGCTTCCGGCCTCTTGGGCCCGTGATCGGGCCGTGGGGACATCAGAATCAATTGGGTCTGGGATGGAAAACGTACCCCCTTGGGGAAATGGTCAGACCTTGGAAGGCCGCGGAATGGAACAAACATGTCGGCAGATGGGGACCTCTTCGCGTTGCGACAGCAATCACGACGGGAGGGTTTAATACATTTCCCCCTCCCTGGTGTCTCTTACAGGTCCCTGGGGCCATAAGAGACTGCTCAGGACGAAAAGTCGTCACCTGGGCAGGGATCTACATACAGCAAATGGGAACCACATGGTCGAAAAATCAAGACGTTGGAGGTCTGGGAACGGGGGGAACTCAGTGGGGGGACTGGCTCAGGGGGAAAGCTCTGAGATCCTGGAGTCGCCTTTTTTTGTGCAAAAAATGCACTGCGCGTTTTCACCCAGATTCGGGCCCAGAGGCCCTCGCATATCGATCTGGCTCGACAGGTGCAGCAGCAAGATGGAATATTGTGCTCCAATTCTTTAATGTTACAGGACCCCCTAAACACTCAAACGATCCTTGCACTTCGGGATTCGCATGTCTCTTCCAAGGAACTGGGCCTGCTGGCCGGTCTGGCGGTTCCGTGCTCGCCGTCGCCGCCTGGACCTGCGAGCCCGTCTGGCGGCTACGTGCTTGCTGTCGCCGCCTCGTCGCCGCCCCGTCGCCGCCTAGATCGCACCACGTATATTTTCTCTTCTAAAGCGAATTCGGATCTCCCTCTCCCTCCAAGGTTCTTATTCTATCGGGGGGATGTGCAAGTTACATGGGAGATTGCCCCATCATCCTCTTGTTTCAAAGATTCCCCTCCCGAAGATTCATACCATCTCAACCAGGCGGATATGCCCTCCCTTTCCCCTCATCGCATCCTTGACAAATACTACTGTGGGCGCACGCTCGCTTATCAAAATTCGTATGTGTTCAGAAACCCCTTGCAACATATGTGACAAAATCCATACGCGCGCGGCGTCGCGCGCGCATGTCGCAATTATCAGAACACTCGGGTTTTGTACGGGTTTCCAGATCGAGGTTCCCACGCACATATAAACATATAAAGAACCTATGGTTTTGCACCACTGTGTTTCAAGAAGGTCTGGGCGCGCGCTCTTGCGACAGCTCACGCAAACCATGGTCTTTCTTTCTTAGAAAACAAGACATATTTGCATACGTGCGACCAAGCGGGTCTCTCGCGCGCGCATGTCGAAACCATTCGAACGCCCTTGCGCGCTTGCTGGGGAAGGGGGCACGATGCCTGTCAAAAAATACGCTGCGGACCACCCGCGCCCGTCGGCCGCGCGCGAACGTCGAAAAACGTCTAGCAATTCCATCGCTGACGCGTGGATACAATCATCGTCGTCGGCGCGATCAGCACCAGCGCAGTCGTCATCGTCATCGCCGCCACAAGCATCGCCAATCTCATCATCGTTTCTGCCGTTGTCGACGTCGCCATGGCACCGCGCCCGCCCGAGTCACCGACACGCGCCGAGGTGCCCGCGTCAGCGCGGCCTGCGAAACGCGCCGCGAAGTCCCCAGCGGTCAACGCCACTGCGGCCGCGTCGGTCGCGCCAGACTAGCTGGCTGCTGTGCGCGCGAGCCTGCGCGCGCTAGCGCGGCCGCGGCGATGCGCCAGCCAGCGTCAAGCAGTCACCGCAATCGCCGCCGCATGCGTTTTGCATACCATGTTGCGGGTGGGTGGGTGGGATGATTGCGCGGATGGGATGATTGCGCGAGTAATGGAATTGACAATTCATTGCGAACAAAATCAATTGCACCGCATAGTCAGCACCACACAGATGACATACCTTATCGCGCACCACATATATTGCACAGCATTGCACAGCGTAGATTGCACCACACATTACCCCACCAAGATTGCACAGCGTATGCTGTTAGAAACATGCTGCTTTGGGCCCGCGCTGGCTAACATGTTCAATGTTGTTTTCAAGCTGTCCCTTTGATGGGTGTTTTGAATAAAGCACTGTGGTCTCCGTCTTTCCATCCTTCCTTCTTCCTCCTCCTTCCTCCTCCTCCTCCTCCGTCGTGCTCCTGCTCATGCTCCTCCTTCGCCTCCAACAGCTTTCTCCCTTCTCTTCTTCCTGCTGCTAGCCTTGCTTGGGGGGCTGCGAATTGCGATCAGTCGCCCCTTTACGTGGGCCCGTGGCAAGCCCCCTTGGAGTGGTGTCCCACGCAAACCACCATGAGACCTCGCCATGCATGGCGGGCTGCGATCTGTGGAGCTGTCGCAACTTTCGTGGGCTCCTGTGATGTCGTCCCGGCTGCGATCTGCGAAACTGTCGCCGTCTTAGCGGGCCCTGGGAGGTCCAGCGGAGTGGTGTCCACGCAAACCGCCATGAGACTTCGCCCTCCCTAGGGGGCTGCGATCAGCCGAACTGTCGCCATTTTCGTGGTCCTCGGGGGGGGGTCCAGCGGACTGGTGTCCATCATTGGATCTCGCCGCCATTGGGGAACTGCGATCTGCGAGCAATGGTGTCCCGCGCAGGCCACCGTGAGGCATCGCCGTCCCTAGGGGGCTGCGACCTGCGAGACTGTCACCGCTGTCGTGGGCCCGTGGGGGGTCCAGCGGAATGGTGTCTCGCGCGGACCACCATGAGACCTGGCCGCCGGGGCTGCGATCTGCGGAACTGTCGCCACTTTCGTGAGCTTCTGGGAGGTCCCTGGGGGGCTGCGATGTGCGAAACTGTCACCGCTGTCGTGGGTTCGTGGGAAATCAAACGGACTGGTGTCCCACGCAGGCCACCATGAGACCTCGCCGTCCATTGGCGGGCGGCGATCTGCGAAGCCGTCGCCATTTTCGTGGGCCCGCGGGAGGTCCAGCAGCGTATTGTCGCGCGCCGATCACCATGCACCCCCGCCGTACGTAGGGGGCTGCGATCTGCGAACCTGTCACCCCTTTGATGGCCCCTGGGAGGTCCAGCGGAGCGGAGTGGTGTCACACGCAAGCCACCATGAGACCTCGCCGTCCATGGGTTGGCTGCGATGAGGGAGCCCGTCGCCACTTTCGTGGGCTCCTGGGAACTCCAGCGAAGTACGTGTCCCACGCAAATCACCATGAGACCTGGCAGTCCCTGGGGGGCTGCGATCTGCGAAGCTATCGTTATTGTCTTGGGCCCCTGAGGGTCCAGCGGAATGGTGCTCTACGCAGACCACTATGAGACCTCGCCGTCCCTGGGAGGGCTGCCATATGCAAAACTGTTATCACTTTTCTTGGCTTCGGGGGGGTCCAGCGGATGGGTGTCCCACGCAGGCCACCATCAGACCTCGCCGTCCCTGGGAGGGGCTGCGATGTGCGTAACTGTCGCCACTCTAGTGGGTTTCAGGGTGGTCCAGCGGAGTGGTGTCTCACGCCGACAACTCTGGAACCTGGCCGTCCCTGGGTGGCTGCAATCTGTGGCGCTGGCACCGCTGTCGTGTGCCCGTGGGGGGTCCAGCGGAACGGTGTCCCACGCATAGCACCATGAGACCTCGCCCTCCCTGGGGGGCTGCGATCAACCGAACTGCCGCCATTTTCGTGTGCCCCACGCAAACCGCCATACGACCTCGCCGTCCCTGGGCGGGCTGCGATCTGCAAAACTGTCACCGCTTTCCTTAGCCTCTGGGAGTTCAAGCGGATGGGCGTCCTACGCAAGCCATCATGAGACCTCGCCGTCCCTGGGGGGTTGCGATGTGCGGATCTTTCGCCACTTTCGTGGGCTTCTGGGAAGTCCTGCGCAATCCCACGCAAACCACCATACGACCTCGCCGTCCCTGGGGGCTCGCGATCTGCGAAACTGTCGCCAATTTCGACGGCCCGTGGAAGGCCCAGCGGCGTGGTGGCCTACGCAAGCCATGGGACCTTGACGTCCATGCGGGGCTACGATCTGCAAAACTGTTGCCACTTTCGTGAACCCCTGGGAGACCCTGCGAAGTGAGGTCCTGTGCAGATCAGAATGAGACCTGGCCGTCCGGGGGGATGCAATTGCGAAGCTGTTGCCATTTTCGTGGATCCCTGTGGGGCCCTGCAGAGTTACGTCCCGCGCATCTCAGAATGAGACCTCGCTGTCCCTAGCAGTTGCGAATTGCGAAACGGTCGCCACTTCCGTGGGCTCCTGGGGGGTCCAACGCAATGACTTTCTACGGCGATCCGAATGAAACCTCGCCGTCCCTGGGGGACGCGAACTGCGAAACTGTCGCCACTATCGTGGGCTCCAGGCCCTGCAGAGTAACGTCGTACCGAATTCAAAAAGAAACCGCGACGTCTCGGGGGGCTGCCAACTGCGAAACTGTCGCCGCGCTGGTGGGCCCTGGGGGGGCAGCACAATGACGTCCTATGGAAATCAGAATGGGACCTCGCTGTCCCGGGGGGCCGCGAGCTGCGGAACCGTCGTGCCTTTTGTGGGCTCCTGGGGCCCCCATCGGAGTCGCGTCCTACGCAGATTAGAATGAGACCGAGCCGTCTCTGGGGGCTGCGACGGGCTGGCAGAGCACGCGGAGGGGGTCGACGTCTCGGGCGCAGGGCGGTTCGTCTTTAGCGGGCCGCGGACATCGAGCCCCTTCGATTCCGCAAGCACGGAATGATGCGGATAGGCCTGCAACTCTCCCACGCCACGTACTCACGTCGAGCGCTGGCCAGGGCCGGGCCGGACCGTGCACGAGGGCGTGATCGTCGACGCTGGGCATACGGATGCCGACGATATGGACGGGTGATGATCGAAGGCTGCTGGCCGACATGGCTGCGCGCCTCCGGACCTTCGGCGCCCGCACGGAGCGTTGCTGCAGGAGTGAGGCTGCAACATTGGCGCGCGAACACGGCCTCGCGAAGCTCCTGAATGACTGAAGGCGGCGCCCGCCAGCGGTTGCAACCTCGCTTCTGTGCGTCATCACCAGGCGGCGGCGCCTGCGACTGGCGGCGACCAGTTCCATCTAGAAAAGCAGGAGCTCACAGAGCGCGCGGCGCTGACCCGTCACATGGCGCGCGACGCTGTTAGATCGCAGATCGCAGCGCGATGGGGCGCCGCACAAGGCATGGCGCTGTCCTGTGTCCGTGCCGCATCCCCTCTTCGGCTGCCCCTCGACCGTAATGCGATCAGACATTTGCAGCGCTTATTGCGGGGCGCTGTTCTGCTGTAGCGCGCACAGTGCCGTTCTGCAACGCGATTGTAGCGCGCTGTGCTATCACTCCCACAACTCATTTCTCCAGTTTTCCCTTCTCCGGTCGTTATTTGTCCTTCGTCTGCTCCTGGTCGCCTCCCTGCCAATCATTCTAGTAGCAAAAAAGGTGCCAAAATGGGGAACATTCGAGTGCGGTCCGATGTGCTTTGGCGAAGGGTTCAAGGGTACGGTGAGTTCTTCAGTGCTTCCTGTTGTATTGAGCGGTCCTATGTAAGGCTGCCTCATGTTTGCAAAGGGTTGGAGACGACGTCCCTGGGCAGTCCCACCAGCCCTCTGGGCGTAGGTAGTTAGACGAACTTTGTCTTCTCTGCCAAAGACCCCCCGCCCCCCTGCTCGGGGGAGGGGTTTACCCCTTTCCCCACCCCCTGCCCTGGGCTTGGGGGGGCGCGGACAGTCGCCCAAGATGGCTCCACGATGGCCTCGGAGACCCCAAGATGGCCTCCAAGATTGATCAAGATAACAAAATGGCCCAAATATAGCCTCCTACATACCTCCAAGAAGCCCCAAGACAGCTCTCAAACGGTTCCAAGGGCCCCTCTCCAAAGGCCCCCCCCCCCCCCCAAATAGGCCCCTTGAAAAATCTAAGGGAACTTTTTTTTCTCGCGCCTTTTCGCTTCCGACGGGCTTGTGAAGCCTCAAGAAGGCCCCAAGACGGCCCAAAAGAGCCCCAAGAGGGGCCCAAGAGGGCCCCCAAGGGGCCCCAAGAGCGCCTTAGGGAGCTTCCGAAGGCACTTGAGGGCACTCTCCTTTCTGAGCAAAGGGGCCCAAGATCGCCCAAAGAGACGTCCCAGACCCCCCCAAGGAGCCCCAAGACGCCCCAAAATACATCCGAAAAGGGCTTAAGAGGCAAAGCACAATGTCGCCTTTTTGCTTCAGATGGCCTTCCGAGGCCTCAAAATGGCTCGAACATTGCAGGGTCTTTGCAAGGTCTTTAGAGTGTCATTGCAAGGCCTTTGTAGGGTCGTTGCAAGGGTCTTTGCCGGGTCTTTGCAAAACAAAACTTTCAATTAGCTTCCAAGAGGCTCGCGGAGCGACAGTTCCGCGACAGCGACGGTTTCATGGTTGACTCGTCGTTGTCGTCGTCGCCTTCATCGTCGTCTTCTTCTTTCTCCCCCATCCATATACTGGTCCATCCTCTTCTTCCTTTCCTCCTCCCGTTCTCCTTTCCTCCTTCCTCCTCCCGTTGCCAAAGATAATCTCCCCGCCCCGAGAGGGTTTTCAAGATAACTCCCAGAGGGACCCCAGCAGACCCCACTGAAACCGCCGCTCCATGGAAATATTCGTTACATAATTCAACGCATGCTCCCACCGTTTCAGCGCCCCCGAAAAACACTCAATATGGTTGCTCCGCTGCACGCTTCTACACTTCCCTGTTCAAGGCAACTCGCCGGGCGATCTGTTTCTGGATGAGCCGGTGGGGAAACGCGAAGCGTCAATAATTTCATGTCGGGAATAATTTACGTCGAATCGGCGATGCATCGCCGATAGTTCAGCGATAGGCCATCGATCGCGAAAACGTGTGCTACTGCGTGGGGGGGGTCACGAAGGCCATGGGGGTCGCTGGCCTTGGTGCACGAAGGCTATGGGGGCACAAAGGGCACATCACTGTGCCATTCCCGCTTGGGGTTCGATGTTCTCCCCCCGGGCCAGTCCCCCCCTCCGTCGGCGCCCCCGATCCTCCAGCACTTCCCGCGTGAGCAGCACCTTCAGACGAAGAGCCAAAAGTTTGGACATACACCTCTGGAGGTTGCATGTGGATCTCTCGGATCGGCGCTGGACCCCCATCCCTAGCGCGCGGATCGCGCCGGGGACGGCGCCGGAGGCGCCGCCCCTGGGGGTCCAGCGTCGACCCAAGAGGTCCGCGCGGACCCCTGAGCATTTGCGTTTGCCGGCACCGACGAAATGGGACTCACGGAAAGGATGGCCACGATGCCCGACAGCATGTGTTGTCCCAAACCGGCAATGGCCGCTGTTGGGCAGGTGGCCTCCTGTCTCAAACGGACAACGCCCGCGGCGACGCCGACAGCGAGTCCTGTTCAAAATGGGCAGGAGCTGCTGTCGGCCTGCTGTCGGCCTTCGTACCCCTTCCAACCCTCCAGATCCCCGAGCCTTGCGGATGAGGTAGCCGGAGAGCGGGACCCCCTCCGGCAGCGTGTACGGGAGCTCCTCGCCCCCGCCGCCCTGGGGCGCCCGGCCCGACCCGAAGAGCAGCAATGGCGTGCCCAGCCAGCGCAACACCGAGTGCCCCAGCACCACCGTGGCCCAACTCTCCGCCGAAGGACGGGTGCTGCCAAAGGCGTACGTGGCCCAACCCAGACATCCGGCGTCTCGAAAAAGCGGAGACGAAGGGTTTGCATCGTTTTCGGCCTCAATGAACGATTCGGGATGAAAAACCGGCCCCCTGGGGAAGTCAGTGGTCAAGAGGATGGGGGCCCGTGTCTCAAGAAAGTCGAAAGGAACCAACGATTACATAAACAGAACAACTCTGAGGTCCGCGCGGAGTTCTCGGATCGGCGCTGGACCCCCCTCCCTGGCGCGCGGAGCGCGCCAGGGGTGGCGCTGGAGGCGCCGCCACGGCGCCCCAGCGCCGATCCGGGGAATTCGCGCAGACCCCCGAGTTCTCATGCTTGGTTCTGTTACTGCTCGTGTCCCTGAAAGGTGTCTCCAGGATTCCCGCGGAGGCCAAGGGGGCCTCGCAGAGGGCCCCATTCATCTCTGGCGCCTCGAGCTCTCCGACCTCTCGACCGCTTTCGGCGGCGCGCCGGGGGGGAAAGCGAGAGGGGGCGGGCCTTCTCAGAAGGCTCGGAAGTCTCTCAGGCCTTGTGGCAAATTTTCTAGACCTTCCCCGAAGTCGACGGAAACTTCTCGGAGGGCCCGGGGGCTTCTGAGAAGCCCCGCCGCCTTTTGAGAGGGCCTTCTCCTTCTCGCTTCCCCCCTCGCTCGTCGCCGATACTTCCCCAGGGCCGGTTCTTCATCTCGCATCGTTTTCTGACGGTTCCAGGGCCCGGTACAACCTCCGAGAGGCTGAACCGATGAAAGCCTCCACGCCAGATGTCTGGGCTCTCTGGCAGCACCCGAGAGGGGCCGAAGGAAACGGCGTGCAACTGCGGCCGTCGACGCCCGCGGCAGCGGCCCAGCCGGCCCCGGCAGCAGCGCAGGAAGTGGCGGCCGCCGCGCCAGCATCTCGGGCCGGCCTCGCCGCAGCAGCACTCGAAGAAGCGCCCCTCGGCGGGGAAGCAGCCTCACGAGCCGCGAACATCTCCGTATCCGCGCCCCCGCGGTCTGGGTTCTGGAGCGCGATCTCGCTGATGCGCGGCCGCAAGGATACGCTCCGCGCGGGGCATCCGCGAGCGAACGCCTCCCGTATCCGCGCGGTCGTGGCCCAGGGGCGCGGGCCGCGAGGCCGCGGATGCGGATGTATCATGCTTCTCGCCCGCGACAGCCCTGGCTGGCGGCCCGGCCGTAGAAGGAGCGCGGCGCGGACTCGTTCGCTGTCATCAGCGCCCCGCCTTCTCCACGCCCGGCCCCGCGATCGCTCGGGCCGGGCCCTGGCGGCGCAGCCGTGGCCGCTGGGCCTGATGTCGCGAGAGCCAAGATGGCGCCCCGGATCTCCGACGAGCCGATTTTTCTCCCACCGGCGTTTATTCGTCGATGTCGGCCTCTGGGTGGCCTGTTTTGGGCCTTGGGGCGAGCAGAAGTAGATCCAGGACGAAAAACTTGCCGGGGAGGGGGCGGGACTTCTGGGACCGCGGATTGAAAAAGTCAGATCGCAGGATGTCTGGGGTCGGAGGAGGACGAGGAGGGGACAGAGGATGAGGCCAGGCTCTGCTCCAGGACTGGAGGATGAGGGCGATGAGGATGAGGAGAGTCATGGTGGTTGGCGATGGACGGCGATGGGTTGGGATCATGATGACGATGGTGGTGGTGGTGGTGGTGGTGGTGGTGGTGGTGGTGGTGGTGGAAGGAACCTTCGCCCCCCTTGAAAGTGCTGCCGACGCCTGGAGGTGTGCTCCAGCGCGCACTCGAGAAGCTGGCCGTCGGCGGCGTTGCAGTGCACGCTCGCGCGCGCCGAAGGCACTTTGGAAGTGCCTTCGGGGCGCCGCAAGGGCCCGACAAAATTATCGTTTTTTGCGCGCCCAAGCGTTTTCATTTGCGAAGCTGGGCTACCTGGCGCGAACGGCCGAACGACCCCTGCAGCGGGACACTCTGGCAGCACGGTTGGCCGCCACAAAAACCCTCGGCTTAGCGCTGACCGCGCACTGGCGCCCCCGCAAACGCGACGACGGCCGGGCGTCGAGCGAGGCCCCTCCGCCAACGCACCCCAGCCACGCCCAGGCCTGTGCTGCAAGCGCCAGTCAAGGGCGGAGCCGCCCCTCGCCCCCCGTGCCGCCTTGCCGCGCACCTGGCCCTCCTCTGGAGTTCGAGGTCGCGCGGGCCAGCTGCGCCCTCGGTTCGGTCCCTCCTCCCAGCCGTGAGGTCGGCCGCGGGTCACACTGCTGGCCAGGCACGGGCTTCAGCATTCGCTCGTTCCGGAGGAGCGCTGGGGGAGACCGTCGAGGAGGGGGGAGGGGGAGGGAGGGGGAGGAGGGAGGAGGATAAGGGCGACACAGGGGAGCACGCAGAGCCCCTTTCCTCCAGGCTCCCCCTTTCCTCATGCTGGAAGGAGGAGGAGGCGGACGAGGAGGAGGCGGCGGAGGAGGAGAAGGAGGAGAAGGAGGAGGAGGAGGAGGAGCAGCAGCGGCAGCGAGGAGGAGGAGGAGCAGCAGCAGCAGCAGCGAGGAGGAGGAAGACGAGCAAGATCCTCCTCCCTCCTTTTGGCATGCAAGCAACGTCCTGAGGGAAACGTGTCCTGGACCTCAAAGCTTTCCCCAAGACCAGCTTGTCGTCCCGAGCAATTGTCTGACGACCCCTTTCCTTCGTGGCGATCCTCCCTCCCTCCCACGACCTCGGGCGTCATGTTTTTTTTCGGAGCGTGGCACCGCAGAGGTATGGACACCTTCCCTGGGACGGGCTTCTCATCCCGAGCTGCTTGTTGACGGTTCTGGGGCCATGTGATGGTCCTGGAGGCCGCAAATTGAAGAACACCTGCCATCGTATTTTTCTCGCCGCGCGAGAGAAGTCTGGCCCCCTCCCCTCTCGAAGGCGGAGCTTGGCACGCCCGCTAAGGGTAAGGAGACATGGGTACGGTGCCACACAGCTAATATTGTCCAACGCTGGCAGTGGCCGCCACTGGGCAGGCGACTTTTTGTATCGAGTAAACAACTTCTGCGGCGACACCGACAGCGAGATCTTCCCAAAGCGGGCAGGAGCTGCTTTCAATCTTCGTACCCTTTCTTTCCGTGCATGCAGCAGAGAGGAGCATGGGGAGGAGTATCACAAAGGAGCCGACGACGAGAGCAAGGACGCCTAGCTACATGCTCTGGTGGCTCATCCGGTTAAGGAGGGGGCGGCCGCCGACCAGACAAACAGCGTCGACCTCTGCCCGACATTCGGCTACGATCGCACTGAGGAGCGAGGACCCTCAGATCCGACGTTGCGGAACATTGCAACATCGCGAAACATCACGACAAGAGCTCCAGAGACCTTGTCTTTCTGCGGCAATTTTCCAGGCATGATCGATCCGTGTTGGTTCTGGCGCCCGAAACTGGGCGAACACGCACGGTGTGAACAAATTGCAAAAGCCCAGGTCTCGGGTCTCAGTGGAGGAGCGAGCCCAGACCCCCGACGTCACGTTGTTTTTTGTTTGTTTCATAGCGTCGACCCCAACAGGTCTCATAGCGTCGACCCCAACAGGTCTCGATCCATTCCCCGGGGCCAGTTTTTCATCCTCAGTCGTTTTCGGACGGGCCCCAGGCCCTTTACGGGCCCCCTAGAGGAAAATAGCAAATATCGTCCGTCGTGACTTTTTCATGACCCGATGAGGTCTGGGCGGCAGGACGGCGGCAGAGCACAAACCTGTCCGCGCAGGCGGGCCCCCCGGGCGCCTGCAGTGGGGACACCAGCCCGGCCAGCAACAGCGGCAGCGGGAGCCGCAGAGCGGACCTGGGAGGGCCGCCGCCGGGCGGCCCCTCGCGCCGCCGCCGTCGGCGACGACACTTGGGAGACAAAGAGAGAACGGAGCTTACGCGAGATGGCACAGCGACCTTACGCCGCAGCTTACGAGGCCGCCAGCGGGGCACGGCACGTGGGGGACGAGGGCGCTTACGCGCGGGCTTACGCAGGCAGCTTGCGCTCCAATGTCGGCGCAGACGACCTCGTTTTTCTGCGTCGCTCAATTAGCAATGACGACAAACACGACGCCATCAGACACCCTCGAGTCATGGAAAAACGCGACGGAAAATTGTTCGCTATCTTCGGCCTCTGGGGGCCCTTCTACACCAAGCCCTGGGACCGTCCAAATAATGACACGGGATGACGAACTGGTCCCGGAGAATGGGTCGAGTCCTCTGGGGGTCGACGTTTTTCGGGGGCGTCCACGAGGGGGGCGTCCAAGAGGGGGGGGGCGCCAATCATGGCTGGCGGCATGTGCGCGGTCCTGAGGGTACGCCAGGGACGGATTGAAATAAGAAAAGAACATGGCCCCCGTCATGATCTCCGCACCCTCCTGGTCATCACTACCCTCTTTGTTGCCCCCGAGTTATGAGAACATCATGCCGCCAGGGGCCTGGGTCCCCAAGTCTCCGACGACATGTCTTTGTTCTGCCTGCAGCTTTCTTCGATTTCGGGGTGCGCGAGGGCCGTGTTTCGGGCCCCGTGACAGTCAAACGTGTTTCCGGGGCGAAGAGTCACTCCTGGGGAATGGGTCGGGACCTCCGCGGCCGCGGGCTGAGACAATCATATCGGCGGATGTCAGGGAGCGTGTCGGACGAAAAGGGCGGTTAGCAAAGGGGGGGTTAGCGAATCAGGTCACGTAGCTGATTTTCCTGCCGCTTCAGTGTATAGAGGAACGTGCCTGGCGGCAAGGCCATGCAACAAATTTCGTACGTACCCCCCCCTTTCCCCATCCCTCCTTTTATCCGACACAAGACATCGACAATGACGACGAAGGCGACTTCGTCGCAGCGCCCTCGTCGTCGACGGCGCCCTCGTCGTCAACGGCGACGCCCTCGGGGGTTTCCGCAGCGCCGTCGTTGTCCCTGACACGAACGACGATGGTAATCGGCTGCACGCAGGTATGGTCCTCCTGGGCCCTCCTCCCTTAGAGATCTGGGCGTCGCACTTTTTTCACTCTGGCCGTTTCCGCTCGGACTCGGGCCCCGGGGCACTCGTGGATCGATCGGGCTCGGGGAACTGCCGCAGAGAGAGTGGGTCCAGGGCTGCGGTCATGATGCCTGGCGATGTTGCGTTTCTCCAGGACGCCAGATCTCAGGGCCAGGCAGGAGCGGCCCTCGGTGCGCGGCTAGCCGATCGCTGCATGCGGTGCGATCTGTGGTGGCCTGCGTGCCTGGAGTTGCCCCCGCCCCGGGCCCCCCGAGCGTCGCGCACCGAAAGTCGGAGAGACGTAAGGCTCAGGTTCGGGGGACTCGGGCTGGGGTGGCGGGGCCGTCAGGAGGATGACGAGGCTCACTCTGGAAGTGGACGCGAGCTCCCGCTGCAGGCATCCCTCAATAGCTGGGCCGTCAAGGTTCAGTACGGGCCCGTGGCCCGTCAAAACGTGTGGGCGAACCCGAGTTCCGGCAAACTGGAGTCTCACGTTTCCCTGACAAAGGTCACCCGTTCGAGAGGGCACCCGGGGTCCATCCTGGTCAATCTTTCCCCCCGGGGTCGATTTCTGATGGCCCAGGGGCCGAACTGCTGAAGAAACGCCCTGGTCCTGTTCGACGTCGTCGGCGTCGTCGGTCGTGCAGGGAAGTTTGACCCCGACTCTCGGTCATCCAATTGAAGCTTTTCTGGGTTTGCAACATGCTTACCGCCCGGTCCCGCTCGCCCCCCTCTGCAGTGAAACCTGACAGTAAGGATGCACGACAAGGGCGCAATGGCCTTGGAAGGCCATGCCGACACCTTTGGAGCGGGTCTGGCCAGCGAAAGTGGCCAAGGATGGGCCGAAGGAGAAGGGTGCAAGGGCAACCTTGGAAAGTCGCTCATCATTACCATCAATATCGACTGTACTCTTGCTCCGACTTATGCTCCCTGCTCCCCCTCTTCCTCCTGCTCCTCCGGAGGGGGAAGGACGGTGAAGAGCAGGAGAAAAGGGGGGAGTGGGGTGGAGCAGGGGAGGGGAGGGAATGAGAGGGGAGGGAGGAAAGGGGCTAATAGGTCATCAGGGGAAGGGGGAGAAAGTGTGGACAAACAAAGTCAACACCTCCTACTCATCTTTCCTATTGCGCGGAATTCTGTCTTATCCACTCGCTGGGGTTGGAGTGTCCTGGGGAATCTTGATGCTCCGAATGACTCCGTCGCGTGATGTGCAGTCAGAAAGGGGGTCTTGTACATTGGACGAGGCGGCGGATGAGCAGGAGGACGAGGAGGAAGAGGAGGAGAGGGATGAGGAACGAGGAGCAGGAGGCGGAGCAGGATGTCAGAGGAGGAGAGGTCTGAGGAAACAGGAGGGAAGAGGAGGAGGAGG